>CM068379.1:31501254-31651220 GCA_034770075.1 Aralia elata
TAATTATTTCGGTCTCCTTAAACAATTGATTACAATGATAACATTATCTACATTGATTACTAAAGAAACAAATAGAACAAATTATGATTATATAAATACAGATTTTACGGGCTTGGGATTATAATTTCACCTTATTACAAACTTTAGATTTCGCCATGCTTACCTATTGTTGCTAATTGATTATTATGGAATGTTGGTCGAGAACAACGTAATGTAAAATATGACCACCCTCTCGATGCACCATAATCATATCACACTAAATTCACAATTGATAAGAATGAATGTGACACCAACCCTATATGACTAACGCACTAATATTTTCTATGTTAAAAAAAAAAGGGGGACAAAAGGGGAGAGTTACAATCAAGAGGGTTTAAGTACCAAGTTTCTGAAATGGCCACATATGGTACATCGGTATACTCTCTATCCTAAAGCACGAATCAATCACTTCACGAGGAGTGTAAATACTATGAACAAATGCCTAGCATAAACCAAATCCTCAATTTATTCTTCCTTTCTCAATTCCATAATAAAATTATCATTGTAATTGGTGATCAAGCAATTAAACATTTATGTATAAATTAATGCTAGACATACATTTCAATAACCCACCTATAGCAAATAATTAAGGAAGCATTTCAATTTTTCAGTTAATGTAAAAGATTCAATTATAAATCCCAAAAAATTAAATTTAGTTCATGATAACAATGAATAGAATTCCATCATACACAATTGGTTTCATTCATCATAATTACAGAATAGGAAAAATTAATCAAAAAACAGAAAATATTAAAAGCTACCCAGTTTCCATTCTTCTTCCGTTTCTATTTTCTGCAAACTTCTGGATGATTTTCCCCAAGTCGTGATGATTCTTGATTTCTTGCTCTCAAAGTTTCCAATTCAAGGCATCCATATAGCTCCATTCTTCAGTTCCCGAGCAAAATTGATGCTCAAGCTGGTGGGTCTTCAATTGTTGGAACCTAGAAAATGCAGTAAAACTTTCCAATTTTTCAGTGGTGGGAAGCAACCTCCCTCAAAATTAAATTCTCAATTCATTATAATTCCATACTTAGATTTATCTTCTATTTGACTTATTCTGATTTCCACGACTATAAAGTTTTTGCTCCACTAATCCCAGAAAACTGGTATTAAGCATGATTTTTGGTACATGCTGCTTCTCGCTGTCAGGAACATGTCTGCATGATGCTGGCCGGCGACAGGCGCAGCTGCGCTAGTTACCCTTTGCAAAAGGGGCGCAACTGCGCCGAGAAGCCATCCGGCAAGGAATAAGGGGGCGCAGCTGCGCCGGCCCCAAGGCCAAGCCCTGGGCGCGAGCGGCGCAGAGCATCATCTGGGCCGCAGGGCACTGGCGCAGCTGTGCCGGTTTTCAAGCTTTACTAGGGCGTAGCTGCACTGGGCCACCCATTCTGCCTGCTCGCACTGCTGTACTCAACACTGAATTTCATCGATTCTCCCGTGTCCTGGAACAAGCAAATATTATTCATTTAGTCTCCAATCATACAAATGCATTCACAAACCCGTGTCAAATTAACTACACAACTGTGCAGACAGCCATAGAATGCAAATAGTGAAAACAGATAACGAAAGGAAGGGAAAAATGGCATGAAAACATACTATGGAGCTACAAGTTAAGCAACAAATGAAGCAAAATAGTATCCAATAAGTAGGTGATGAAACCTACTTATCAGCAGTTAGCTAAAAACTATCCAAAAATTACAAGCATGTATAACTATATCAAAGCTACCCCTTTTTGAACCAAAAAACTAACTTTATTACCCAAAACGACACTAAACTTACTATAATGCTACTAACCAATACATATTAACTTTGGTACAATTAAGCATACTATTAATTGCCAACGCAATTCTAATCTCATGCAAACATACTTAACGATCATACCTAAACTTACTACATTAGATGAAATGTCACAACTAGTGCATACAAACAACAAAATGGTAGACACGTAGGATACTGAAATCTGGGGCTGCCTCCCCATTGAGTGCTTGATTTAAAGTCGTCAGCTTGACTATTCCCTACGACTCATATCGGGTCTTCAAGGGTGATGGATGTTCTTTTGATGGTCAACGTCAACACAACCCCAGTCAAGTGCCTTGAGCCTTTGTCTATATATAAAAACATTCACCTTTAAAGGGTCCTTAAGGAAATTTGCCATCTTCGACCTTAATGGCTACCTATTGTGGATAGACTTGTAAACAATGTTTGAAAGGCCCCGACCATCTCGATTTCAATTTTCCCAGGGAAAAAACTTCAGTCTCAGAGTTGTAAAGAAGCACATCTTGCCCTTCTTCAAATTCGCCTTGCTTAGCGAGTATTTTCTTATCATGCCATCGTGTTTGTCTTTCTCTTTTGTATAGTTTATGGCATTCGCCATAAGACTGTGAGATGGGAACTCGGTCCATCTCATTCATTTGAAGTAGTCTCTTCTCACCGGCTACACTTATCGTCCAAAATTTAGCTGTTTAATTAGCCCCAATAAAGCCCTATGTTTCGAGTCTTCCATCCAGGGCAAATGGCAAGGGCTTTGCCATAGACAAGGTGATACAATGATCATTCCCAATTGGTGTTTTGTACGCCTGTTCGGTCACGAACGCCCAGAGCGCATCATCTAGTCTTGCGGACCAATCCTTTCTGCTAGGATTCTCCGGTCTTTTCCAAGATGCGCTTAATCTCTCTATTTGACACCTCCAGCTTGCGGCCGCTATAATCTCTTTTACCAAGGGCTGCAAAGTATTTGTCTTGTCGCCAGAAATGGCGGACCCTTCAAATCAACCTCAGCTCATCTGCTAATAAATTGGCATGTGGTGTCCCAAAGCATGTGAAAATGTTCTTGATTGGTAGGAAGCGAAGGATGCACATTTTGCATCATTAGTTTTTCAACCCATACTTGGACACATAGTCCACTGCCACCAAGAATTATACAAATTGGCTCTAAATGATGAAGGGAAATGGGCCCATTGAAGGTCAATACCCCAAACGTCGATGAAGAATTATTTGACTTCCAAAATGTTTGTTTGAGGGCTCACCACTCTCGTGCCTTCAAGAGATATTTAATAAAACTCGTTAAGGCATCTGTCACATTTTAGCACGAAATCATAAGATCATCCTTAAACAGAGTAGGCCAAAGTGAGAAACCTGATTGTAGCACCTTTGCTGCTGTTCTCAGTCCGCCAAAATGACCCCCATATTTAGTTGGGATGAATAACAATGACTGAAAGGAAATATTTTATTCATTTCCTCCTCCTTAGGGCAGACACCCTTCTTAGAATACTCTTGATCATCACATTGACGAAACAAATACGGGTGCATCCCACAAATCGAAATCTCACATCCTTTTGGAAACTTTTTCTTTACTGTTGATTAGCTCAAGTCAGGAGGAAACATTACCCTACTCACTAATGAAAAAAAAAAAAATTTTTTTTGGTGTAATCAGCATACCAAGGCATTTCTAGTCTGGATAGCAAGAAGTTTCTCATCAGGGAAAAATTCATTAATCATATTTTCTCAGCTTGATTTGTATTCTCCAACCTCGAGAGATGATCCAGCCACTTGATTCTCAGTTCCTTTCTTATCACCGGATTTCTAAGTTTAAAATTCTTATAGAAGAATGGACCCATCCTCTGGTCAACCGTGGTTTTAGCATCCCTTCTTAGAAATAAGAGACTTAATTGCTGAATGATTTTGTGTACACTATGACTTTAGTGCCGATGAGATAGGATCTGAATTTTTCGACAGGAATATGATTACTACCGAACAGCTCTTTCCTCAGTTGGGTAGTGTATTTGAGATGGAGCATCTGTTAAAGTTTTTGTTGGCATAGTATAGTTGTGTGGAAAAAAAAATACCTTATCCTTCTGCTGCCATTGCCCCAAAAACTGCCCCGAATAGCATAGGCCGGTTGGCATCGCATGACATTAGTTTCGAACGGGACAATTCCCCAATCAAGGGCGAGCCACAACGGTGGTTTGCTGTCAGATGAGTCCTCTGCTTGAGCATTTCCAAAAGCATTCTAGGCATGCCTTGTCAAACTTCTGGAAAGGCACATCTTCTTTGTCCAAAACGCTTGCATAGGGGTCTTAGTAATTTTTGAAAAATCCTTTAATAAGAACGCTGATAGAAGCCGACGAATGCCCCAAGAAACTTCGTACTCTAATGTAATCACCAACTACTCCTCTCATAGTTGATCGGGATAGGGTGGTAGTTTTATACGATGAACGTTCTAATCTTTTGCCTTATCCACCTCGATTCCGTTGGCAATATTCAGTGGTCCTAAAAGAATAATGCCTTTCTTGGACGCATGAAAATGACATTTATTCCCAGTTCAAAACTAAGGTTCTATGTCCAACACCTAGTCTGTTGTGGCACCAAGATCCAAATTTGCTAGAACATGAGGCATAAGAAGTCCCGAATACTGATAAAGAGTCATCCATGAACACTTCAAGTGTCTGTTCGACCATATCAGAGAAAATAGACATCATACACCGTTGAAATGTAGCTAGTGTGTTGCACAACCCGAATGACATCCGCCGGAAGGCAAAAGTTCCATAAGGGCAAGTGAATGTTGTTTTCTCCTGATCTTCGGGACCAATAGCTATTTGGTTGTACCCGGAGTATCCATCCAAGAGGCAGTAGAAGTTATGCCCTGCGAGGTCTATCTAACATCTAATCGATGAAAGGTAGAGGGAAATGATCCTTGCGAGTAGCTTTGTTAAGTTTTTTGTAGTCCATACATACTTGTTCGTCCTGTCACTGTTCTTGTAAGAATCAACTCGTTATTCTCATTAGTGACAACAGTCATGCCCCTTTCTTCTGGATGCATTGGACAGGGCTTACCCATGCCACTATCAGAAATCGGGTAAATTATGTCGGCATCAAGACCATTTGAGTATCTCTTTTTCACTACCTCTTTCATGATAGGATGCAGTCGGCGTTGGTGTTCGGTGGTAGGCTTTGCATCATCCTCCATGAGGAATTTGTGCAATGCAGATGGATGGACTGATTCCTTTAATGTCGGCCAGTGTCCAGCCCAAAGCAGTTTTATTTATTTTTTCAAAACCTACAACAATTCAGCTTCCTGAAACTTCACTTAACAATGCAGAAACAATTACAGGCAGAGTTGATGATTCTCCCAGATAAGCATAACGCAGTATGGCTAGGTAGAGGCTTCAAATCCAAAACGGGGCGATTGCTCCTCAGATGTAGATTCCGGTCTTTTCAATGGTTCAACATATTGTTTTGAGTTAGTGAACTGTGGGTATTCATTTAACAGTTTCACATACTCAAGATGAGTAGGATCTTCCACGTCACTAACACCAGTCAGAGTGGCCCCAAGCGAATCAGACATGAAATTTTCTAAGAATACTTTCATTTACTGCTTTGTCAATCACATCGAACCCGAAAGTAATCTTTAGAGGCACTAGGGAACTTCATAGGACCTGAAGACATTAAAAGTCACTGTGACACCCCCAAATCTAGGTACTTCATTCCCACAAGATTTGGTGTTAACTATCCAAATAAATCACATCACATCTAACTATCCATTCAAACATAATGAAAAATTCTTAATTAAAATAGAAATCTCCCATTAAAGGGTTTATAACATCTTTAACAAATAAATCCCAGGTTCATCTAACCTTAATAAAACATCCAATGCGGAAACATAACATAACTCTATTACATAAACATTATTCAAACAAATGTAACAAGTCTTCATCACTTGTTTGTTTTTTCCTTTGCCTTACTAGTGGATGGTTCGTCAATTCTTTCAACTTTAGCTCCAATGTTATTATGCAAGGGTGAGCAACAATTGCCCAGCAAGTAACACAATAAAAATAATAATAACATGCGAATAATCAATGGATATCGGATAATCAAATGCTCGGCTTTTTGAATCAATAATTGTAAAACAAGAATAAAAAAGAACATATGAGGGTCACAAGACCACGAACTATGTCCTAGGTTATCAAGTATTTATACTTTAAACCCTTTAACAGTCATACGACTATATAAACCTAACTTCTCGTACTTAGCGGGATCAACCCTTCGTACTATTATTGCCTCTTTTTAAGTCTTTAATAAAAGAGCTCTAATTCGTGCAAGTGTACACGGTCAACAAGTAATACAGAGGAAATAGAGTATCGTCCCACAGAGAAAGGATTAAATTAAAATCAGTTCTATTACTAAATTTATTTGCCTAAACTACTGACTTACTTTTGGTGACAAAATTATTTCTATATCAATTAATAACTAAGTATGCAAATACTAACGAAATATAATCAAGCTTGGAATTAATGGGATCCTAACTTCATTTAATAGTTCATCAAATTACCACTATCAAGCTAGAAGGTTCACATATCACAGAAAAGTAGCAAAGGACACTAAAATAGACATAACCATTTGTCAATGCAATTATGACCTACTTACATAATATCCATACTCGATAGACACCATGTAATCACCACTATAATCAAAATCACTATATTTCTATGTGAAATTGCAATTATATTGATTTTAAGCACAAGCCCTTATTTTGACTCTTACGGTGAAACAGTATATTTCTATCTGATTCACAAAATATTTAAGCTATTAAATTAAGCCTCATATTCGCAAGCTATCATGATTATAATCCATACTCATATGTTATTTCTCAATTCCATACAAGCACTGAAATCGAATGGTGATCAATCATTCTTATATGTAAAACAACCATGATAGAAATTCCTTGTGATATGCAAAACAATCTAACAATTAAGTTTATAATTAGACTACATATTAAAATCCGTTAGAATCCCATAATGGAGATTAGTTCATCACTGAACCAAAAAACCATTATGAGATCAAAATCCACACATGGAAAATAAAACAATCAATTGAATAAAGAAGAAGTAGATTGATCAAACCCAGTTGTGAATGAATTCCAAGGTAAGCTTAAACCCACATCAAAATCCAGCGCTTGAACAAAAGTAATCCACAATCAAAACTCCCTCAAAACTATCTCTAGAAAAGTAGAATAATAATAATAAAAGTCTCCAAGTTCCTTCTTAAGGTTTCCTTCTCTAAATCTGATCAATAATCACTAGAATCCTCTTCCCGATTTTGGCTTCCTTTTCCTCCTCCAGCCGCAACTCAGCACAGCACCCAAGCCATGCCCTAGAGCGCCTCTGGCGCTACCTTACTACAAATCCTAGTGCCTCTAGCGCTTAGGATCATGCCCACGTATTTACAAAAAATGCCATTAAGTGTCCTTTAAGCTCCAAATTTACCCTTTTGCCCCTCCAGCTCCATCTTACAATAAACAAACACAAAAAAAGAATAAAACAATACTAAAAAAACTTAAAGACCTCAATAATTAAGTCTAACAAAACCTGATTCGTAGGTATAAAACCCACTCATCAAATACCCCCAAACTTAAACCAATTGCTTGTCCCCAAGCAATGCAATGATGCAAATGCAAATTAACTAACATGCCTACGAATTAATCAATCAACCAACATATTATCCAACACTAGGCCTCAAAGATATCAAAACAATAACTTAAGCAGAACCTCTAACCAATGCCAAAGTTTCTAACTTTAATCAATGAGTTAAGTTACACCTGTCATCACCCATGTTGTGCGTGTGTGAATATCAACCTATTCTAATCAATTGCAATTCAAAATCCAATCACATAATTAACTTCTTAGAGGAAAACTTTCAATTCTAACTCAATTCAACCTGTGAACACAACCAATTCAACTGATTCAAGCAATCACTAAGCATCATGGGGTATCACGAAGGTTATTTAACACATTTAAAATCCTTTTTAAACCCTTCCCCAGGAATTCAAAACCATTTTTTTAACTTTTCAGTGAGTGCATTTTATGCTCCATCTCACTTTCTTTGGGAACGAGTGCGTTTTACGCTCCCTCTCGTTTGCATGTATTTATGAGTGTGTGCGTTTTACGCTCCATCTCAACCCACCACATGATCCATTCTTTAATTGGAAAATGTTTCAAAATTTTTAGAAATTTTTTTTACACCCCAAGATTCCCCCAAACTTAGATTCTTGCCTGTTTTTGATTTAATGGACGTTTCACCGATTATTATAAAGTTTTAACCCAAATCTTCCACCAGAAGAAAATTATGCAACCAATTTGAATTAAATTGATCAAAACAATTGATTATGTGATTTCCTTGCTAACAAGAGTTTCAGACAAGTTAAACTTCACTTCCTAATTCAAAGTCATCACTAAGCACTAGTTTTCAATTCTTCTCAAGGTTAAAACCATGAAACCAATCTTATCATTGGCCACATTAGATACTATATCAATTTATTCTTAATTCATGAAACTAGATGCATAACACAACCTAAAATGCAATGTAACTACGATTGCAACAAGTCTAAACACAATGAAATATAACAATCTATATGCATGAAAACAAAAAACTACCCCCCAAACTGAACAAGACAATGTCCTCATTGAAAAATAAGAAGAGATTAAGAACAGAGGACTCCCCTGATGAAGCACTATTCATCAGCACTGCCATCGGCATCATCATCATCATCATCATCACCCGCATCAGGAGGTGAGTCAGGTGGTGTGGGTAAATAGAAAGAGGAGGGAGCCATGTGAGAACCTTTAACTCCTTCTTGGCTATGGAAGTTCTTTGGTTGCAATTGTTGAATGCCGGGCGCTAGTTGTGAATGTGGGTGGCGGTTTGTTAATGTTTAATTGGGGGAAAATAGGTTCTACGCAGCAACAATGGAGAAAGCTCGGTTGGAGGCGGCTTGAATTAGGTAGAAGAAGAAACAAAATTGACTTTTGTTGTGAGAAACCTTCAATAAGCCCGACTTAGGGTTTTAAGTCCCTTTTTTTTTAAATTTTGCTGCCGAGCGGCCTCTAGCGCTATGTGTTGTGTAGATTTGGGCGTTGTTGTTGGCGCTGTGTTGCAGTAGCTGTTGGTGTGGGGTAGCACTGTTGGCGCTTGACTTGTGAAGGGTTGGGCGCCTCTAGCGCTGGAGTGTATAGGTTGAGCCTTGCCCGAGCGCCTAGCGCGCTGTGCTTAGTAAGGGAATGAGCGCCAACGGCGCTACTATGCAGAAGCTGAAACAGGTGCTAGCGCCTAGAGCGCTGGGTTTTGGCCTTGACAAACGCCAAGAGCGCTGATATGCAGTAGCTCGGCTGTTGGGCTGGCGCCTAGTGCGCTGGTCATGCACTTGGATGGGCGCCTAGAGCGCTTAGGCGTGTAGTTCCATACTTAGCCAAATTTCTTCAGTTGATTTCCTCAGTTTTTTTTTCTTTTCAACCTACACAAAAATCAATTTAAAGTCCCAAGTTAGTTTCAAAAACTCCTTTTCTCTCTTTTTTTTCTCTTTTTTTTCTTGTTTTCTCTTCTTCTATTTTTAAACAAAATTAAATGACTAAACAAAAGCAAAACAGAAAATTAAAACGCTGTGTTGCCTCCCAGATAGCGCTAAGTTATAGTCAATTAGCTTGACTATCTCTGAATCTCATTCTGGTTCAATCGCAAAAAATGTCATTGCATGCCTCCTCTTAGTCTTTTCTTTGAATTCCTTGGCATCATTGTACGTTTGAAAACCCCCAAACTTATCTTCATCCATTGGCAGAAAATAACTATCATCATTCGATTCAACTTTTCCTGTATCCTTAACCACTTCTTTCATTATCGGATTAAGCCTTCTTTGCTGCTCAACCGACGGCTTGCGACCATCTTCCAGCAGGATCTTATGCATGTAAAAAGAAGAGCTTATCCCCTTGATATCGGCTATGGTCCATCCAATAACCGATTTAAACTCTCTAAGCACTCGTAGCAGTTTTTCCTCCGGAAAAGATGTTAGTGCAGAAGAAATAATCATAGGTAGCTTTGAATCTTTATTTAAAAATGCATACCTGAGATGTTCTGGAAGTGGTTTAAGTTCAAGTTCGGGAGAGATGTCTCAAGAGATGGTTTCAACTTTACCGATGTCTCTCCCGCTTTCGTAAGTAGCTCGATAGGTGTTTTGAATTTTCCGAATTTGGGGGTGGTATCTAGATATTGCATAAGTTCGGCACATTTTTCATCCTCCAAATCTGACTTTTCAGCAATCACTCTATGCAGTGGTTCATAGCCCAACAAACTCTCAACTTCATCATGCACTATACTATCCACCAAGTCTACTCTAAAGCATTCTTCTTCATCGGTTGGGAGCTTCATTGCCTTGAAGACGTTAAATGTCACCTCCTGATCATGTACCCGCATTGTAAGCTCTCCTTTTTGCACGTCTATCAAAGTCCTCCCCGTGGCTAGGAATGGTCTCCCTAGTATGATTGGTATGTTTTTGTCTTCCTCATAATCCAGAATGATGAAGTCTGCCGGAAAGATAAATTTGTCCACTTTCACCAGTACATCCTCCACTATCCCCTGTGGATACGTGACAGATCTATCAGCAAGCTGCAGGAAAATATTTGTTGGCCTTGGTTCCGGCAATCCTAACTGACTGAATACTAACAACGACATCAGGTTGATACTTGCCCCAAGATCACACAAACATTTATCAAAGCTCATCGTTTCAATCGTGCATGGAATTGTGAAACTGCCCGGATCTTTCAGCTTTAGAGGTAATTTACGCTGAAGCACCGCACTGCATTTCTCTGTCAAGGCCACTGTCTCAAATTCGTCTAACCTTCTCTTCCTTGACAGTATACCCTTCATGAACTTTGCATAAACTTGGCATTTGATCCAATGCCTCCGCGAAGGGTATGTTGATCTGCAGTTTGCTAAAAACCTCCAAAAACTTACTGAATTGTTTATCTTCCCTCTGTTTGTTCAATCTTTGCGGATACGGAACCTGAGGGTGAACTTGTGGCACTGTATTCACGGGCTTCTTATCTGAACTCGTTTTCTCCTTCTCTACTTGCTGCGACTTGGACTCATCCTTCATCTCTTTCTTATCAGCCTCAATTTCTTTCTCAGATTCAACCCCAGTGTCATCCCCTTGTCAACTAGGTGCTGCAGTGCCTGGTACAGTTCCTGCATATTGCTTTCCCGATCTGAGTGTAATGGCCTGACACTGTTCCTTACCCTCTCTCCGTGGATTTGCCTCTGTGGTACTTGGCAATGAACCCTGGGGCCTACTGTTAAGCATAGTCGCCATTTCTCCCATCTGAGTTTCCAGATTTTTAATAGCCACTGCCTGGCTTTTGATCATCACCTCTGTATTTCCCATGTACTTCAACATCATCTCCTCCATTTCTGATTTCTTTTCTTGCTGAGGTGCATATGAAGTAGGATGTTGTTGTTGAGAATATCCCGGTGGAAAAGGTGGTCGTGGAGTAAACTGTTCCTGCGTTGGCTGAGATGGAAACTGTTGATTCTGCTGAAACTGTTGTTGCTGATTTCCTTGATTATTTGACCAACTAAAGTTTGGATGATTGCGGTTGTTGGGGGTGTATATGTTCTGAAACTGACCTTGGTCTTTCCTGTAAGTGTTCACATACTGCACCGACTCCGAGTTGATAGCACATTGATCTGTTGAGTGCGACCCCGCACAAATCTCACATACGAAGGCAACTGACTTGGTTTTGCTTTCCGACAATGAATCTATTTTCTTCGCCATAGCCGCCATCTGTGCTGACAACTGGGTAATAACATCCACTTCCAACAAACCTGTAACTCTGGGCTGTGGCATTCTGGCTGTAGGATTTTGAAAATCATTAGCTGCCATAGTCTCGATAAGGTTATAAGCTTCGTCATAGCTCTTCGCCCCTAAAGCTCCACCTGCAGCTGCATCTACCATTTGCCTCGACTGCCATCCCAATCCATTATAAAATGTGTTGATCACCATCCAATCCAGCATCCCATGGTGCAGACACTTCCTTAGCATCTCCTTGTACCTATCCCAGGCTTCGTATAAGGACTCACCCTGTTGTTGAATCGAACTGAGAGATTGCTGTCCTCATCTTCGCAGTTTTCGCCATGGGGAAAAACTTGGCTAAGAACTTCTGTGCTAGGTCCTCCCATGTAGTAATTGATCCTGAAGGCAAAGAATAAAGCCAACTTCTTGCTCTATCCCTTAATGAAAATGGAAACAGTCTTAGTCGAATGGCATCCTCCGTCATCCCCGTTGTATCTGAATGTATCACAAATTTCAATGAAACTCAAAAGATGCTCAAAGCTTTATGTTCCTCTCTTTGCTCGATTCTCTGTTCCTCCGCCATCTTCGGAATAGTTCTTTCCAACTATGCTTGTAAATTCCTTCGCACTCTCGCTTTCCAACCTCTTCCGTCAATATTATCCTGAGCTGGTGTCAATTCTGAGTTGGATGATCATGTGTGCATAAAAATTTTACAAGTACCTGAAACCAAAACAAAAATAAAAATAGAAATGAGAAAAGATTAGATTTGTCTAAGTCAAACAGTATAGCTTAAAACTGATGATAATAATAAAAATCTAACGCCTTTCCCCGGCAACGGCGCCAAAAACTTGTTGCCTCTTTTTAAGTCTTTAATAAAAGAGCTCTAACTCGTGCAAGTGTACACGGTCAACAAGTAATACAGAGGAAGTAGAGTATCGTCCCACAGAGAAAGGATTAAATTAAATCACTATGCATCAGTTCTATCACTATATTTATTTGCCAAAACTATTGACTTACTTTTGGTGACAAAATTATTTCTATATCAATTAATAACTAAATATGCAAATACTAACGAAATATATCAAGCTTGGAATTAATGGGATCCTAACTTCATTTAATAGTTCATCAAATTACCACTACCAAGCTAGAAGGTTCACATATCACAGAAAAGTAGCCAAGGACACTAAAATAGACATAACCATTTGTCAATACATTATGACCTACTTACATAATATCCATACTCGATAGACACCATGTAATCACCACTATAATCAAAATCACTATATTTCTATGTGAAATTGCAATTATATTGATTTTAAGCACAAGCCCTTATTTTGACTCTTACGGTGAAACAGTATATTTCTATCTGATTCACAAAATATTTAAGCTATTAAATTAAGCCTCATATTCGCAAGCTATCGTGATTACAATCCATACTCATATGTTATTTCTCAATTCCATACAAGCACTGAAATCGAATGGTGATCAATCATTCTTATATGTAAAACAACCATGATAGAAATTCCTTGTGATATGCAAAACAATCTAACAATCAAGTTTATAATTAGACTACATATTAAAATTCGTTAGAGTCCCATAATGGAGATTAGTTCATCACTTAACCAAAAACCATTACGAGATCAAATCCACACATGGAAAATAAATAATCAATTGAATAAAGAAGAAGTAGATTGATCAAACCCAATTGTGAATGAATTCCAAGGTAAGCTTAAACCCACATCAAAATCCAGCGCTTGAACACAAGTAATCCACAATCAAAACTCCTCAAAACTATCTCTAGAAAAGTAGAATAATAATAATAAAAGTCTCCAAGTTCCTTCTTAAGGTTTCCTTCTCTAAATCTGATCAATAATCACTAGAATCCTCTTCCGATTTGGCTTCCTTTTCCTCTTCCAGCCGCAACTCAACACCCACAGTCGTGCCCTAGCGCCTCTGGCACTACCTTAGTACAAATCCTAGCGCCTCTGGCGCTAGGTCATGCCCACGTATTTATAAAAATGCCATTAAGTGTCGTTTAAGCTCCAAATTTACCCTTTTGCCCCTCCAGCTCCAATCCTACAATAAACAAACACAAAAACGAATAAAACAATACTAAAAACACTTAAAGACCACAATAATTAAGCCTAACAAGACCTGATTCGTAGGTATAAAACCCACTCATCAACTATGTATGTGCACAATATCTAAACGCTAACGCGTAAAATAATCCCCTATAAAAGGGTTGTTCATCTCAGTTTGACATTAGAGTCTGCACCAAAGGAAGTTTGGTTTGGATTTACTTCAATATCATTTCTGAGAATTTAGAACGCTCATCAACTATGGACTAGTCGAATCAATAAGGGTTCGCTAGTCAATCAAGGTTCAATAATTTAATATGAAAGGTATTCGAGAACAAAAAACTGAATCTCAAAGGCATATAATCGAATAAACTCTTATAACTGAAATATTACTTAAAAGGAATCAGAATACCACATTTGAATTCATGAACTTAAACGAATTATGGTAAAGAACTTGCTCAATATGAAGTAGAATATAAAAACTTGCATAAAAGAGAGATAGGGTTTTAGAACTTGCTGAATGAAAAGTGGAGTTACGAAACTTGCCTCGTGCGTAGGTTATAAATAAAAATTCCCGTTCCTTAAACAACCTACACATTCCATTTATAAGCAATAACAATGATTAGTTACAATATTATGATCACTTCAGGATTCATTCTCATCCAATTTCATTTTAATATCTCAATTGTCATTGGATAATTAATAGGTACTTGTTTATCATCCATCATAGTATCTTATTATTCATTTAATACCTTAGTCTAAGCTTTAAACATGTTTAGGATAACATAACATGACCACAAAGTTTCTTAACCAATTCAATCCGTTTAACTTTCGTTCTTTTCGTTTTCACATACATAACCATAATCAACCATCAATTTACCGATTAACATGCAATTCAAGCATAAATTTTCATACATATAAGTCATATTTAAACATTGTTTCTCTGTAAATTTCAAAACTCTAATAAAAACATAATTTCATGAATTTGATTACTCTAAATCACATATAAATCATATTAAACACACTTGTACATGCTTATAAACATCTAACATCATGTTCTTTAAAATTTAGCCATAGAATTCAGATTGCAGAAAACTTAAAATATACGTTCATGGAGAAAACTTAAAAGGACGTAAATTAAAGGCTTCAATTTAAGGATTACCTTGATTAGATGCTTTAAATTATGCAAGCAGATGAAATGATTTCTTCTTCACTTCTCTAATTCTCTCAAAACTCTCTTTTTCTCTCTGTATCTCAAGCTCAGACAAAAAAATGATAATAATAATAATAATAATAATAATAATAATAATAATAATAATAATAATAATAATAATAATAATACGTATATAATATAATGTATAAAATAACTGGGTAGTGGTCGTCAGTTAATTCCCATAATGGGTTAACTGGCTCCAACCACCACTAAGGCCATGTTTGCTTGTTCTTTTATTCCTCCTATCTAGTTTATTTTAATAAATTGCTTATAATATAGTTTCATGTCACATTTTTAATTAATCAAATGATCTTATAATTAAAATTAATTAAATAAAATAGAATAATTCCACATTAAACCACATAGTCACATAATTAAAATTCTCATTTATTGATTATGACAAATCATTAAATCTCTAATTAATTATTAAATTAATTAGAATAATATTATGCTTATTTAAATAATGCATTTAATCAAATAAGCTCAATTAAGTACATACTTTGAATATAAAAATTCTCCATATTAATTTAACTAATGTAACACATATAATTAAATTAATCTACCACAAATTCGTCACATCTTTTCCCCTTTTAAAGGATTCTGTCCCCAGAATCACAACTCAATTAATTCGTCCCGTTACATTCTCCCCCTTACAAAGATTTTGTCCTTAGAATCGCTACACATAGACTAAGTAAATAATTGAGGATAATCTTTCATCATCTGATCTTCGAGTTCCCATGTAGTTTCTTCAGCATTGTGGTTCCTCCAGATCACCTTAACAGAAGGTATAATTTTATTCCTGAGTACTTGCTCTTTCTTGTCAACTATCTGAACAAGCTCTTCTTCGTAAGATAAATCTTTTTCAACTTGCAGGGGTTCATATTCTATAACATGCTTTGTAGTCGAGTTTGTATAGTCGTAATACCGAGATATGAAAAACATTGTGTATGTGTTCTAACACCGAAGGTAAAGCTACCTCATACGCGACCTCTCCAACTCTTCCTAACACTTCAAAGGGTCCAATGAACCTCGGGCTCAGTTTTCTCTTCTTACCAAAACGAATCTTCCCCATCCAGGGAGATACCTTCAAGAAAACGTAGCTACCAGACTCAAACTCTCGATTCTTACGATGTTAATCGGCATATTTCTTCTGCCTATCCTGAGCTGCTATCAATCTTGCCCTGATTACTTTGACGATTTTGAAAGTAGTATGCACACAAGCCAATCATATTTGATATGATGTAGCATGTACTTTGTAATCTTATTCATTTATTAATAAAAGAATTGATTTTCTTAAAAGGCATTTTACATTATCTACATAGTGCTGTTATATTAAATGTGATAAACTCATAGTTTTGAGCAATGCTTTTAGAATCATGATGGTGATCATGCTAATGAGATCTAAATTCTTGATAGCTCACAAACTAAAATCGTTCCTAATCGTTGGATTTACTAAAAAAAGGGGATTAGTGAATCCGGATAGATTAGTACATACGTTGCTTGCTCTTGGGAAGAGGATGATTGATCTCATAATCATTTGTGTGGAGACACTAAAGCAAGTATGCAGGTACTTATTGGAGAATAAGTTCACTGAACGTGGCTCGCTAAGGAATGCCGAATGGAGTTTTACTCGCCTGTCAATAGGAATTCCTCCAGTGATAGTAGTAGAAGTGATCGTTGGACTTGAGATCATCATAGTATCTTGTGTATGATGAGTTATACTTTGACATGTCCCTTAAGACCTTTAGGATATATCAAAGGGTATGATTGGGTATAATAAGTTGTACATGGAGATAGGTGAATGATCAACAAAGAATCTACCACGTCTAGTAAAATATGTGAATGTCCTATGTAATTCGATAAATGATAACTCATTAGTCCTTAGGTAAGGCAGAATGAAATTAGAAAGAAGTTTCTAATTTGCATTATTTAGAGTTGTGCATTTGGGAATCGAAATACATATAATTAAATAAAATAAGACTTGACAGTAAATTCATGTCTTATATTTAATTGGGACATTGTATAGTAGAAGGATTAAATTTTACGACAACTATGCACTGAAAGGTTCTTTTGTGATTAATGTTGAAATCTATATTATCTGAAAAGTCGTTGATCGCTAAGGGGGCTTACCCTTATTGTAGAATAAATATTATTTATTTAAATAAATTAAATACTTTAATTTATTTATTTAAATATAATTAGAATTGTTCTAATTTATTTATTCACAACCGGTTAATATGGAGAACCTAAAGGGTCACACCGCAAAAAGGAAAAATATTTATTTAAGAAGTAAATGACATAATTGAAATAATAAGTTAAGTGTGTTTAATTTAGTCTATGAAGATAGAATAAATTAAATAGCTTAATATTTATTATTTAATATTTTGGAAATATTAAATATAAATTAATAAGAGGAGTCTTATTATTATTATTACTATTACTATTATTTAATTCGTAATAGGGATTGAGAATTAATTAATAGAAGTACTCCCACATGAATTCTTAATTGGATTAGGAGCATAATTAATTAAAGGAGTTTAATTATAATAGAAACCCTAATCCTAAATAGTTTAGGGAAGGGTTATTCATACATCTATAAATAAGAGAAGTCTTATCAGAAACTAGGGTTACACACTCTTACATTAGATTGTGGAGAGTACTTGCATTTCTATAGAGATAGAAACTAGGGTTTTGCCAACACCCAACTTCTTGAATACCTATTCTTCCTTAGTGGATCACCTCTATAGGCCAAACACTTGGGTGGCTAACGTTGATCAAAGGAAGGAATCTCATAGGTGGAATTTGAGGAGAACACGAAGGACTAGGAGTTGAACTTGTACCCGAGGAAGCTTTAATCTACGAGGGTATAAT
Organism: Aralia elata; assembly: GCA_034770075.1. Classification (NCBI taxonomy): domain Eukaryota; kingdom Viridiplantae; phylum Streptophyta; class Magnoliopsida; order Apiales; family Araliaceae; genus Aralia; species Aralia elata. The sequence goes on from CM068379.1 coordinate 31,519,070, forward strand.
TCTTATTCTCTTTCTCTTTCGTTTAATTGATAATTGAACACAAGGATAGATCATGGTGATGGTTTGTATGAAAATTTTAAAATCCGTTTTATCACGTTTCCACTCTATTTGTGTAATTTGATGGCATGCTTGCGTTATATACAAACCTAACAGTGGTATCAGCACCTAATCCTTGTGTTAATTATTGATTTTGATGATTTCATGTATGAATTGATATGCGATACGATCGAATTTTTGGGCTGGAAAAATTTTCTGAATCTGCATCGCGGCGCGGCCGCGCCGCTTCCAATTCATTCTAGAGCGCGGTCGCGCCCTAACCTAGAAAACGTTTATGGGGGTGTAGCGCGGCCGCGCCGCTCTTAGTTCAATTTGGAGCGCGACCGCGCCGGTGTGCAGAGTTTGAAATTTTTTTTTTCTCAATTAACATAAATGGTTTATTTAATTGATAAAAGTTTAAAATAAAGATGTTTATTTTATCTGAAATATGATTCCAGATTGCTAAAAATTAAAGGAGTTTAATTTGGATTTATTTTTTTGATTAAAATAAAAGAGTTTATTTTGTTTCAAAAACTAAATATTAGCAAAACTTTTGCCCATTAATTGATATCAATGCATATATGGAATGGTTTTATTATTCGTGAGATGAATGTTATTTATTGATGCATATGGAGATATGTATGATAATAAATAGGGATTGATTATGGATTATTGACCAATGTGTGATTGGAATTATTTTAGAGGATGCTTGAATGTATGGGTTTTTATAAATGGGGTCTGCGTACATCGTCTTTTCTAATTTTTCTTAATATAAATTATATCTCCCTCTTATGTACTTCTCATTGACTGCTGATCAAGGTTTCTATTTATTGTAACTAGTTTATGTAATAGGACTAATTAGAGTTAATTTTAAAGAATTGGAGACAAAGGAGCAAGGAGCGCCTGAAGACCCATTTGTAATGGAGCCCGGGTTTAAATATAATAGTTATATTTAAATTTAATTCTTGCACCCTAGGTTTGACCGTTTAATTCACTTGGTGGCTCTAGTGAACCAAACTAGAATAAAAGTCCATAATCAATCCAGGTAGAATATAGTATTCTATAAGTGCATGCTTACTATATATATATATATATATATATATTATATATTATCCAGCATGCTTCGCATGCCAAATACTATGACGCGTATTTTATATATATATGTGCATGCGCGCTAAACAAGATGAGACTAATAATAATAAACCCCTCAAAGAAATTATATTAAGTCCTAAGCGTTCAAAGATATTTGGAATATCGAATGTCGCCTTCTAGCATGGTAAAGCAATAGAGTATTAAATACTTAATATGAGTTTGTTGTGTCACCACAACGCAAGTATTAAATATTTAAGATGTTGTATTATCACATTTGATGCTTATTAAGTAATTGAACATTACTATTTTGTTATGTCACCACAAGGACGGTATTTTTCTCTTCACATATATGGAAGTGCTAGGCTGGACTTAACTTAGATAATTTTGATTCGGATGTGTCAGCACTTGATCAAAATAATCTAAGAGGCAAAAGAAAAGGAGTTACATAGTGATGTAATTGACAATAGTTGTCTACCTATTTATTTATATATCGTTTGTTGTGTCACCACAAGGCTATATACATTTGAAATGGGATCCTTAGACTCACTAGCAAATCTTTAATTAGAATTACCGAACTATATAATGAGGGTAATATAGTTTGATAAAAATAGTGGGAGATACCAATTTAAAATAAAGACCTAATTTATTTTGGTAATTAATTAAATGTATGTATGCTAAAATGTTGTCTATTTCACATGCAGAATTTAAAAATGTCAAACTCACTATCACTGCGTAGCATACCCCGTACTCGCTACAGGCGACCTCGTGCGTTAATGTACAACCTTACCTTATTATTCACAACATTTTATAATAATATGTTGTTAAAAACTCAATAAATTAAAAACTTGTATAATGTTCCTTATAACTTTGCCTCAGAATCGAAATCTTTACAATTCCTTAATACAACTCAAAATCATATATCAAATGATCTGATTTAATACATTATCAGTGAGTAAAAATAAAACTCACACCACAACAATAAGTCTTTCTATTTTAGACAATAACTTCTTTACTCAAGCGAGTCTGCTATAAATGTCGTCTAGCATAAGTACAAACAATACCATACTACAAGTTTTCTAACTTATAACATCTTAAACAGATATAATGTAAGACCCCGAAAATTTTAATAAATAAAATTTAATTTTCTTATTATTATTTTAAATAGAAAGGTGTGAAATCGATAAAGTTACTAGTGAAATGTGAAAATTGAGAAGTCTAATAATAACGCTAAATCACTATTCACGCGATCACTATTCACGGGAGACTATTTACGCTAAAAAACGTTTTTACACTTTCTTCGACCTTCGATTACGTCATAATGTTTATATGAGCTGGATACGAAATTATACGGTATAAATACGAAAGTACTATTCATACGAATTTACTATTCATTTATACAAAAAAAAAGTCAAACTTGTATGTAGGGGAATATTCCTTTTGTCGGAGAATATTATATTCGGTATCGTACGACGGCGCCGAAATAACAAAATATTAGTGGGCCCCACAATGACACTATTGTCAACGATAGTGGGCCCCGTTGTCGGATACTGAAAACGACAGTATTTTGTCAACAGTATTATCACCGACAACTGTTGAAATACCCGGTAATAAAAAGAATAGTAAAACGCGTTATTCTACAGTAGTACGCGGTATTTCACAGGCACACGGTATTGCACAGTATTTTAAATTATTGATTCAATAAATGATAAAGTAGCAATTGCACAGTATTTTGATTCAATAATTACAATAACATCTGCATGGTACTTTTTATTATTTATCATGGTACTGTAACTCATATTATTTGTTATGATATTTTAGCATTATTGACGGATTAAAAGTGGAGTCTAACTTAGGGGTACCTAATTGAAATTATGAAATTCACATGATGTGAACTATTGGTTCACATGATGGAACTATTGGTTCACATGTGGGAACTATTAGGGGATGTTATGAAAGATTGATAATACTTGAGGGATTATATTAAAAAGTAGAGGCAAAGATGGAGGTACTAAAGTGTAATAAGTCGAGCCCTTATTGTGCAATTAATGAAACTTGGTTTTCCTATAAATAGGAGGGGTTATCTTAAGAAATCTTCACACCTTCCTTGCATATACTCCCTCTCTCTCTAAATTTCTTAAGTTCTCTTAGTGTGCTAGGCTATTGTGAGTATTTGTGAGAATACTAGTAGTGTCCAAGTTAGTAAACTTCATAGAAAGCAACATCCAATCACTTATTAACGAAGGTAGGGGATATCATTTTTTTTTCATACTCTTATGTAATATCATTTGCTTCCTTATTCGTAAGTGATATTATACGCAGAAAGGTTGTTATTCATTCCGTATTAATTTGTGGGGATAACCTGTCTACGCGGATTACCGCATGACGGGTGAATAACCCTTCGTATTCGTTACTTATTAATCTTTAGTGGAAATAATCTGTCTACGCGGATTACCGCATGACGGGTGAATAACCCTTCGTATTCATTACTTATTAATCTTTTGGGGAGATAATCTGTCTACGCGGATTACCGCATGACGGGTGAAAACCCATTTGCAGTTTCATATATTCTGTTATACTCGTATAACGTATCATTTCTTTTGTACTCTTTACGGAATATCTTTTCTTTCACATTTCTCCATTTATGATAAGAAATCTCTGTTTGTTTCCAAAACCTTATTTTTAAATGGAGAAAATCCTTGAAATTAGTAGAATATCCTTAATAGTTTGTGCTTCATCTAATATCTTTTCACTTGAATCTTTCTATTTCATTTTATACGTTATAGTTGAAGCATGAAATAATTTCTTGAATATCATTCTTGAATTTGACTCCACAATTTGGTCATCGTGTTGGCAATTTGGTCAATCTTTGATACTGATTAAATTATAAAGCTTTTCTTATCCTTGATCTCACTGTATCATTGTCATCATTCTCATCCTCATACTTAAATTGTGGTGATAGTTCTTTTTGGCCCGTAGTGCAAAGATGAACTGGCGTGACATGATTTTGACCAAACTGTGTATTGGTATTATCATGACTTTTGGTGTTACAAACAAAGGCGTATGATGAAAGTTCTCTTTGGCCCGTAGTGCAAAGATGAACTGGTGTTTGGCATGATCATGACCAGTGATGGTACAAATAAATATCTTTGGCATGTAGTGCAAAGAGAGGCTGTTGAAACTGTTGATTGGTGTTACAAATAAATATCTTTGGCACGTAGTGCAAAGAGAGGCTGTTGAAATTGTTGATTGGTGTTACAAATAAATATCTTTGGCACGTAGTGCAAAGAGAGGCTGTTGAATATAAACTGTTGATTTGGATGTTCATAAACAGGAATTGTTGATTGGTGTTACAAGTATAAAATATTGGTGGTGATCCTTTAATTTATAGAAGATGGTAGATATTATAATCTACTTGACTCTTCTAATGGATTGTTTGTTCCGCTGCAATTGTTGTTGTTGAACAATTATAATATCTTTTAATCTCTGATTTATTATTGTTGAAGACTAAAGATAATTTTTATTCTTCATTATCTTAGTCACGATATTTCCTACTGGGCTATTTGTGCTCACCCTTTTCCTTTGTTCTCTTCAGGAAAATAGAGTGTAGCGGGGACTAGCCGGGGAATGGAGTGATGGTCCGAGGCAATAGAAGTGTCTCAATACCTTATTATTAGTGTGGCAATAAGTGTATTGAGAATTTAAGATGTATTTGTATTGTGTTGTTGTATTTTGCACGATACTTATTAGTTGTAAATGGGAAAATTCGTATTTGTATTTGTATTTTGTGGAATGTTATTGGCGACTCAAAATGGGTTGTGTGGACCTATATTGGGGGCGTCACAGTTGGTATCAGAGCTTAGGGATATGATCTCTGGCAGAGATCTGGGATTAGAACTAGGAGGGGAGAGACGAGTAAAATCCTTCGCTAGTGTGTCCTACCTAAGCTAAACTTCTCTATTTAATTAGTTGGTCTTGTCGTAGAGACACGATGTGAGATGTCAATTTTTTTAACTAACCTTTTGTTTTGTGGTCGCATTTAAGAATGGTATTTGAAAACCAGGAGATGAGCAATGGAGAAATTATGATAAAGAGGAAATGACATGAGAACTAGAATCTGAAATGAAAGCCAGGTATCCTTATATATCTTTTCGGAATGCCAGGTACGTACGTAAATTTCGAGGACGAAATTTCATAAGGAGGGGAGATTGTAAGACCCCGAAAATTTTAATAAATAAAATTTAATTTTCTTATTATTATTTTAAATAGAAAGGTGTGAAATCGATAAAGTTACTAGTGAAATGTGAAAATTGAGAAGTCTAATAATAACGCTAAATCACTATTCACGCGATCACTATTCACGGGAGACTATTTACGCTAAAAAACGTTTTTACACTTTCTTCGACCTTCGATTACGTCATAATGTTTATATGAGCTGGATACGAAATTATACGGTATAAATACGAAAGTACTATTCATACGAATTTACTATTCATTTATACAAAAAAAAAGTCAAACTTGTATGTAGGGGAATATTCCTTTTGTCGGAGAATATTATATTCGGTATCGTACGACGGCGTCGAAATAACAAAATATTAGTGGGCCCCACAATGACACTATTGTCAACGATAGTGGGCCCCGTTGTCGGATACTGAAAACGACAGTATTTTGTCAACAGTATTATCACCGACAACTGTTGAAATACCCGGTAATAAAAAGAATAGTAAAACGCGTTATTCTACAGTAGTACGCGGTATTTCACAGGCACACGGTATTGCACAGTATTTTAAATTATTGATTCAATAAATGATAAAGTAGCAATTGCACAGTATTTTGATTCAATAATTACAATAACATCTGCATGGTACTTTTTATTATTTATCATGGTACTGTAACTCATATTATTTGTTATGATATTTTAGCATTATTGACGGATTAAAAGTGGAGTCTAACTTAGGGGTACCTAATTGAAATTATGAAATTCACATGATGTGAACTATTGGTTCACATGATGGAACTATTGGTTCACATGTGGGAACTATTAGGGGATGTTATGAAAGATTGATAATACTTGAGGGATTATATTAAAAAGTAGAGGCAAAGATGGAGGTACTAAAGTGTAATAAGTCGAGCCCTTATTGTGCAATTAATGAAACTTGGTTTTCCTATAAATAGGAGGGGTTATCTTAAGAAATCTTCACACCTTCCTTGCATATACTCCCTCTCTCTCTAAATTTCTTAAGTTCTCTTAGTGTGCTAGGCTATTGTGAGTATTTGTGAGAATACTAGTAGTGTCCAAGTTAGTAAACTTCATAGAAAGCAACATCCAATCACTTATTAACGAAGGTAGGGGATATCATTTTTTTTTCATACTCTTATGTAATATCATTTGCTTCCTTATTCGTAAGTGATATTATACGCAGAAAGGTTGTTATTCATTCCGTATTAATTTGTGGGGATAACCTGTCTACGCGGATTACCGCATGACGGGTGAATAACCCTTCGTATTCGTTACTTATTAATCTTTAGTGGAAATAATCTGTCTACGCGGATTACCGCATGACGGGTGAATAACCCTTCGTATTCATTACTTATTAATCTTTTGGGGAGATAATCTGTCTACGCGGATTACCGCATGACGGGTGAAAACCCATTTGCAGTTTCATATATTCTGTTATACTCGTATAACGTATCATTTCTTTTGTACTCTTTACGGAATATCTTTTCTTTCACATTTCTCCATTTATGATAAGAAATCTCTGTTTGTTTCCAAAACCTTATTTTTAAATGGAGAAAATCCTTGAAATTAGTAGAATATCCTTAATAGTTTGTGCTTCATCTAATATCTTTTCACTTGAATCTTTCTATTTCATTTTATACGTTATAGTTGAAGCATGAAATAATTTCTTGAATATCATTCTTGAATTTGACTCCACAATTTGGTCATCGTGTTGGCAATTTGGTCAATCTTTGATACTGATTAAATTATAAAGCTTTTCTTATCCTTGATCTCACTGTATCATTGTCATCATCCTCATCCTCATACTTAAATTGTGGTGATAGTTCTCTTTGGCCCGTAGTGCAAAGATGAACTGGCGTGACATGATTTTGACCAAACTGTGTATTGGTATTATCATGACTTTTGGTGTTACAAACAAAGGCGTATGATGAAAGTTCTCTTTGGCCCGTAGTGCAAAGATGAACTGGTGTTTGGCATGATCATGACCAGTGATGGTACAAATAAATATCTTTGGCATGTAGTGCAAAGAGAGGCGGTTGAAACTGTTGATTGGTGTTACAAATAAATATCTTTGGCACGTAGTGCAAAGAGAGGCTGTTGAAATTGTTGATTGGTGTTACAAATAAATATCTTTGGCACGTAGTGCAAAGAGAGGCTGTTGAATATAAACTGTTGATTTGGATGTTCATAAACAGGAATTGTTGATTGGTGTTACAAGGATAAAATATTGGTGGTGATCCTTTAATTTATAGAAGATGGTAGATATTATAATCTACTTGACTCTTCTAATGGATTGTTTGTTCCGCTGCAATTGTTGTTGTTGAACAATTATAATATCTTTTAATCTCTGATTTATTATTGTTGAAGACTAAAGATAATTTTTATTCTTCATTATCTTAGTCACGATATTTCCTACTGGGCTATTTGTGCTCACCCTTTTCCTTTGTTCTCTTCAGGAAAATAGAGTGTGGCGGGGACTAGCCGGGGAATGGAGTGATGGTCCGAGGCAATAGAAGTGTCTCAATACCTTATTATTAGTGTGGCAATAAGTGTATTGAGAATTTAAGATGTATTTGTATTGTGTTGTTGTATTTTGCACGATACTTATTAGTTGTAAATGGGAAAATTCGTATTTGTATTTGTATTTTGTGGAATGTTATTGGCGACTCAAAATGGGTTGTGTGGACCTATATTGGGGGCGTCATAGTTGGTATCAGAGCTTAGGGATATGATCTCTGGCAGAGATCTGGGATTAGAACTAGGAGGGGAGAGACGAGTAAAATCCTTCGCTAGTGTGTCCTACCTAAGCTAAACTTCTCTATTTAATTAGTTGGTCTTGTCGTAGAGACACGATGTGAGATGTCAATTTTTTTAACTAACCTTTTGTTTTGTGGTCGCATTTAAGAATGGTATTTGAAAACCAGGAGATGAGCAATGGAGAAATTATGATAAAGAGGAAATGACATGGGAACTAGAATCTGAAATGAAAGCCAGGTATCCTTATATATCTTTTCGGAATGCCAGGTACGTACGTAAATTTCGAGGACGAAATTTCATAAGGAGGGGAGATTGTAAGACCCCGAAAATTTTAATAAATAAAATTTAATTTTCTTATTATTATTTTAAATAGAAAGGTGTGAAATCGATAAAGTTACTAGTGAAATGTGAAAATTGAGAAGTCTAATAATAACGCTAAATCACTATTCACGCGATCACTATTCACGGGAGACTATTTACGCTAAAAAACGTTTTTACACTTTCTTCGACCTTCGATTACGTCATAATGTTTATATGAGCTGGATACGAAATTATACGGTATAAATACGAAAGTACTATTCATACGAATTTACTATTCATTTATACAAAAAAAAAGTCAAACTTGTATGTAGGGGAATATTCCTTTTGTCGGAGAATATTATATTCGGTATCGTACGACGGCGCCGAAATAACAAAATATTAGTGGGCCCCACAATGACACTATTGTCAACGATAGTGGGCCCCGTTGTCGGATACTGAAAACGACAGTATTTTGTCAACAGTATTATCACCGACAACTGTTGAAATACCCGGTAATAAAAAGAATAGTAAAACGCGTTATTCTACAGTAGTACGCGGTATTTCACAGGCACACGGTATTGCACAGTATTTTAAATTATTGATTCAATAAATGATAAAGTAGCAATTGCACAGTATTTTGATTCAATAATTACAATAACATCTGCATGGTACTTTTTATTATTTATCATGGTACTGTAACTCATATTATTTGTTATGATATTTTAGCATTATTGACGGATTAAAAGTGGAGTCTAACTTAGGGGTACCTAATTGAAATTATGAAATTCACATGATGTGAACTATTGGTTCACATGATGGAACTATTGGTTCACATGTGGGAACTATTAGGGGATGTTATGAAAGATTGATAATACTTGAGGGATTATATTAAAAAGTAGAGGCAAAGATGGAGGTACTAAAGTGTAATAAGTCGAGCCCTTATTGTGCAATTAATGAAACTTGGTTTTCCTATAAATAGGAGGGGTTATCTTAAGAAATCTTCACACCTTCCTTGCATATACTCCCTCTCTCTCTAAATTTCTTAAGTTCTCTTAGTGTGCTAGGCTATTGTGAGTATTTGTGAGAATACTAGTAGTGTCCAAGTTAGTAAACTTCATAGAAAGCAACATCCAATCACTTATTAACGAAGGTAGGGGATATCATTTTTTTTTCATACTCTTATGTAATATCATTTGCTTCCTTATTCGTAAGTGATATTATACGCAGAAGAAAGGTTGTTATTCATTCCGTATTAATTTGTGGGGATAACCTGTCTACGCGGATTACCGCATGACGGGTGAATAACCCTTCGTATTCGTTACTTATTAATCTTTAGTGGAAATAATCTGTCTACGCGGATTACCGCATGACGGGTGAATAACCCTTCGTATTCATTACTTATTAATCTTTTGGGGAGATAATCTGTCTACGCGGATTACCGCATGACGGGTGAAAACCCATTTGCAGTTTCATATATTCTGTTATACTCGTATAACGTATCATTTCTTTTGTACTCTTTACGGAATATCTTTTCTTTCACATTTCTCCATTTATGATAAGAAATCTCTGTTTGTTTCCAAAACCTTATTTTTAAATGGAGAAAATCCTTGAAATTAGTAGAATATCCTTAATAGTTTGTGCTTCATCTAATATCTTTTCACTTGAATCTTTCTATTTCATTTTATACGTTATAGTTGAAGCATGAAATAATTTCTTGAATATCATTCTTGAATTTGACTCCACAATTTGGTCATCGTGTTGGCAATTTGGTCAATCTTTGATACTGATTAAATTATAAAGCTTTTCTTATCCTTGATCTCACTGTATCATTGTCATCATTCTCATCCTCATACTTAAATTGTGGTGATAGTTCTCTTTGGCCCGTAGTGCAAAGATGAACTGGCGTGACATGATTTTGACCAAACTGTGTATTGGTATTATCATGACTTTTGGTGTTACAAACAAAGGCGTATGATGAAAGTTCTCTTTGGCCCGTAGTGCAAAGATGAACTGGTGTTTGGCATGATCATGACCAGTGATGGTACAAATAAATATCTTTGGCATGTAGTGCAAAGAGAGGCTGTTGAAACTGTTGATTGGTGTTACAAATAAATATCTTTGGCACGTAGTGCAAAGAGAGGCTGTTGAAATTGTTGATTGGTGTTACAAATAAATATCTTTGGCACGTAGTGCAAAGAGAGGCTGTTGAATATAAACTGTTGATTTGGATGTTCATAAACAGGAATTGTTGATTGGTGTTACAAGTATAAAATATTGGTGGTGATCCTTTAATTTATAGAAGATGGTAGATATTATAATCTACTTGACTCTTCTAATGGATTGTTTGTTCCGCTGCAATTGTTGTTGTTGAACAATTATAATATCTTTTAATCTCTGATTTATTATTGTTGAAGACTAAAGATAATTTTTATTCTTCATTATCTTAGTCACGATATTTCCTACTGGGCTATTTGTGCTCACCCTTTTCCTTTGTTCTCTTCAGGAAAATAGAGTGTAGCGGGGACTAGCCGGGGAATGGAGTGATGGTCCGAGGCAATAGAAGTGTCTCAATACCTTATTATTAGTGTGGCAATAAGTGTATTGAGAATTTAAGATGTATTTGTATTGTGTTGTTGTATTTTGCACGATACTTATTAGTTGTAAATGGGAAAATTCGTATTTGTATTTGTATTTTGTGGAATGTTATTGGCGACTCAAAATGGGTTGTGTGGACCTATATTAGGGGCGTCACATATAACATAACAGAGTTACAATACAAAGATTTATTTCTTCTAGCTATAGAGTTTTTGTTGTTATTCTCTTCTTCAATCCCATCTTTTTCCTTCCTCTTTACCGGGATCTCCGGATACCTCGTAATTCACTGAAAGTGTTTGTTTGAAGCAAGAGTGAGCACGATGGCTCAACAAGTTCAACAGTTTCACATAACACATAAATCATGCATCATGCATGCTTGGCAATATATTCATGTATGATATTGGATACATGCTTCTCAATTATTATACATCGCACTTAAAACATGCTTTGTAATTTATATCAAATCATGCTTCACAATTTGTACATAGTTCACATATAATCATGATTCATGCTTTTCACCTACTTCACAAATAATCACACCCATTGATTTCACATAACATCAATAACATCAATATAGATTCATATCAACAAGTTAATATCACATTGTAACATAACAATGCACATAGCAACAGGTTCTGAAAAACTTGCCTGATAAGTTTATCCAGCATATGCTAACATTATTATGTTCCTCAAACAACCTACAATCGTAATATAGTTAACATATTCACATTAGGCACAATACGCATTACAAGTCTTAATTATGACTTTAACTTTCAATTTTCTCAACTTTTATGATAGCTTAGCTAATTCATATCTCACTCATACCAACTCGGAATTAGTTCATCTTTAGATAATGAACTACCCATAACATGGTCTAACTATCCCTATAGGTGTTATAAACAACAAAATTCTCGAACTCAAAAAGTTCGATTTAAGATGTCAAACCCGTGGGTTCCCGCAGTGTGTAGACTGCTGGACCCAGCTCGGTTAAACGGCCATAACTTCTTCATTTCTTAACCTTTTTGGGTGACTCTTGAGTCCATTCTCATAAGAATTTCCCCCTCTACAACTTTCCTTTAGATTTCAAATCAAGATTCCAATCGGAAGTTGACTCAAAATCGCTCTCAAGGACAGAATACAAACTAAACTTCATTTTCCTTCACTTGAAAGACAAACCTTGACATCTTATGTATTATTTATCTAGTTCATTGTTGTCCGATTTAGATAACGACAATTACGTGCAAGTGTACACGATCAACAAGTAATAAAGTGATAAGAAGGAGTGTCGAACCCACAGGAATTATTACGATTTAAATCTCCACTATCAATCTAAACTATGACTATTCTATTAAACAATCGCCAATTGGTTGTTTGATCTAAACTAATTTAACTAATACGAAAACTGATAACTATCACAAAGGTTGAAATTCAGATTTAAAAGATTAAGACTATAATTTCCCCAATTATATATCATAAATCAATATGTCTACGTCATTCAGTTATTCACTTCATTAGAGTTGTTAACAGGAATTCAATTTTATTTATAAGCCCTTTTCCAAGTGGTCAAATAAATCTATCTAATCCAATTAACTCTACGATATTCCTATGCAGAATAACAGGATTAAACTCATTAAGCACCAATTCCTAATTGTTATGTGCATTAAAGAGATATTCCAATTCACTTTATAAATCCAATTATTCAACACTTGCAAATAATTTAGAATACACGCTATCTTATTCAGTTCTAACCCTAGATCGCATCTCCCAAATTCACCTAAGGTATTCCGCTAATTGTTGGCCAAATAATTTAAACATTAATCATGGAATATGATAGACAACTCAACTTGAATGAATAACTGAAATTTAAATAGAAAATTAATTCATCAATATAACTGGTTAAATTGCAGCCTTAATGTAAAGGTTTAGTTCATACTGACAGTAGAAACTAGAAATTCAAAATAAGTCATCATAAATAATTACAAATTAAGGATAAAAAGATTAAGAGAAAACTTAATATAATCCTTCGTCCTCCAATCTAAATTCTTCACAAAGCTTGGCTTGGTTCTCTATCTCCTTGCTCAGCTCTCAATCTTCAATCTTCGTGTGAGTAGATGTATGAATATGTGTGTCAATCCATGTTATATTCTCCTATTTATATCCTCAATAACCTCCTCGAGACTCCTTATCAGAATAGCAATTGAAATCCTTCCTAGCTTCAAACTTTCCAAAATACCCGATTGCCAACTTCTATTTTTTTTCCTACAAGACGCAACCTCGCCCCGGCGAGGAAATCTTTCACAAAAGTCTCGCCCCGGCGAGGAAATTATACCTGGACTTCTCGCCCCGGCGAGGATGCCCTGCACCCAGCCAGTTTTGCTTTCTTTGATCCTCAGCCAGCCGTAACCTACAAAAGAAATATAAACACAAATAAAAAGGTACTAAAACACTGAAAGACTGAAAAGAATCTTGCTAAAACGTATCTAACTCGTAGGTTAAAACCTACTCATCATTCATCATGTTATACAACTTACTAACATAGTAATACGTAAACCAACACAAAGTCTAACACTTTTAAAACATGTTTTCAAGATCAAACAATGATCGATTTAAAACCGACACTTAGGGTTTTTACAAAACGATAACTTTTAAGTTTAAAACTTATTATGAACATAACATAGCTCCTTTTTCATTTATTTAAAAGAGGTTATTATCATCACTTGTAGATCTATAAAATAAACTTATGGATCTTTAAAAATACTCATAAAAATATGAGGCTTTCTTTTGAAAATCACAACCAACAAAGTTAAGGCTTAACTTTAAACAGCTATATCTAGGTTTTTTAAACATACATGGACAAAAATGTGATCTATCTACATTTTTACCATCATAGATCCGCCTTATACCATTGGAACCACCATGTTCCACCATATAGATCATAGATCTCCTAACATAAACCTAAATCTAACAATATTAACCAAAAACATAAAGTTCTAGGTTTTAGAAATACTTTTTAAACCTTTAAGGTTTCTTCTTCTTCTTCTAGATAAAAGGATGTCAAGCTTAAGCATCCTCATCTTCTTCTTTCCATGGCTTTGATAGAACATAGCTAGAGCTGATTTACCTCTTTCTCATGGCCATCCACAAATTTCTTTCTCTCTCTCTCTATTGTTTTAGCTATTTAACTTAAAGGAAAGAAGTGAAAATGAATTAAATGAAATTTCCAAGTCTTGGTTAATCAACCAAGCTTCTCTCTCCTCTTGCAATTATACTTGCAATAACATTACATACATAATGTATATCTATTATTTTCTCCCACCACTTAACCAAAGCTAGGTAACCAAAGGTGGTTAAATAAACTAGGGGACAAGGTATTAATTAAAGTAGATGGTGTTAAGTTTGTATATAGCGCGAACATGCAATCAAATTACATAAATAGTGCGGAAGCGCGATAAAACGGATTTTAAAAATTTTCATACAAACCATCACCATGATCATCCATGTGCTCAATTATCAATTAAACGAAAGAGATAAAGTATGAGAATCATACCCTTGTAGAATCATGCTTCCACAAGTACGAGTTCACCTCCAAATCCTTCGCGTTCTCCTTGAATTCCACCGATTAAATTCCTTCCTTTGATCAACGTTAGCCACCCAAGTGTTTGGCCTCTAGAGGTGATCCACCAAGGAATAATAGTTGTTCAAGAAGATGGGCGTTGGAAAAACCCTAGTTTCTATCTCTATAGAAATTGCAAGTACTCTCTCTCTCTCCAATTCATATGGAAGACTGTGTAACTGTCTAACCCTAAATCATGATAAGACTCCTCTTATTTATAGATATAGGGAACCCTCCTAAACTATTTAGGATTAGGGTTTTTATTTTAATTAAACTTCTTTAATTAATTAAACTCCTAATCCAATTAGGAATTTATGAAAGAGTACTTCTATTAATTAATTCTCAATCCCTATTAGGAATTAAATAATAGTAATTTTAATAATAATAATAAGACTCCTCTTATTAATTTATATTTAATATTTCCAAAATATTAAATAATAAATATTAAGCTATTTAATTTATTCTATCTCCATAGATTAAATTAAATACACTTAACTTATTATTACAATTATGCCATTTACTTCTTAAACAAATATTTTTCTTTTGCGGTGTGACCCTTTAGGTTCTCCATATTAAACCGGTTGTGAATAAATCAATTAGAACAATTCTAATCTTATTTAAATAAATAAATTAAACTATTTAATTCATTTAAATAAATAATATTTATTCTACAATAAGGGTAAGCCCCCTTAGCGATCAACGACTTTTCAGATAATATAGATTTCAACATTAATCACAAAAGAGCCTTTCAGTGAATAGTTACCGTACAATTCAATCCTTCTACCATACAATGTCCTAATTAAATATAAGACATGGAATTACTGTCAAGTCTTATTTTATTTAATTATATGTATTTCGATTCTCAAATGCACAACTCTGATAATGCAAATTAGAAACTCCTTTCTAATTTCATTCTGCTTTGGCCAAAGACTTCTGAGTCGTCATTTATCGAATCACATAGGACATTCTCTCCTTTTACTAGAAGTGGTAGATTCTTTGTTGATCATTCACCTATGTCCATGTATAACGTATTATACCCAATCATACCCTTTGATATACCCTAAAGGTCTTACGGGACATGTCAAAGTATAACTCATCATACACAAGATACTATGATGATCTCAAGTCCAAGGATCACTTGTACTACTATCACTAGAGGACTTCCTATTGACAGGCGAGTAAAACTCCATTAGGTATTCCTTAGCGAGCCACGTTTAGTGAACTTATTCTCTAATAAGCACCTACATACTTGCTTTAGTGTCTCCACACAAATGATTATGAGATCAATCATCCTCTTCATAAGAGCAAGCAACGTATGTACTAATCTATCCGGATTCACTAATCCCCTTTTTAGTAATCCATCGATTAGGAACGATTTTAGTTTGTGAGCTATCTAGAATTTAGATCTCATTAGCATGATCACCATCATGATTCTAAAAGCATTGCTCAAAACTATGGGTTTATCACATTCAATATAACAGCATCATGTAGATAAAGTAAAATGCCTTTAACAAACGAATAAGATTACAAAGTATATGCTACATCATATCAAATATGATTGGCTTGTGTGCATTCTACTTTCAATCTCCCACTTGCACTAAAGCCAATCGCCATGGTATCTAATTCCCTTCTTCTCTAAGTGACGATCATCCTGCTGTTGGATAATGTGACGCCCCCAAATTCTCTACTCTCTCTGTAGCAGAATTTGTGCTCACGTGGAACTATACAACTGTAAATACTCAATAATATATGACTTCTATCTATCCAAGATTCACAGTATCCCATAACAGGTACTAGTTTCGGCCAGAACGTTGTCTCTGTTTGGATACCCTCACTTAGATATATAGATTCATATCTTATGAATATCTCTTTCATATCAATATTCCCTATCTATCTGACATTCACAGTATTAATGATAAGATTGTCCATAGAACTGAGGGGCGCATTCCGGTAAAGATGGCACCTTACCGGCGCTCATTAAGTGTAACCCCAGAACTTATAGGACTCTCAACATCATTTAGATACCCTCATTCAGATGTATAGTTCATATAAACACTGTATTTAACTTAGTACAACTATTCTAAAGGATTTAAAGATCAGAGTATAACGCATTCTATGACATAAAGGATCATAATATATTACATAACATTTTGTTCGGTTACATCATTCGTTATACTAAGTTATTACAAGAACAAGTCTTTAAAAGACTTAAAGTATTCAACAACAGAAATAAAACTTAATAAGCATGGCTTTTCCCCTTGTTAGTCCTAGACGTGCTAGGGATATCATTTATAGCTGCAAAAGAAGATATGCGCAAGAATGAGCTACAAATGCTCAGCAAGTTCATTTGAATATATAAACACCATGTGTTTGATTTGAAAGATACCAACAATGTATACTGAGGGTTCTGTATAAGAACCATATATTTCATTTAGTTCTATCAGTCTTTAAAGACTTAGAACCATTTGAGTTTTGGATATCTGGTAGGTGATCAGCCTCACCAATATCCTAGGAGTATGCATATCATCCTACCATTTGTGGTCAATATATTATCGACATTTCTTGGCCTTCCTATGAAGGCATTTCCATTTACTCAGTATAGATGTCTTACCAAACAATTTGGTTTGACACAACAACGTAGCTCGAATAAACAATATATGAACAATGATTCATTTCTTAAGTTATGCTGAACAAGAAGCAATAACTTCAAAATAATTGATAGCAAGATGTATAATACTTGCTTAATATAAGTTGAGTAAGGTTAGGACACTTGCCTTAGCGTAGCTCACTATAATTTAGTACAATCGGTCAACGCACGTAGTCTACGTATACCAATAATAAGTGTTAGCACGTATATAAACATGTATCACGTTAATCTAAACAAGTTTCATTAAGGTTCGACGTTGATTCGGTATCTCGGTCGCGTCCTTAATGACTAATCACATAGATTGTTTGATAAAACTTCATTTGGAAGTCGAATTATTAGTCTAAATAATTTAATTATTATTTATAACATTTTTAGAAGCTTGGTATTATTTTTAAATAATTTTCAGAAGCTTGGAAGTATTTTTAAATAATTTTACAAGTTTAGAAATATTTTTAAATGATTTAATTATCATTTAGAATAATTTTAAAACATTTAATATGTTATTTAAATAATTTATTTATTACTTATAATAATTTTTAAAACTTAATTTGATATTTAAATGATTTAATTATCATTTATAACATTTTTTAAATACTTAATATATTATTTTAATAATTTATTTATCATTAATAATATTTTAAATATTTAATATTTTATTTAATTATTATATATAATAATTTTATTTACCTAACTATCATTTTTAAATGATTAATATAATTATTTAATAATTTAATATCATTTTTAAATAATTAAAACAATTATTAAATGATTTATCATAATTATTATTTATTATTTAATTAAATTAAATAATATATCAGAATATATAAAAATATTAAAAATAAATTTTTATAATTTAAAAATGAATTTTCGGATTTATTTATTAATTATTAATAATTATTTAATATTTATTTATTATTTTATAATTTATTTAATTAATTTTTATTTTATTTTTATTAAAAATCCGTCGCTAAAGGGCTTTAGCGACGGTTTGCATAAAATCATAGGTTTCTGGGTTTGCTTATGAATTTCGTCGCTGAAGGTGTTCTTCACGGAGAACACTTGGTCAATGTTCAACAGTGACTTTTGACCTCAAATTAATCTCAGCTCGTTTGATCTTTGTGTTTGATTTTTGTTTGTTGTTATAGCCAACATGGCAGTGTACAACGACATATCAATTTCCATCTCAAAATATATCATATCATGATCTAAAATGCATGGTCAAACTACCCCGTTCATGACTGTTCTTGAGTTTCTGGGTAACCCAGAAACTCATCCAGTAATAACGGTCAACGCCGTTTGACTGCTAAATCCGATCGATTGATTGTTTGTTTATATGTTTTAATGGTTCAAGATTAAAGTCTATATAGCATACTACAACCTTAAACAAATAATTTACACAAAACATGATATCTAGATCAATTCTGGGCAGCATGAATTTCTGACAAATCTTGTCAGAGTTCTTCAAAGGTTTCTGGGTTACCCAGAAACGTGTAAAATCAGAGCGGTCAAAGGACTTTGACCACTTATACCTTCTTACTGTGACATAATTTTGGACTTCTACCAATTGGATATTAAAGTTAATATGACATACTATAGATTCATACTTTAAAACACATCAAACAAACATTCTAAGACGATCAAAAGATCTGACAAAAAGGCTTGTCAGACTGTTCTTGACTGCCAAGAACAGTTTGAGTTTTTGGCTTGATTTTCATATCTAGATGTTATGTAAACATGTTTTAACCGCCCAGATCACTTAATAACATACTAACAAGTATTCCTAAACATCTAAAACACAAAAATTTTGCAGGCTTGAAGATCAAACATAAATTAGGATTTTGTGCACCTTTTTCTTTAAAATTTGATTTCTGGCTTCTGATTCTGAGCTTGTGGTTGCTAGGGCTTGATATGGTATGTTTAGAAGTGTTTAGGCTTTGAAAATTTCGTAGGTTTAAATGACCAGATCTCATTCTACTTATAGCAACTTAGATTAGGGTTTCCTAGACTTTAATTTCCACTTTTGCCCTAAAATATCTAACCTAGTTACTTGTGCTACTTACCCTCTGATCCTATTGACCTGCTTGTGATGGAGGTTTGCTTAAATATCTGATTTCTCATTCCTATCCTCTTTTGATTGGTCCATAATTTGATTTTTGATTTATTTCTTTACTAATTAAACCTAGATTTTTGTTAATCATGATTAGGATGTTAATTTAAGTTTAGTAATACCTTAATTAAGATATTATATCATAATTAAGATTTATAACTCCATAATTTAGTGTTCTTAAATCAATTTAGGGTTTTAGGGTTTCTAATTAGGATTTAGGGTTTTCAATTTCACAATTAGGGTTTTAATCTTTCGTTTATGATTTAGTTTAATCTTAATAATTCATAATTAATATTATGATTTATTATTTAAATCTTAATTACATCAATTAAGATTATTGTACAATAATTAGAGTTTTAATTAATCAATTCAGACAATTATTACCAATTAGGGTTTCTATTTCAGTTTAACATTTTAAACCATATTTAACTTATTTTAGAATTTTATCAGTTAATATAATATTATATTAATGTCGAAGCACGACAAAGCACTTTGTCATTCCCAAGCACGACACAGCAGCTTACAAAAATAATTTGCCGAGACGCTTCTCGGTGAATTCGCCGGAAGCATGACAAATCATTTTGTCCGATTAAGCACGACACAGCTGCTTGGCGAAAATTTTTTATTTGTCCTAATTGTTTAATAAAATACACAATCACATAATATCAAGTCAGAACAAGAAATTTTATTTCATAAACACATAAATTACATTTACAAATCTTATTAGGGTTCGGAATATCACATTCACCCCCACTAATAAGAATTTCGTCCTCAAAATTTACAGTGCAGTCTATAAAAATAAATGTGGGTAGTTATCTCGCATTTTACTCTCGAGCTCCCACGTAGCTTCCTCAATATTCTGATTTCTCCAGATAACCTTAACTGAAGGTATCTTCTTATTTCGCAAATTTTGTTCTTTCCTATCCACAATTTCAATAGGAATTTCTTCATATGATAAGTCCTTCTCGATTTGAATGGGTTCGTAATCGATAACGTGTTTATAATCCGATTTGTACGGTCGTAACGTGGACACATGAAACACGTTATGAATATGTTCTAGTTCAGGAGGTAGGGCTACCTCATAGGCTACCTCACCTATCCTCCTTAATATTTGAAATGGCCCAATAAATCTCGGACTCAATTTGCCTTTCTTGTCGAAACGTATTTTTCCCTTCCACGGAGATACTTTTAAGAACACGTGACTACCGACATCGAAATCTTGTAACTTTCTGTGTTGATCAACATATTTCTTCTGCCGATCCTGTGATGCTTGTAATCTTCCCCGTATAATTTGAATTACCTCCGCGGTTTGATGCACTATTTCGGGTCCTAGCATTTGTCGTTCCCCAACCTCGTCCCAACATAAAGGCGTCCTACATTTTCTTCCATACAAGGCTTCAAAAGGTGGCATTCCTATGCTGGCATGGTAACTATTATTGTAGGCAAATTCTGCTAAAGGTAATTGATCTTCCCAGCTTCCCTTGAAATCCATGATGCAAGAGCGAAACATGTCTTCCAATGTTTGAATGGTTCTCTCACTCTGACCGTCAGTTTGTGGATGGTATGCTGTACTTAGTCTCAACTGAGTTCCTAAATTTTTCTGGAGACTTGTCCAAAAATTTGAAGTAAATCGTGGATCTCTGTCTGATACTATAGAAACAGGGACTCCATGTCTAGAAATAACTTCATTGATGTAAAGTCTGGCTAACTGGTCTAGACTGAAGTTGATTTTGATAGGTAGGAAATGAGCTGATTTGGTAAGACGATCTACAATTACCCAAATGGCATTGTGACCCTTTTGTGTGGTTGGAAGGCCAACTATGAAATCCATGGTAATATGCTCCCATTTCCACTCAGGAATTTCTAAGGGTTGTAATAATCCACTTGGTTTCTGATGTTCAGCTTTAACCCGTTGACACGTTAAACATTTACTTACCCATTCCGCTATCTCTCTTTTCATGTTAGACCACCAAAAATGTTGGCTCAGGTCTTTATACATTTTTGTACTCCCTGGATGTACAGCGAACTTAGAACTGTGGGCTTCATTCAGTATTTCGTCTTTTAGTTCTTATACTGAAGGTACCCAAATTCTATTTTCGTATCTTAGTACTCCCTCCTTATGTGACGCCCCCAAATTCGGGTCTCCAAATACCCGGATCCGGTCATCACGATCCAATATAAACATCCACCTATAACAACATATGGTATCTAAAATGCGGAATGAAATAAACATACGTTGTTCATTACAAGGTGTTACTAGTCCCAGAATACGATTAACCTTAAACATTTACACAATCCATACCCTAAATAGCTATCAGGGTTTAAATTACAATAACAGTAATTAACTAACACATGAATCTAAAGTCTGCTACGAGAAGTCTATCATTTCATCTTTTCTTTCCCTTTGTTCTTCCCTGATGTCTCGGGTTTAGCTGCAATGAAGTCATGATATAGCAAGAATGAGCAACGAATTTGCCCAACAAGTTTAAAGTGCAACAATAAGGATATATCAGGATGAAGGGATATTAAAGGGATTTCAACAATAGAATAATCAGAAGCAAGAATATTAAATGCTTTTAGAACAATTGATAGTCAAATAGACTTTGAACGATAACTTCCAGAGGAGTCAATAGCTAGTTGACCCTCTGGTTACTGGCTACAGAATAACGTACTTGAGGGGATCAGCCTCGCGTACCCTATGTATATGCATAACATTTAATTCTGCTATTTGTACCTTATATACGGTACGTGGGGTACTTCCCTATAAATAAAGGGGTGTTCATATAGTCTAAGAATCCTTACCCTTGATTGGTTCGGATAGCTTTTATAAATTTTCTCATATTTGTCTGACCGAACAAAGGTTCAGACTTAACCATGAATGGTTCAAAATTTCTGAACTTAATTATATGAATTCAAATGCGCGAGTGCGAATGTCAATAAATATACAGATGTGGAATAATTTTTAAAAGTAATTAGACCACTTAAAGCGTGCTCGGAAATAAGATTCAAGCTTAAAGAATATCTTGCAACAATATATACCTTTTTGCACGAATTAAAAATAGTGCATAAGGCTTAGAAATTTGCTCAATGTAAAAGTTGAGTAAAAAGAACTTGCAATAATGTAGGAAGTTTAGGGTTAGGAACTTGCCTGCTTGCTCAGCTACAGATAAATTCTAGCTTTAATTAATTGATCTCGAGTGACCTATCATTGGATAAAGTCGGCTTATCAATTATTATAACATGATTGTATCTTGGCACGCTTTACTATACCATTTACTCAACAGGTAAAATTCACCATCTATATTTAATTACTATTCCACATTAGCTAAACAGAAATTAATAATCTTTAGCTATTAAATGGATGGTAGCTAATCATGATTACTTATTCTTTGGTTTCCCAGGATTTATTACCCTTATCAGTCCCTGAACATGGTTTAACAATCCTTATTTATTACGATAATAATTATCTCATTACCTTTAGTCATACTTAATTATTATCAATTATTATTTGAATAACAATTAAATACTTACTATCTTATTTATTATTTATTGATAAATGATAAGTAACTATTTATTGACTTTACTTATACTTAATTATTATTTACGATTAAATAATAATTAAATATTTATTACCTTTATTTATTATTTATCGATAAATAATAAATAATTATTTGTTAACCTTGTTCATTATCATTTAATATTAATTAAATAATAATTAAATATCTATTATCTTTATTTATTATTTAAGGTTAAATAATAAATAATCATTTTATTAACTATATTCATATTTAATTATTATTACTTAAATAATAGATAAATATTTATTATCTTTATCTATTATTTATTGATAATTAATAAATAATTTATTTCATTGAATATTTGTTATCTTTATTTATCACTTATTGACAAATAATCAAATTATTAATTTAATTCATACTTGATTATTATTTAATAGTAATTAAGCAATAATCAAATATTTATTAGCTTTATTTATTAGTTAAGGATAAATAGTAGATGATTAAATTATTAACTTAATTCATATGTATTTATTATTTATTAATAATCATTTTATTAGCTTTATTCATATTTAATCATTATTATTAAATAATAATTTAAATATTTAGTACTTTGTATTTATTGATAACTAGTAATAATTTTATTTATTGGTTTTAATAGCTAGATAATTACAAGAGCATTTTAACTTAAACTAGTTAACCAATAATTTAGCCATTACTAGCATAGTTAATTTAACAATTTAGGCAACAATTAGACTTCATTTGTTAATTATTTTTGCTTGAATAATCCAATGAATTACAACCAACTTGGAAATTGACTAACTTATTGCCTAACACCACTAACACCACAGTTCCTGCAATAACCTTTCAAGCTCATTGCAGCCCAACAAGAACAACACAGTACTGATTCCCCACATTAAAACCAACCCAGACAAGGTAACCCCATACCAGTCTCTTAACTGAGGGGACCAATACAATGAAATGCTACTATATGTATAAATTTCACAATAGTACAGTCCCAAAACAGGCATATAAAAAACTAATTTCACCGGCTGCTAGAACCTTTAAGGTTCATAATTAACAGCTTCTCAATCAACTATAGAATACCATACACTGTATAGTAGAATCAATGCCAACACAGCACAGTTGGTAATACCAAAAACCAAGTATACAAGAAAAGAATTTGTACAAACCCAAAATAGAGGACTATCTCAGTGCTATAAACGAATTCAATGTCTTATTACCAGGTTTCCCAAATCAAAACCAAACAAGGATATTAACAATTCATTGCCAGATTTTAAACCCAGAAATTATAATACAATGTTCTGAGTTCTCAAACCCAAGCAGTTACAATACTTATACAGTGTAACCTAAATCAATAAGACCATAACAGTAGCTTAATAGCCTGTTTTCTATACCTTGTATTTGATCGCGCCGCTGTCCTCCTCCTTCTCCCACAATACACAACCCAGCCAGTGGACATTCACGGCTAGTCTTCCCTGCTCCCTTTCTTCTCTGAATTTCCTCTTCCTCTAATTTGAAACCCTAATTTTTTGTCTAAATTTCAAATCCCTGATTTAGGACTCACAATCAAAGGGTTCGGCAGCTATGATTTAGGGGATGGGGGTCCAATTTATAGAAGAAATTTGACCCAAATGGGTTTGGGTATTACCTAGATGACCGGTTAAGGACCGTTGGTAAGAAGGGGGACAGCGACGGCGACTCACCGGCTGGCCTTTGAGCCGTGTGCCTTGCCGGTCACTTCGCCGAAAACCTGGGACCTTTGGTCCGTTTGATTTCTTCTGCTCGGTTGCTCCCTCAAACCCTCGAGTAAACCGTTTTCGGTCGACGTCCCTCCCGTCTTTCACTTGTCTGGCCAATTCGTGACGCCGCCGGCTCCTTCCTCGCGTGCCGTCCAGCTCGATTGATTGAAGTCTGGGGTTGGACGTTCCCTCCCGTCTTTCGCTTGGCTGTGGATTTGAGGGGCTAGGGATTGCTACTTGAGAGATTAGGCTGATAGGATTTTCCCCCAATTTGATCTCTTTGTCGGTATGAACCCCTCCCCATATGCGTTTACCAGTTGACCCAATTTGAGGGGAACGGGTACAACCCGTGGCTAGACAACCCGACTGAAGAGAGAATTGGCTCAGCCCAATTGGTTTAGTGACCCAGTTCACTTGGTTGGCCCAACAGGAGAATAAAATAGGAACTCAGCCCAATAGGAAATAAAAAAGGAAATTTGGCCCAAATAAAATAAAAGGAAAATGGGTCCAGCCCAAATGAAGGAAATGTGGTCTATTAAATTAATATCCTTATGTTCTAATATTTAATTAATAACTGATTCGATTAATTAATTAAAATTTTCATTTCAACAATAATTCCCTGTTTGAATTATTTAAATCCGATAATAGTGAAATGAATTCATTTATAAATTTTCTTCCCAATTTTTTTGAAATTAAAATCCTTAGGGTTAACTTACTAATTTATCCCAACTATTAGTGAGCCCCTTTTTATGTAAGAAAATTATTGTACCTATAATTAAAATTCTTACAGGAGTCCAATTAAATTCATAAAATTATATAAAATGAATTTTATCTATCAAAATAATTTGATACAATGTTTTGAAAATTCCTGGACTTTACATCCTCTCCCCCTTATAAAAATTCCGTCCTCGGAATTTCAATCTAAGGTTACTCAAACAATCGCGGATAGTTTGGTCTCATCTTCTCTTCAAGTTCCCACGTAGCCTCTTCTACCGCGTGATTTCTCCAGAGAACTTTCACCGAGTGAATGATTTTATTCCTCAGCTTCTGCTCTTTTCTATCCAGTATTTGAACAGGAATCTCCTCGTACGATAAGTCCCTTTCGACCTGAATTGGTTCATAGGAAATAACGTGTTTGTAATCTGGCTTATACGGACGCAACACTGACACATGAAACACGTTGTGAATGTGCTCAAGTTCAGGAGGTAAGGCTACCTCGTACGCCACTTCGCCGATCCGCCTCAAAATTTCGAACGGTCCTATGAACCTAGGGCTCAATTTACCCTTCTTCCCAAAACGGATCTTCCCTTTCCAGGGTGATACCTTCAGAAACACAAAGCTACCAACTTCAAAATCTCGTTTTTGACGATGTAAGTCGGCATACTTCTTCTGGCGATCCTGGGCTGCTACTAATCACTGTCTTATTACTTTAATAATTTCCACGGTTTGTTGTACCAATTCTGGTCCCAACAATCTCCGTTCACCCACTTCATCCCAACACAATGGTGTTCGACACTTCCTTCCATATAGTGCTTCGTACGGTGGCATACCAATACTAGCATGGTAACTATTGTTGTAGGCGAACTCCACTAGTGGCAAGTGATCGTCCCAGCTGCCACTTAAATCCATCACAACGGCCCGAAGCATATCCTCTAGGGTCTGAATTGTTCGCTCACTCTGACCATCAGTCTGGGGATGATATGCCGTACTCATTCTTAACTGTGTTCCCAGTCTCTCCTGCAGACTTCTCCAAAAATTTGACGTGAAGCGCGGATCTCTGTCAGACACGATAGACACCGGCACTCCATGTCGTGATACTATTTCCTTCACGTATAGTTTCGCCAACTGTTCCAATTTGTACCTGATCTTGATCGGTAGAAAGTGGGCAGATTTGGTCAACCGATCTACGATCACCCAGATGGCATCTAGACCCTTTTGTGTTGTCGGGAGTCCTACCACAAAATCCATAGTAATGTGCTCCCACTTCCATTCTGGAATCTCCAAGGGTTGCAACAATCCGCTCGGCCGTTGGTGCTCAGCCTTGATCCGTTGACAGGTCAAACACCGGCTAACGAACTCTGCAACTTCCCCTTTCAAATGCGGCCACCAATAATGTTGACGAAGATCTTGATACATCTTGGTGCTTCCTGGATGTACCGAAAACCTTGTATTATGGGCCTCCTGCAAAATCTCTTCCCTTAAGTCTGGTACGTAGGGTATCCAGACCCTCCCCTCGAATCTCAACAATCCTGTGCTGTCAACCTTATACTTCGAGGCTTTTCCCTCCGATAACTGTTTCTTAATGTCAATGCATTCCTCGTCAAATTCTTGAGCCTCCCGTATCTTATCCAGTAGAGTTGGACCTACCGTCACGGCGAACACCTTTTCGTCCACCTCCATTGGATACCTAACTTCCAGCTCCAGACGTTCAAAGTCCCGTATCAACTCCTCCTGGACTGTCAGCTGCATCAATTTCACCTTGCCTTTCCTACTTAAGGCATCAACCACTACATTTGCTTTGCCCGGATGGTACAGAATTTCACAGTCGTAGTCCTTGATCAATTCTAACCATCGGCGTTGCCTCATGTTCAGCTCCTTTTGAGTGAAGATATATTTCAGACTTTTGTGATCTGTATATATTTCACATTTCTCCCCGTATAGGTAGTGCCTCCAAATCTTCAAGGCGAAAACTACCGCTGCTAACTCCAAGTCATGAGTCGGATAACCCTTCTCATAATCCTTCAGCTGACGCGATGCGTACGCCACGACCTTGCCGTGTTGCATCAGTACACAGCCAAGACCCTTGTGTGATGCATTGCTATACACTACGAAACCCCCAGTGTTGTCCGGTAAGGTCAACACTGGTGCTTGGCTGAGTCTCTTCTTCAACTCCATGAAACTCTCCTCACATTTTTCCGACCAAACGAATTTAACTGTTTTTCTGGTAAGATTGGTCAACGGCGATGCTATCCTTGAAAAATCCTGGATGAATCTCCGATAGTATCCCGCTAATCCCAAGAAACTTCGGATCTCCGTCGGCGTCTTCGGCTGTTCCCAGTTGATAACGGCTTCTACCTTTGCTGGATCCACCGAAACACCATTCTTGTCTATGACATGACCCAGAAATTGTACTCTCTGCAACCAAAACTCACACTTAGAAAACTTTGCATACAACTTCTCCTTCATGAGAGCTTCTAATACAACCTTCAAATGTTCAGCATGCTCCTCCTCTGTCTCCGAATACACCAAGATGTCATCGATGAATACGACTACGAACTTGTCCAAGTACTGCTTGAATACTCTGTTCATCATATCCATGAATGCTGCTGGTGCATTCGTCAATCCAAAAGACATTACCAGGAACTCGAAGTGCCCGTAACGAGTTCTGAATGCAGTCTTCGGGATATCTTCTTGCCTCACCTTCAGCTGATGATAGCCTGTTCTTAAGTCGATCTTGGAAAAGTACTTCCTCCTTTAAGTTGATCAAACAGATCGTCGATTCTAGGAAGCGGATACCTATTCTTAATCGTAACTTTGTTCAACTCCCGGTAGTCGATACAAAGTCGCATTGAACCGTCTTTCTTCTTTACAAACAGAACTGGCGCTCCCCACGGGGACACGCTCGGTCTGATATAACCTTTATCTAACAGCTCCTGCAGTTGCACCATCAACTCCTTCATCTCTACAGGTGCCATTCGATACGGCGGCTTCGATATTGGTGCGGTTCCCGGTGCCAAATCGATAACGAACTCGGTTTCCCTATCCGGCGGCAGTCCCGGAAGTTCATCGGGAAAGACATCGGTGAAATCTCTCACGACTGGTATTTGACCCATCTCATCCCCGACCTGACGAGTATCGACAACATAGGCCAAATAACACACGCAACCTTTCTTAAGAAATCTTCTCGTCTGCATCATAGTAAGACAACAAGATTGTCTTGGTGACTTACTGCCGTAAAATACTACCTTCGACTTATTAGGAGTCTTCAGGTGTACACACTTTTCCTTACAATCAATGACTGCTCCGTGAATTGATAGCCAATCCATTCCCAGGATTACGTCAAACTCTCCCAGTCGAATTGGTATCAAATCCACACTGAGCTTAAATCCTCGCAATTCAACACAACAATTCCTATGAATGTATTCTACGGGGACAATTTCTTTGTTTGCTACTTCTACGTTCATAGGGTGTTCTAACTTTTCACAAGGTACATTTAACTGACTAGCAAATTCTTCGGAAACAAAAGAGCAAGTAGCACCCGAATCAAATAGTACATATGCATTTATATCATTGATTGGGATGATACCTGACACCACGTCTTTGGATTCCATGGCATCCTGCACAGTCATGTTGAACGTGCGGGCGGTTGGCCTGTTGGCTTGACTGGATGGTGGCCCGTAGTTCAACCGGTTGTTGTTTCCACTGTTGTTGTTGTTGTTGTTCCTGTTGCCACTCCCGGCGTCACCCTTCTTCTTCGGACAATCCCTCATTTGGTGGTCGGGTGCTCCACATGAAAAACATCCCCCCTTTGGCTTATTCTGACATTGGGGAGCCATGTGCCCCGGTTGCCCACACCGGTAACAAACACTCTTTCCCTTCATGCATTCTCCCATGTGGTTCTTGCCACAATTACTGCACCTGCCTGGCTTCTTCGCCTCCCCTCCAGACTGGTTTCCTCCGGGTTTATTACTCCCGAGGGATTGGCTTTCATTCCATTTGCGCTTATTGGGGTTGCTGCCCCCGCTGCTTCCTGACTTCTGGCCTTCATGACCCTTCTTCTTCTCTTGGTTGTATTTGGCCAAAGCCTCACTGCCACCCTCTGCAATGATTGCCCTCTCCATCAATTCTGCGAATGTTCTGATTTTTAATACCGCTACAGAACGGTATAACCATGGCTTCAACCCCTGCTCAAACCTACGAGCTTTCCTTTCCTCGGTGCTGACTTGGTGAGCTGCAAACCGTGCCAAATCATTGAACTTAGCTGCGTACTCCGCCACAGACATGTTCCCTTGTTTTAGTTCCAGGAATTTGATCTCCATCTCCTGCTTCATGCTCTCTAGAAAGTAATTTTCCAAGAACATTTCCTTAAAACGATCCCAAGCGACAGTGCCTTCTTCCACTCGGCCTCTGTTGGCCTTCCACCAGTAGTTTGCCTCACCCTTTAACATGAAGGTAGCAAAACTCGTTTTCTGTTCCTCTGCCACCCTTGCCACCTCAAAGACCTTCTCTATCTCTTCTATCCAAGTCTGTGCTTCTATTGGGTTAAGAGTTCCCTTGAACTCGGGCGGTCCGACCAATTTGAAATCTTTAAAGTTTGCCAGATGATGCGCTGGCTCAGCTGCTGCTTGGGTCCCTACAGGTGGTGGTCTGGATTGCATAGCCTCGGCCAGCATTTCCGCGAACATTCTCATTGGGTTGGTTTGGTCTCCAACCTCACTTTCTGACTCTTCGACCTGTCGGTTTCGTGGTCGTCCCCTTGGCGGCATGTTTGGATAAGGAAAATCCGCTGACTTTTACCTATAGTTTTATATTTTACATGACATGTTATTAAAATAAACAATTAAAGATAAAATATCTATCAATACATTGATTTAAGTGAAACATCTGCATTTATATTCATATACCACCGTTTGTTACAAGACGGAACCTGTGGCATACTGCTATAAATGCGCCACTGTGTCCTACCAAACATCCCCTAAAACAAAAAGTGGGGAATGATACCGCCCATCCTCTAAGGCAACAAAAGTTGGGGTTTGACTACTATCCCAACAAGAAAGCAAATAAAATGTTTCACAATACAAATATGCATACGTCCCTAATATAACAAAAGGTGGGACTGACTGTACTAGCAACTAAACAACCATCATATCCCATCACTATACATCATGACGGATCCGAGCCTGCTGGCCAGAAGAGAATGCCCCATCCCCGATCCTGCGACGAACAGAGCGACTGGACTCCCCTACCTCAGTCCGGGGTCTCCTGTAAGCTGCATCTAGGGCATGGCCTAGGGTCTCTATCCTCACAGCTCTGGCCTCCAACTGGTCCTCCAGCTGATCAACCCTCCTGGCCTCCCTGGCCCAGGCCTCCCTGACGCGCATCCTTGCAGCCACCTCCAGTCCAGCCTCGAACCTCATAGCCTCCTGTTTCGCCCTCAGATGGGCGATCTGCAGGTCCCTCTGCTCCAACCTCTCTCTCAACTCAGCATTTCGGGCCACTAGCTGATGTAGCAGTGGTCCGACCTGCTGTGCTGAGGACTTGTAGCCCTGCAGCTGTACCTTAGCCACCCCTAAATTATGCTCGAGCTGGTAGGCTAAGTCTCTGTACTGGTCCTCCATAAACTGATGGGTCTGGTTTTGCTCCTCCAAATGAGCAATCCGAGCCTCCAACTCCTCATTTCTGTCAGTCAACCCCTTGATGATATCATCAGCAGTGGACCCCATGCCATCAATATCAGCAGGTGGCTCCTCCCCCTCGGCCTCGGGATCCTCCTCCTCAGTATCAGGGTCCTGACTACCGGACCTCATCACCCCACCTACTACTGGCTCTGGTAGCTCCCTATGGTAGTCCTCCTCCGGCTCGGACTCCTCCTGTAACAATCCCGGGGCAATAGGAGCATAGCCCACCAGCTGCTCCGCCACTACCGGTATGTCTATAAATACCTCCTCCTCACGGGCTCCACTGGTCTCCCCTACGGCAGCCATCCTACAAACACACAAAAACTATCATTAGTACAGCAATAAAATATATTCATTGAAGAAATGAAATTATATTTCATTGGGTACTACTCGACTCGATGAATTCCCCAATTCATCAAAACCACATATGGTAAATCTCCTCGATTTGTCTCCTAGCACTCGATACGAGTTTACTATGAAGGTTATAACCTAGGTTTCGCGATCCTAAAGTTTATAACCTACGGCTTTGATACCAACCTGTGACGCCCCCAAATTCGGGTCTCCAAATACCCGGATCCGGTCATCACGATCCAATATAAACATCCACCTATAACAACATATGGTATCTAAAATGCGGAATGAAATAAACATACGTTGTTCATTACAAGGTGTTACTAGTCCCAGAATACGATTAACCTTAAACATTTACACAATCCATACCCTAAATAGCTATCAGGGTTTAAATTACAATAACAGTAATTAACTAACACATGAATCTAAAGTCTGCTACGAGAAGTCTATCATTTCATCTTTTCTTTCCCTTTGTTCTTCCCTGACGTCTCGGGTTTAGCTGCAATGAAGTCATGATATAGCAAGAATGAGCAACGAATTTGCCCAGCAAGTTTAAAGTGCAACAATAAGGATATATCAGGATGAAGGGATATTAAAGGGATTTCAACAATAGAATAATCAGAAGCAAGAATATTAAATGCTTTTAGAACAATTGATAGTCAAATAGACTTTGAACGATAACTTCCAGAGGAGTCAATAGCTAGTTGACCCTCTGGTTACTGGCTACAGAATAACGTACTTGAGGGGATCAGCCTCGCGTACCCTATGTATATGCATAACATTTAATTCTGCTATTTGTACCTTATATACGGTACGTGGGGTACTCCCCTATAAATAAAGGGGTGTTCATATAGTCTAAGAATCCTTACCCTTGATTGGTTCGGATAGCTTTTATAAATTTTCTCATATTTGTCTGACCGAACAAAGGTTCAGACTTAACCATGAATGGTTCAAAATTTCTGAACTTAATTATATGAATTCAAATGCGCGAGTGCGAATGTCAATAAATATACAGATGTGGAATAATTTTTAAAAGTAATTAGACCACTTAAAGCGTGCTCGGAAATAAGATTCAAGCTTAAAGAATATCTTGCAACAATATATACCTTTTTGCACGAATTAAAAATAGTGCATAAGGCTTAGAAATTTGCTCAATGTAAAAGTTGAGTAAAAAGAACTTGCAATAATGTAGGAAGTTTAGGGTTAGGAACTTGCCTGCTTGCTCAGCTACAGATAAATTCTAGCTTTAATTAATTGATCTCGAGTGACCTATCATTGGATAAAGTCGGCTTATCAATTATTATAACATGATTGTATCTTGGCACGCTTTACTATACCATTTACTCAACAGGTAAAATTCACCATCTATATTTAATTACTATTCCACATTAGCTAAACAGAAATTAATAATCTTTAGCTATTAAATGGATGGTAGCTAATCATGATTACTTATTCTTTGGTTTCCCAGGATTTATTACCCTTATCAGTCCCTGAACATGGTTTAACAATCCTTATTTATTACGATAATAATTATCTCATTACCTTTAGTCATACTTAATTATTATCAATTATTATTTGAATAACAATTAAATATTTACTATCTTATTTATTATTTATTGATAAATGATAAGTAACTATTTATTGACTTTACTTATACGTAATTATTATTTACGATTAAATAATAATTAAATATTTATTACCATTATTTATTATTGATCGAGAAATAATAAATAATTATTTGTTAACCTTGTTCATTATCATTTAATATAAATTAAATAATAATTAAATATCTATTATCTTTATTTATTATTTAAGGTTAAATAATAAATAATCATTTTATTAACTATATTCATATTTAATTATTATTACTTAAATAATAGATAAATAGTTAATATCTTTATCTATTATTTATTGATAATTAATAAATAATTTATTTCATTGAATATTTGTTATCTTTATTTATCACTTATTGACAAATAATCAAATTATTAATTTAATTCATACTTGATTATTATTTAATAGTAATTAAGCAATAATCAAATATTTATTAGCTTTATTTAGTAGTTAAGGATAAATAGTAGATGATTAAATTATTTACTTAAGTCATATGTATTTATTATTTATTAATAATCATTTTATTAGCTTTATTCATATTTAATCATTATTATTAAATAATAATTTAAATATTTAGTACTTTGTATTTATTGATAACTAGTAATAATTTTATTTATTGGTTTTAATAGCTAGATAATTACAAGAGCATTTTAACTTAAACTAGTTAACCAATAATTTAGCCATTACTAGCATAGTTAATTTAACAATTTAGGCAACAATTAGACTTCATTTGTTAATTATTTTTGCTTGAATAATCCAATGAATTACAACCAACTTGGAAATTGACTAACTTATTGCCTAACACCACTAACACCACAGTTCCTGCAATAACCTTTCAAGCTCATTGCAGCCCAACAAGAACAACACAGTACTGATTCCCCACATTAAAACCAACCCAGACAAGGTAACCCCATACCAGTCTCTTAACTGAGGGGACCAATACAATGAAATGCTACTATATGTATAAATTTCACAATAGTACAGTCCCAAAACAGGCATATAAAAAACTAATTTCACCGGCTGCTAGAACCTTTAAGGTTCATAATTAACAGCTTCTCAATCAACTATAGAATACCATACACTGTATAGTAGAATCAATGCCAACACAGCACAGTTGGTAATACCAAAAACCAAGTATACAAGAAAAGAATTTGTACAAACCCAAAACAGAGGACTATCTCAGTGCTATAAACGAATTCAATGTCTTATTACCAGGTTTCCCAAATCAAAACCAAACAAGGATATTAACAATTCATTGCCAGATTTTAAACCCAGAAATTATAATACAATGTTCTGAGTTCTCAAACCCAAGCAGTTACAATACTTATATAGTGTAACCTAAATCAATAAGACCATAACAGTAGCTTAATAGCCTGTTTTCTATACCTTGTATTTGATCGCGCCGCTGTCCTCCTCCTTCTCCCACAATACACAACCCAGCCAGTGGACATTCACGGCTAGTCTTCCCTGCTCCCTTTCTTCTCTGAATTTCCTCTTCCTCTAATTTGAAACCCTAATTTTTTGTCTAAATTTCAAATCCCTGATTTAGGACTCACAATCAAAGGGTTCGACAGCTATGGTTTAGGGGATGGGGGTCCAATTTATAGAAGAAATTTGACCCAAATGGGTTTGGGTATTACCTAGATGACCGGTTAAGGACCGTTGGTAAGAAGGGGGACAGCGACGGCGACTCACCGGCTGGCCTTTGAGCCGTGTGCCTTGCCGGTCACTTCGCCGAAAACCTGGGACCTTTGGTCCGTTTGATTTCTTCTGCTCGGTTGCTCCCTCAAACCCTCGAGTAACCGTCGGTCGACGTCCCTCCCGTCTTTCACTTGTCTGGCCAATTCGTGACGCCGCCGGCTCCTTCCTCGCGTGCCGTCCAGCTCGATTGATTGAAGTCTGGGGTTGGACGTTCCCTCCCGTCTTTCGCTTGGCTGTGGATTTGAGGGGCTAGGGATTGCTACTTGAGAGATTAGGCTGATAGGATTTTCCCCCAATTTGATCTCTTTGTCGGTATGAACCCCTCCCCATATGCGTTTACCAGTTGACCCAATTTGAGGGGAACGGGTACAACCCGTGGCTAGACAACCCGACTGAAGAGAGAATTGGCTCAGCCCAATTGGTTTAGTGACCCAGTTCACTTGGTTGGCCCAACAGGAGAATAAAATAGGAACTCAGCCCAATAGGAAATAAAAAGGAAATTTGGCCCAAATAAAATAAAAGGAAAATGGGTCCAGCCCAAATGAAGGAAATGTGGTCTATTAAATTAATATCCTTATGTTCTAATATTTAATTAATAACTGATTCGATTAATTAATTAAAATTTTCATTTCAACAATAATTCCCTGTTTGAATTATTTAAATCCGATAATAGTGAAATGAATTCATTTATAAATTTTCTTCCCAATTTTCTTGAAATTAAAATCCTTAGGGTTAACTTACTAATTTATCCCAACTATTAGTGAGCCCCTTTTTATGTAAGAAAATTATTGTACCTATAATTAAAATTCTTACAGGAGTCCAATTAAATTCATAAAATTATATAAAATGAATTTTATCTATCAAAATAATTTGATACAATGTTTTGAAAATTCCTGGACTTTACACCTTATCCACTCTAAACTTAACATTCTTTTTATGAGTTATGTCAGTCTTACACTTTTGACATTCTGCATCCATCTTCTGTAGTTCTTTGACTTTATCCAATAAAGTCGAACTATCCTCCATGACAAATAACTTTTGGGTAGAGTTAACTGAAACTCTTACCTCTATCTCAAGTTTGTCAAACTCTTTTATCACTACCTCGTTATTAGTCATCACATTCAATTTCTCCTGGTTCTTCCTACTTAGTGCGTTTGCTACGACGTTGGCTTTCCCTAGATGATATAAGATCTCACAATCAAAGTCTTTTATCAACTCTAGCCATCTCCTTTGTCTCATATTTAACTCCTTCTGTGTGAAAATATATTTCAGACTCTTGTGATCTGTGTATATCTCACACTTCTCTCCGTACAAATAATGCCTCCAAATTTTCAAAGCAAATACTACAGCGGCTAACTCAAGATCATGCGTAGGATACCTCCTCTCATAATCTTTGACTTGTCTTGATGCATATGCAATCACCTTCCCATGTTGCATTAACACACATCCTAACCCCTTGTGTGATGCATCACTATAAACAACGAGACCTCCTGTATCATCTGGTAAAGATAACACTGTGCCATACTTAACCGCTTCTTCAACTCTTGGAAGCTTTCTTCACATTTGTCTGTCCAGACGTACTTTACCGTCTTTCGAGTCAAATTTGTTAGCGGGGTCGCTATCTTTGAAAAATCTTGTATAAAACGCCGATAATACCCTGCTAAACCGAGAAAACTTCTTACTTCTGTTGGAGTTGTTGGTTGTTCCCAATTCACAACCGCTTCTATCTTGGCTGGATCTACCGTTATTCCATTCTTGTCAATTACATGGCCCAAGAACTGGACTCGTTCCAACCAGAATTCACATTTGGAAAACTTTGCATAAAGTTGTTCCTTGCGTAATATCTCCAATACGCTTCTTAAGTGTTCAGCATGCTCCTCTTTTGTTATCGAGTATACTAAAATATCATCGATGAACACTACGACAAATTTGTCCAAGCATGGTTTAAACATTCTGTTCATTAAGTCCATGAATGCTGCCGGCGCATTTGTTAATCCAAAAGACATCACAAGAAACTCATAATGTCCGTAGCGTGTCCTAAACGCTGTCTTCGGCACATCTTCTTTTCTTACCTTTAATTGATGATAACCCGATCGTAGGTCGGTCTTTGAAAAGTATTCGGCCCCTTTCAACTGGTCAAACAGATCATCAATTCGTGGTAAAGGATATTTGTTCTTTATTGTTAACTTATTTAATTCTCTATAATCAATGCATAACCTTAACGTTCCATCCTTCTTCTTTACAAACAACACCGGTGCTCCCCAAGGTGAAACACTGGGTTGTATGTACTTTTTGTCTAAGAGTTCTTGTAGCTGCACAAGTAACTCCTTCAACTCTACAGGTGCTATTCTGTACGGTGCCTTGGAAACTGGTGTCGTACCAGGTGCTAGATCGATAACGAACTCGATCTCCCTATCCGGAGGTAGACCGGGTAAGTCATCTGGAAACACGTCCGGAAATTCTCTAACTACAGGTATTTGATCTAGTTTTACTCCTTCCTTTCTAGTATCTACTATGTATGCCAAATAGCCTGTACAACCCTTCCTAAGCAATCTCTCTGCTTGCATTACTGTTAGACAGTGAGATCGTTTAGGTGAACAACCCCCTTTGAACACTACTTTTGACTCTGAAGCAGTCACTAGATTTACTCGCTTCCGCTGGCAGTCAATTATTGCATTATAATTCATCAGCCAATCCATGCCTAAAATTATATCAAATTCCCCTAGTTGTATGGGAATGAGGTTCACCAGAAACTTGTGTCCTTTAATCTCTACGACACAATTCTTATATATGGTTCTGACAGGAATTATTTCATTGTTTGCGATTTCCACCTTAAAAAGTATGTCTAAGTCTTCGCATGGCACTGACAATTTCTTAGCAAAGCTATTAGACACAAATTAACAAGTAGCACCAGAGTCGAACAACACATATGCATTTAAAGTGTCGATAGGGATGATACATGTTACCACGTCTGGTGTAGCAATAGCATCCCTTGTCGTCATATTAAACGTTCTTGCGGTTGGACGACCTGGACCCCCAGCTCCTGCTACTGTTGGTTTGGAATTATTGTTTGGGACTTGGTTTCCTCCCCCAGATTGGTTTCTATTCCTCGGGAAACTCCTAGACACATGCCCAGTTGTACCACAAGTATAGCAGGTGACATTCGGGTTACTCTGACGAGTATTATCATGACCCTTTTTAGGACAATAAGAGGAATAATGTCCCTCTTGGCCACAATGGTAACAAGTAACCACTCTCTGGCGACATAACCCTATGTGATTCTTTCCGCATATGGCACAACGACCCACCTTATTGTTATTGTTCTGGTTTCTGTTGTTGTTGTTGTTATTATTATTGTTGTAATTGTTACCCCTCCTCACAAAGTTTGTAGGAACAGTGGCATCCCACTTCCTCTTGTTATTATTAGTACTCCCTGTACTAACTTCTCCTTTCAACTTCCCTCCTTCACTCAGACTTCTCTTTTCCTTATGAAATTTTATTAAAGCTTCATTCTCATTTTCAGCTATAATAGCTTTCTCGAGAATTTCAGGAAAAATTTTCACTTGAAACACTGACAACTTACTACGAATTTGGGGTTTCAATCCCTCTTCGTACCTTCTGGTCTTCCTTACCTCTGTATTAACCAGGTGTGGGGCAAACCTGGCTAATTCATTGAACTTAGTCGTATATTAGGATACGGTAAGCTCTCCTTGTTTCAATTCTAGGAATCGTACCTCCATACGATCCTGCATTGATTGGGGAAAATAATTTTCGAAGAATAGTTCCTTAAACCTAGTCCAAGGAATTATATCTTCACCTGCACGAATTTTTGTATTTTCCCACCAATGGTTTGCCTCACCCTTGAGGAAAAAGGTGGCAAAGATCGTCTTTTGATCTTCGCCAACATTAGTTACCCTGAAAAACTTCTCTATCTCAGTAACCCATGTTTGTTCTTCAATAGGTTCCGCAGCTCCCTTAAATTCCGGTGGTCCTACAAGTTTAAAGTCTTTGAATATAGTGCCCTGTGGATTAACTGGGGTGGGTTGAGGTGGTGGACGATTTTGTAAGGTTTCTAAGAGGATATTTACTAATTGTTATGTGGGATTTGGTTCGGTGGTCTCAGTTCGGGCTTGGGCTCTTCGTCCTGATGCCATGGTTCTAAAATAAAGAAAAGCAAGTATAAATACAAAGATATGCTTACATAGAACTAACAATTTGATTATATAAACACAACTTGTATATAACATGCAATAACGATTACATATTCGACTAGTAGTTATACTACTACTAGTTATTACATGGATTTCCTATTTTACAACTCAAAATTTTGATATCGTACAAAGTACAACACATAAACTTAAACACTACTAAACTGCGCTATCACGCATCCCCTTATAAGCATCTCGTATCATATGACCGACTACTGCTCTATCGATCATATAATCATCCTTCTCCTCTTCCACGGGATACCTAAATACCCTTCGTTCTAGGCCATCCATTGCAGCCTTACACTTCCTATCGGCTCTGTATGCCTGCATCTGTGCCTCCTGTTTCTCCCTCTGAGTGTTCTGGAGAAGTGCCCTCAGACGCTGAGTCGCATCTCGCTCACTCTCCAGTAACCCTGTCACTATGACTGCCCGAGAGTTAGCAGCCTCTAGCTCTACCGTTGACTGCTGCACCAACTCAATAACTATCTCTTCGTGTCTATCGACACTCATCATCTGGCCTGCTCCAATATCCTCCTCAGAATCAGGGTCTACTAACTGCCCATCTACCGGGTGCTCTGCCTCCTCTGCATCTAATATCTCCTCGTCATGGATAAGTTCCTCCTCCTCTGGGTCTTCATCTTCTAAATATAGCTCAGGGGTAACCGGCTCGTAATCAGGCACCTCATCGGGTTCACTGTCTGATAACCATCCTATGTGTTGATTTACTCCTGCCATCCTACAAAAGAATTTTAATTTATTTAGTATTTATGGGGAAACAAATTTACACATAAGATAAAGCTTTTAAGATTATTTTACGTATGATTAAGTATTTTACGGACTCAAAGACTATATCCTAAGGTATTTCCCAACTACCTTAGAGCTATAATCTACAGCTCTAATACCAACCTGTGACGCCCCCAAATTCTCTACTCTCTCTGTAGCAGAATTTATGCTCACGTGGAACTATACAACTGTAAATACTCAATAATATATGACTTCTATCTATCCAAGATTCACAGTATCCCATAACAGGTACTAGTTCCGGCCAGAACGTTGTCTGTGTTTGGATACCCTCACATAGATATATAGATTCATATCTTATGAATATCTCTTTCATATCAATATTCCCTATCTATCTTACATTCACAGTATTAATGATAAGATTGTCCATAGAACTAAGGGGCGCATTCCGGTAAAGATGGCACCTTACCGGCGCTCATTAAGTGTAACCCCAGAACTTATAGGACTCTCAACATCATTTAGATACCCTCATTCAGATGTATAGTTCATATAGACACTGTATTTAACTTAGTACAACTATTCTAAAGGATTTAAAGATCAGAGTATAACGCATTCTATGACATAAAGGATCATAATATATTACATAACATTTTGTTCGGTTACATCATTCGTTATACTAAGTTATTACAAGAACAAGTCTTTAAAAGACTTAAAGTATTCAACAACAGAAATAAAACTTAATAAGCATGACTTTTCCCCTTGTTAGTCCCAGACGTGCCAGGGATATCATTTATAGCTGCAAAAGAAGATATGCGCAAGAATGAGCTACAAATGCTCAGCAGTTCATTTGAATATATAAACACCATGTGTTTGATTTGAAAGATACCAACAATGTGTACTGAGGGTTCTGTATAAGAACCATATATTTCATTTAGTTCTATCAGTCTTTAAAGACTTAGAACCATTTGAGTTTTGGATATCTGGTAGGTGATCAGCCTCACCAATATCCTAGGAGTATGCATATCATCCTACCATTTGTGGTCAATATATTATCGACATTTCTTGGCCTTCCTATGAAGGCATTTCCATTTACTCAGTATAGATGTCTTACCAAACAATTTGGTTTGACACAACAACTTAGCTCGAATAAACAATATATGAACAATGATTCATTTCTTAAGTTATGCTGAACAAGAAGCAATAACTTCACAATAATTGATAGCAAGATGTATAATACTTGCTTAATATAAGTTGAGTAAGGTTAGGACACTTGCCTTAGCGTAGCTCACTATAATTTAGTACAATCGTTCAACGCACGTAGTCTACGTATACCAATAATAAGTGTTAGCACGTATATAAACATGTATCACGTTAATCTAAACAAGTTTCATTAAGGTTCGACGTTGATTCGGTATCTCGGTCGCGTCCTTGATGGCTAATCACATAGATTGTTTGATAAAACTTCATTTGGAAGTCGAATTATTAGTCTAAATAATTTAATTATTATTTATAACATTTTTAGAAGCTTGGTATTATTTTTAAATAATTTTCAGAAGCTTGGAAGTATTTTTAAATAATTTTACACGTTTAGAAATATTTTTAAATGATTTAATTATCATTTAGAATAATTTTAAAACATTTAATATGTTATTTAAATAATTTATTTATTACTTATAATATTTTTTAAAACTTAATTTGATATTTAAATGAT
This sequence comes from Aralia elata, assembly GCA_034770075.1. Lineage (NCBI taxonomy): Eukaryota > Viridiplantae > Streptophyta > Magnoliopsida > Apiales > Araliaceae > Aralia > Aralia elata. The sequence continues at coordinate 31,560,456 of CM068379.1, forward strand.
TTAATTATCATTTATAACATTTTTTAAATACTTAGTATATTATTTTAATGATTTATTTATCTTTAATAATATTTTAAATATTTAATATTTTATTTAATTATTATATATAATAATTTTATTTACCTAACTATCATTTTTAAATGATTAATATAATTATTTAATAATTTAATATCATTTTTAAATAATTAAAACAATTATTAAATGATTTATCATAATTATTATTTTTTATTTAATTAAATTAAATAATATATCAGAATATATAAAAATATTAAAAATAAATTTTTATAATTTAAAAATAAATTTTCGGATTTATTTATTAATTATTAATAATTATTTAATATTTATTTATTATTTTATAATTTATTTAATTAATTTTTATTTTATTTTTATTAAAAATCCGTCGCTAAAGGGCTTTAGCGACGGTTTGCATAAAATCATAGGTTTCTGGGTTTGCTTGTGAATTTCGTCGCTAAAGGTGTTCTTCATGAAGAACACTTGGTCAATGTTCAACAGTGACTTTTGACCTCAAATTAATCTCAGCTCGTTTGATCTTTGTGTTTGATTTTTGTTTGTTGTTATAGCCAACATGGCAGTGTACAACGACATATCAATTTCCATCTCAAAATATATCATATCATGATCTAAAATGCATGGTCAAACTACCCCGTTCATGACTGTTCTTGAGTTTCTGGGTAACCCAGAAACTCATCCAGTCATAACGGTCAACGCCGTTTGACTGCTAAATCCGATCGATTGATTGTTTGTTTATATGTTTTAATGGTTCAAGATTAAAGTCTATATAGCATACTACAACCTTAAACAAATAATTTACACAAAACATGATATCTAGATCAATTCTGGGCATCATGAATTTCTGACAAATCTTGTCAGAGTTCTTCAAAGGTTTTTGGGTTACCCAGAAACGTGTAAAATCAGAGCGGTCAAAGGACTTTGACCACGTATACCTTCTTACTGTGACATAATTTTGGACTTCTACCAATTGGATATTAAAGTTAACATGGCATACTATAGATTCATACTTTAAAACACATCAAACAAACATTCTAAGACGATCAAAAGATCTGATAAAAAGGCTTGTCAGACTGTTCTTGACTGCCAAGAACAGTTTGAGTTTTTGGCTTGATTTTCATATCTAGATGTTATGTAAACATGTTTTAACCGCCCAGATCACTTAATAACATACTAACAAGTATTCCTAAACATCTAAAACACAAAAATTTTGCAGGCTTGAAGATCAAACATAAATTAGGGTTTTGTGCACCTTTTTCTTTAAAATTTGATTTCTGGCTTCTAATTCTGAGCTTGTGGTTGTTAGGGCTTGATATGGTATGTTTAGAAGTGATTAGGCTTTGAAAATTTCGTAGGTTTAAATGACCAGATCTCATTCTACTTATAGCAACTTAGATTAGGGTTTCCTAGACTTTAATTTCCACTTTTGCCCTAAAATATCTAACCTAGTTACTTGTGCTACTTACCCTCTGATCCTATTGACCTGCTTGTGATGGAGGTTTGCTTAAATATCTGATTTCTCATTCCTATCCTCTTTTGATTGGTCCATAATTTGATTTTTGATTTATTTCTTTACTAAATAAACCTAGATTTTTGTTAATCATGATTAGAATGTTAATTTAAGTTTAGTAATACCTTAATTAAGATATTATATCATAATTAAGATTTATAACTCCATAATTTAGTGTTCTTAAATCAATTTAGGGTTTTAGGGTTTCTAATTAGGATTTAGGGTTTTCAATTTCACAATTAGGGTTTTAATCTTTCGTTTAGGATTTAGTTTAATCTTAATAATTCATAATTAATATTATGATTTATTATTTAAATCTTAATTACATCAATTAAGATTATTGTACAATAATTAGAGTTTTAATTAATCAATTCGGACAATTATTACCAATTAGGGTTTCTATTTCAGTTTAACATTTTAAACCCTATTTAACTTATTTTAGAATTTTATCAGTTAATATATTATTATATTAATGTCGAAGCACGACAAAGCACTTTGTCATTCCCAAGCACTTTGTCATTCCCAAGCACGACACAGCAGCTTACAAAAATAATTTGCCGAGACGCTTCTCGGTGAATTCGTCGGAAGCATGACAAATCATTTTGTCCGATTAAGCACGACACAGCTGCTTGGCGAAAATTTTTTATTTGTCCTAATTGTTTAATAAAATACACAATCACATAATATCAAGTCAGAACAAGAAATTTTATTTCATAAACATATAAATTACATTTACAAATCTTATTAGGGTTCGGAATATCACAGATAAAGCTTCAGTAGATAGATATGCAATGTTGTTCTCGAGAGTCCACTATCTCTATAGTGACTTTTCCTCTTTCAATGATTCCACTAATCAAATGAAAGTGCCGCAACACATGTTTGAATCCAAGATGAGACTTAGGAACTATTCCTAGTTTTGTAATGAACTTTTCATCCAAACAATCAAACTTGCAGCTTCATTTACAGCTATATACTTTGTCTTTGTCACTAAACCAACAACTCTTTGCTGTTTGGAACTTTTCCAATTCACTGCACCACCTTTCAAGGTAACGATTTACCTTAAAGTGGATTTGTTATCGTCTTGGTCAGTCTGAAAAACTTGAGTCTGTTTAGTCCTCTAGTTTTAATTCAGACCTACCATGAATCATAATCACATCTTCAGTACCGGTTAAGTACTTAAAGATGTTTATCACTGTCTTACAGTGATCATCTCCAGAATATGACTGATCAACATCAGGCCTTGTATATTCACTGCATACATGATAGTAACTCATGCGATCTCTCTTTTAATTGGAGACAATTTTAGAGAGATACACTCCATGGCTCATCATCATGAGACCTCTCTTGGAGTTTGCCATGTTAAACGCCTTTAGCATCAAATGAATATACGTTCCTTGGGTCAAGCCGAACATCCTTTTAAATCTATCTATATAGATTTATATCCCCAATTTATAGGATGCTCCTCCCAAGTCATTCATGGAGGAATGTTTAGACAATTTTATCTTTACTGATTGTAGCATTGGTGTGTTATTCCTTATCAGTAGTATATCAACATATAATACTAGGAATGTCACAGTGCTCCCACTGACCCTTTTGTACATACAAAGTTCATTCTCGTTTTTGATAACATTAAACTCTTTTGATTGTCTCATCAAAACGAATGTTCCATCTTTGAGAAGCTTGCTTTAATCCATCAATGGATCATTGTAGCTTAAAACACGATTTGTTTCATCCTTTGAAACAAATTTCTCTGGCTGTATCATGCATACATTCTCCTCAAGTCTTCATTAAGGAAGGGTGTCTCCACATCCATTTTGCCAGATTTCGTAATAAGCTGCAATCACAAGCAAAATCCAAATGGACTTGAGCATTACCCGGTAATAAGGTTTTATCACAGTCAGCTCCTTGACTTAAAAAACCTTTTAAATAGGTCTGGTCTTATAGGTTTCCACCTTGCCATTTGCCCCAGTCTTTCTCTTAAAGACCCATATTCACACTCTAGGCACTATGCCCTTTTGTGGAGTAACTAGAGTCTATACTTGGTTCTCATACATGGAGTCCATTTCGGATTTCATAGCCATCTGCTATTTTTCTGAGTGTCTTCTACTCATAGCCTCATCGTATATAACTAGATCATCATCCTCTATAATGTGTACCTCATCATCATCCTCTATGATGAATCCATACCTCCTAGGTATCTTCGGTACTCTTCCAGATTTACGATTCGGTTGTGGTACAATAGGTCTATCTACAGGTTCTTCGGTTCGACTTAAAGTGCTTTGTGGTTCTTGAACTCTTTCAAGATCTATTACCCTCCCACTAGCTCCTTTAATGATAAACACCTTTATCTAAGAAGGCAGCGTGTAGGATTATAGTAATAATACCATAAACTTTCTTTAGGATATCCCACAAATCTGCACTTGTTAGATTTTGTCCCAAACCTATCTTTGAAACCTTTTTCACATAAGCTGGACAACCTCTTATCTTAACATACTTAAGACTAGGAATCCTCCCTATCCATAACCTTTATGGAGTCTTGGGGCCGGATTTTTGAGGTTACCTTATTTAGTAGATATGCAGCCGTTTCTAGGGCATAACCCTAGATGGATACTAGAATGTCAGTAAAAATCATTATGGACTGCACCATGTCCAACAAGGTACAATTTCTTCTTTTAGATACACCAATCAATTATTGCGTATCAGGAGGTGTCCATTATAAGAAAATACCATTTTGAGATTATCTAGAAACTCATTGCACAAGTATTCTTTCCTCGATCTAATCAAAGAATCTTAATACTTTGTCAATTTGTTTCACTTCTGAATTCTTTGAACCTTTCAAATGATTCAGACTTGTATTTCATCAAATACACATATTCAACTTTTTGAATGATCATCTCCTTTTTCTTTTACTAGTTTGTTCAATTTGCAAAATTATTTTTCATGTAAGTCAAGTTTACAAAGTCTATTAAGTGATATTTCAATTTCATACAAAACATTATCATTATAAATAGAACAACAATTGTTCTTAAATATAATACCAAAAACTTCCTTGTCCAACAACGGAAGTAATAATGTTTCTAAAGAGAACTGGAACATAATAACAACTTTATTAACTTAATAGACTTACCCGTAGGCAATGCTAAACTATAAGTTCCTACGGCTAATGTAGCAACCATTGCTCCATTCTCCACGCGTAAGATTACTTACTCTTTGTTTAGCTTTCTACTTCTGCTTAGTCTCTGCATTGGATTGCATATGTGAGAACTATAGCCGGTATCCAATACCTAAGTAGAACCTTGACTTACAGAAAAATTTATTTCAATCATGAACAAACCTATATCTGTAACCGAAGCTTCACTAAGCTTCTTCTGGTTAGCCTCTGCAAGATGCTCCTTACAGTTTTCTTTCCAGTGTCCAGGCTTATTGTAGTGGAAGCAAACTCCTTTGCTATCTGCATCAGTCTTGTTCTTATTGTCCTTTATTTTTGCCTTTTCATTTACCTTCTTTGAATTGTTTTTCTTTTAAGAAGATCCTTTGGCCCTCTTCCGCTTCTTGGAAGAATCATTTACCAGTAAGACTTGGTCTTTCTTGGTTAGAAAGTGACTCTTTACAGTTTTCAACATGTTTAAGCAACTCAGGCAGGCTGACATATAGCTTGTTCATGTGGAAATTCACAACAATTTGTGAGAAAGAGTCCGGAAGTGATTGCAAGATCAAATCTTGGATCAACTCTCCATCCATTAAAACCCAATTGTCACAATTGTTCAATCATATTGATCATTTTAGGACATTTGTCTATACTGTAGTGCCATCGATCATTCTAGATTGGAAGAGCTCCTTAGATATCTGATATCTAATAGTCCTACTTTCCTCACCCTTCAACTCTTTGAAGGTGCAGGAGTATAGTAGGAGCATCCATAGTTTCATGCTGACGCTGAAGCTCGTTACTCATGGATGCGAGTATGATGCATTTGAGCCAACTGTGCATCATCTTACTACTTTCTAAAAGTAGCAATCTCTTCCTCAGAGGCATTGTCTGCAACCATTGCAAGGATAAGCGTATTAAGGACATAAGATAGCTTTTCAGCCTTGAGAACTATTCTCAAATTTCTTAACCAGTCCGTTTAATTTGGTCTGGTATTAGCATTAATATGCTCCGCAGTGATAGTAAATTAGACATTGTAAAATTCTGTAAATGAATTTGTAATTTAACAACATTTTAGCATACATTCATTTAATTAATTACCAAAATAAATTAGGTCTTTATTTTAAATTGGTATCTCCCACTATTTTCATCAAACCATATTACCCTCATTATATAGTTCGGCAAATCTAATTAAAGATTTGCTAGTGAGAATAAGGATCCCATTTCAAATGTATATAGCCTTGTGTGACACAACAAACTATATATAAATAAATAGGTAGACAACTATTATCAATTACATCACTATGTAACTCCTTGTATTTTGCCACTTAGATTATTTTGATCAACTGTGACACATCCGAATCAAAATTATCTAAGTTAAGTCCAACCTAGCACTTCCATATATTCGAAAGAAAAACACTGTCCTTGTGTGACACAACAAAACAGTATCGTTCAGTCTATGTATAAGCATCAAATGTGATAAAGCAACATCTTAAATATTTAATACTTGACTTGTGTGACACAACAAACTCATATTAAATATTTAATACTCTATCGTTTTACCATGCTAGAAGGCGACGTTCGATATTCCAAATATCTTTGAACGCTTAGGACTTAATATAATTACTTTGAGGGGTTTGTTATTATTAGTCTCATCTTGTTTAACGCGCATGCACATATATATATAAAATACGCGTCATATTATTTTTACATGCAAAGAATGTTGGATACTATAATATATATATATATATATATATATATATATATATAGTAAGCATGCACTTATAAAATAATATATTCTACCCGGATTGATTATGGACTTTTATTCTAGTTTGGTTCACTAGAGCCACCAAGTGAACCAAAAGGTCAAACCTAGGGTGCAAGAATTAAATTTAAATATAACTATTACATTTAAACCCGGGCTCCATTACAAACGGGTCTTCAAGCGCTCATTGCTCCTTTGTCTCCAATTCTTCAAGTAATTCTAACTAAACCTATTACATAAACTATTTACAATAAATAGAAACCTTGATCAGCAGTCAAGGGGAGATAAATAGGAGGAAGATAGAATTTACATCAAGAAAAATTAGAGAAGACGAGGTACGTAGACCCCATTTATAAAAATCCATTCATTCAAGCATCCACTAAAATAAATCCAATCACACATTGGTCAGTAGTCCATAATCAATCCCTATTTATTATCATACATATTTCCATATGTATCAATAAATAACATTCATCTCACGAATAATAAAACCATTCCATATATGCATTGATATCATTTAATGGACAATTAAAAGTTTACAGAAATCCAATTTTTGAAACAAAATAAACTCTTTTATTTTAATCAAACTTTAAATCATAATAAACTTTTTATTTTATTTTATCCAATTTTGAATAAAAATAAACTCCTTTATTTTTAATTAAATTCCAAATCAAAATAAACTCTTTTATTTCAATTAACATGGAATCCAATTTTAAGTTCAAAACAAACTCTTTTATTTTAACTTAAAATTGTCGGAAAATAAAATATGTTAAATCATATTCCTTATTAAAATAAACATCTTTATTTTTAAGGAAACATGGAATCCTATTCCATATGTGAATAAACTCCTTTATTCTAGGAAACATGGAATCCTATTCTAAAATAGAATAAACTCCTTTATTCTAGTTAACGTGGAATCTCATTCCAAGTTAAAATAAAACTTTTAATTTTAATTATATTTCAATTCAAAATAAACCTTTTATCTTAATTGAAAATAAATAAAATCAAAATAAAAAAATTTTCAAAATCTACAGACCGGCGCGGCCGCGCTCCAAAATGAACTAGGAGCGGCGTGGCCGCGCTGCACCCCCAGAAACGATTTCTAGGTTCGGGCGCGGCCGCGCTCCAGAATGAACTGGAAGCGGCGCGGCCGCGCAGCGTAGTAGACTTCGAATTTTTTTTTCTTTTGCCCAGAAAATCGATCCAATCGCATACCCATACATACATGGAATCATAATAATCGATAATTAGCACAAGATTAGCCTCTGATACCACTGTTAGGTTTGTATATAGCGCGAACATGCAATCAAATTACATAAATAGTGCGGAAGCGCGATAAAACGGATTTTAAAAATTTTCATACAAACCATCACCATGATCATCCATGTGCTCAATTATCAATTAAACGAAAGAGATAAAGTATGAGAATCATACCGTTGTAGAACCATGCTTCTACAGGTACGAGTTCACCTCCAAATCCTTCGCGTTCTCCTTGAATTCCACCGATTAAATTCCTTCCTTTGATCAACATTAGCCACCCAAGTGTTTGGCCTCTAGAGGTGATCCACCAAGGAATAATAGTTGTTCAAGAAGATGGGTGTTGGCAAAACCCTAGTTTCTATCTCTATATAAATTGCAAGTACTCTCTCTCTCTCCAATTCATATGGAAGACTGTGTAACTGTCTAACCCTAAATCATGATAAGACTCCTCTTATTTATAGATATAGGGAACCCTCCTAAACTATTTAGTATTAGGGTTTTTATTTTAATTAAACTCCTTTAATTAATTAAGCTCCTAATCCAATTAAGAATTTATGAAAGAGTACTTCTATTAATTAATTCCCAATCCCTATTAGGAATTAAATAATAGTAATTGTAATAATAATAATAAGACTCCTCTTATTAATTTATATTTAATATTTTCAAAATATTAAATAATAAATATTAAGCTATTTAATTTATTCTATCTCCATAGATTAAATTAAATACACTTAACTTATTATAACAATTATGCCATTTACTTCTTAAACAAATATTTTCCTTTTGCGGTGTGACCCTTTAGGTTCTCCATATTAAACCGGTTGTGAATAAATCAATTAGAATAATTCTAATCTTATTTAAATAAATAAATTAAACTATTTAATTCATTTAAATAAATAATATTTATTCTACAATAAGGGTAAGCCCCCTTAGCGATCAACGACTTTTCAGATAATATAGATTTCAACATTAATCACAAAAGAACCTTTTAGTGAATAGTTACCGTACAATTCAATCCTTCTACCATACAATGTCCCAATAAAATATAAGACATGGAATTACTGTCAAGTCTTATTTTATTTAATTATATGTATTTCAATTTTCAAATGCACAACTCTGATAATGCAAATTAGAAACTCCTTTCTAATTTCATTCTGCTTTGGCCAAAGACTTCTGAGTCGTCATTTATCGAATCACATAGGACATTCTCTCCTTTTACTAGAAGTGGTAGATTCTTTGTTGATCATTCACCTATCTCCATGTATAACTTATTATACCCAATCATACCCTTTGATATACCCTAAAGGTCTTAAGGGACATGTCAAAGTATAACTCATCATACACAAGATACTATGATGATCTCAAGTCCAAGGATCACTTGTACTACTATCACTAGAAGAATTCCTATTGGCAGGCGAGTAAAACTCCATTAGGTATTCCTTAGCGAGCCACGTTCAGTGAACTTATTCTCTAATAAGCACCTACATACTTGCTTTAATGTCTCCACACAAATGATTATGAGATCAATCATCCTCTTCATAAGAGCAAGCAACGTATGTACTAATCTATCCGGATTTACTAATCCCCTTTTTAGTAATCCATCGATTAGGAACGATTTTAGTTTGTGAGCTATGTAGAATTTAGATCTCATTAGCATGATCACCATCATGATTCCAAAAGCATTGCTCAAAACTATGGGTTTATCACATTCAATATAACAGCATCATGTAGATAAAGTAAAATGCCTTTAACAAACGAATAAGATTACAAAGTATATGCTACATCATATTAAATATGATTGGCTTGTGTGCATACTACTTTCAGATAGGACAAAACATTTGGGGGTTACTTTGTAAGAGATGTGAGAGGCTAGCTCTAGCCCTCTCTTGGCCCAAGATGGGCGGTTTCCCCATGCTCCATTTCCCCCCACTTTTATTTTTATTTTTCATTTAATTTATATATAAGTATACTTGCAATAATATTACATACGCATATGTGTATCTATCTAATCCCTCCACCATTTAACTTAGTTGTAGTTAACTTTCTATCATTTACCTCAAGGTCAAAACTCAATCAAACTTAGTTAGTTATCAACTTATTATCCTTCTCCCAACAATTAACCAAGGTATGGTTAATTCTTTACAGACATGTAATCCCATGGTTACTTACTAATTCCATGTTGGTCAATTATTCCCTTATAAGAATTAACCTAGAGTAAATTCACTAACTCCACCTTAGTTAAGTCTCATCTATCATGTATACATACAATTATAAATTTATACACATTTTGCTAGCAACTAACCAATGTATGGTTAAAGCTTTAACTTAGTTACCACCTAGGGATACTCAATTAAACCATCTATAGTTAATTATCATCATCTCATGCATTCATCTAGCGTTTAACCAATGTTTGATTAATGCCCTCTCTTGTTTACCAACTAAGATTATTCAATTAACCTTACATTGGTTAATTCTCTACAACCTTTCATTTCTCCAACACAAGCTACCAACCTAGCCCATCATAGCTCTCTTACACTACTTACACACATCACTAACTTGTCACTTCCATCCCCTTTTTGCTCCTACCAATGTAACTTTGGATAAAACAAAAGCAAAAGTCTACCCACTTGTTTTAGTTTTTTTTCCTTTTCTTTTAATAAGAATACTTGCACGATTATATATATGTATAAATATACTAATGTATATAAATACACCAACACATACTTTTCTCTCTCTTCATTATCTAAATCTTTCATTTATGGAAAGTTTCTACCCTTCCATTTCTTTGGGCTTCTTTAACTCAAGGTTGGTTAAAATATGGTCAACCTAGTTTACTCATCCTTTAGCTAATTTGTTGGGTTACTCATAAAACCTTAACACATTAAATCCTTACACATAGCTTAGGCTCATAATAAATCCCTCTTGGACTATCAATTATCATACATTTGGTCTTATATTTAAATTACCCACTTCACATCTAGGCAATCCCATATTGGGCTACCATAATTAATCCTCTTATTGAAATTCCCTACATTAATCACACTAGTTAATTACCTAATGATAATCACCCTTCTTGTTTGCCAATCAAGGCCAACATTCAAGCTATGTTAATTCATAACATAGTTTTATCTTGTTTCTCATTAATTAACCTAGTTAATTACTCATCTAGGCTTGGATCATTATCATCCTACCTTTCATCCTAAACTTTCCGTTTATGGAAGGTCTCTAACCTCTTCTTATTGGTGGACATCTATACACCATGTCGACGCCGGTTTTATCCGCTTATGCGATATTTGGTCTTTTCCAATTTTAGCCTTTTGATTAGATGATTTTTTGGAAAAGGTCGGCTTGAATGTCGACGGGGTTTTGAAAGATCGTTTTTTATGATGAGCCAATTAACCAGAGTCGCCAGTTGGTATATTTGAAATGGATGTACCAACTCATCCGAGTTTTCATTTTTATAAATCGCTGGCTCATATGTGACTCCGAATTAATTGGTCTGCGAATCGAGATTCATAGAGTTCGGGGGCTTGCTTAAGCGAGGGGAAGGTGTTAGGCACCCCCCGACTTCCGTGAAACACGGTTACCGCAATCTTGATGCTTTCCTATCCTTTAATTCATGAAATGTGTGTGTGCGCGTGTGTGTGTGTGTCTATGTAAATGTTGTGGTGAGTTTGCATGAAAGAGTCATTTGGATTTTTAGGGAAAGTCGTGCTTTAATTTGAGAATGCTTCGGAATGTCTTTTCGGCATACACAAGAAAGCTTTATGAGAAAGATTTGATTTTAATTGTCAAAACTATGAGATTTTCATTAGGTGTCGTTTTGGCAAAACAAGAGTTTTAAACCTTCGTCAAAATAGGAATCGAGATCTATACGTTGCCTTCGTAACTCACATGATGGGCAATTTCTAGGATCTCTTTAACCCTATGCACAACGGTTTAATAAAACGTTACTTATTTATAAAATCATTTTGTGTGATGTTTGAAAACGATTTTCTTTAGCTTTCTCGTTTACATAGAAATCGACATTCATTAGCACTTCTCAAACTTTTTAGCTACGTGATGCTAACCTCCTAGTTTGCTTGATTTTAAGGAAAAACCTTCCTCGTTTAATCTTTGAAATCATTTTTTCGTGTTCCGAAATCCAATCAAGCATAAACACGCGTCGGGGCTATTCATGGGCATGTAAGCCATCCAAATAACCCCAACGCCCACAATCACATACTTCAATATTACGGGGCCTTAAACCCGATTCTCGCCTTGGCGTCGTTTTAAGGCCCGACGATTACATATTTACAATGACGGATACATCCACCCGATTACATACATTCAAAAATGTCCATCATCGGATTTGGACCACGGGGTCGCGTTCCTAGGCTCACATCCGAACTTATTGCACAAACAACCAAATGGATATAACGAAAATAAACAATAACGGGACGCCTAACACTCTAGGATGTCTTACAATGACGATCGAAATACACTATGAATGATACCATACCATAATAGCTAAGATTTGCACCAAACGGATATCATCGGGCTATTAGGGGGAATTTCATTCCGATGAGACCCTCACTAATAATCCCTAACCCATGGCTTCACAATAACATATAAGAAAAAAACTACATTTAAGTTAATTCGGATGACCAAAAGATTAACAAAATGATATAACAAAATGCTAAGAACAAAGGGTTTTTCACCTTGCAATTAATCCCCACAATATGTATGAATTCGTGTATTGAGTAGAGTAGAGAATATGGAATATAATCTCACAAATTTGGTACAATTCCTCACTCTTTTTCACTCTTTTTCTCTCCTAATTGCTCTTGTTTTGCTGCTGTTTTTTGTTCCTACCGAGCTGCTGCTGCTGCTGAATCCTTCTCCCCCCCCTTTTTTTTTCTTCCTGTATGCGAACTGGCCTAATAAAGCACTGCCAAGGGCAGCCGCAGATCTATCTGCGGCTGGCCGCAGATATATCTGCGGCTGGCCCTTGGTTCTCCCCCCAGCCGCGCTCGAGTCCCGTGCTGCCTCGAGTTCCGTCCTTGGCCGCGAATTGATCTGCGGCTAACTGTGCTGATTTTCTCGTTTTCCGTGCCTCGTCTCGATTTTCGTGTCGTACCGTTGGTTCCCGCTGACGGGTTTGCGCTCGACAGTCCGGAACCCGTCGGGAAATGTGCCACGTCATCCGGGCAAGCACAGTGATCAGTAACTGACTCTCGACATTCGCTTGTTGTCGTGTCGGCTTCAATATCATCCCGTCGTTGTGGTTTTGAGGGTTCGTCTTTATGTCCACCCTTTATTCTCGTGTGCCGGGTCAATTGACGATTTTGCCCTCCTGTCAGGGTTAGTATAGGAAATGCAAAAATCGGGTGTCTACAGCTGCCCCTCTTTATCATGTTTATGAAATGATAAATGGAATGAACAGGATAAAGAATAGACACTCGATGTATGAATGACAATGCACAAGAATGACAATACATACGTGATGCAACACATATAATTCATGATGCAACACAAGGGGCAAAGCATGCAAAACATTCGTAAGGGTGTCAATGCCTCACGCCATCGTCTTGTCCGCGTCGGGTTTCGTATCCAGTCGCCCATCCTATAATCACAGGGTATCGTCGCCGGTTGATTGTCTGGATCTCAGCCCTTCCCAGGATGTTAGTGTTTGGATATCAGCCCTTCCCAGGGTGTTAGTTGTTTGGATCTTAGCCCTTCCCAGGGTGTTAGTTTGGATCTCAGCCCTTCCCAGGGTTTTGGTTTGTTTGGATCTTAGCCCTTCCCAGGGTGTTAGTTTGGATCTCAACCCTTCCCAGGGTTTTTGTTTTGGTTGGATGCCTTCCCAGGTTTGCTCACCACTCTGTCGCGGTTTGCTTGGATCTCAGCCCTTCCCAGGGTTTGTTGTTTTTTGTCTTTTTTCTTTTTGTGGATATCAGCCCTTCCCAGGGTTGCTCACCATCTTGTTGTGGTTCGCGTGGATCTCAGCCCTTCCCAGGGTTTGCTCACCACTCTGTCGCGGTTTGCTTGGATGCCTTCCTAGGTTTGCTCACCACTCTGTCGCGGTTTGCTTGGATCTCAGCCCTTCCCAGGGTTTGTTGTTTTTGTCTTTTTTTTTCTTTTTGTGGATACCAGCCCTTCCCAGGGTTGCTCACCATCTTGTTGTGGTTCGCGTGGATCTCAGCCCTTCCCAGGGTTTGCTCACCACTCTGTCGCGGTTTGCTTGGATGCCTTCCCAGGTTTGCTCACCACTCTGTCGCGGTTTGCTTGGATCTCAGCCCTTCCCAGGGTTTGTTGTTTTTGTCTTTTTTTCTTTTTCTTTTTGTGGATACCAGCCCTTCCCAGGGTTGCTCACCATCTTGTTGTGGTTCGCGTGGATCTCAGCCCTTCCCAGGGTTTGCTCACCACTCTATCGCGGTTTGCTTGGATGCCTTCCCAGGTTTGCTCACCACTCTGTCGCGGTTTGCTTGGATCTCAGCCCTTCCCAGGGTTTGTTGTTTTTGTCTTTTTTTTTTCTTTTTGTGGATACCAGCCCTTCCCAGGGTTGCTCACCATCTTGTTGTGGTTCGCGTGGATCTCAGCCCTTCCCAGGGTTTGCTCGGTGGCTTCTCCGCTGATTGGACGGTTTGTCGCCAGTGACAGAGATATGGCAGGTGATCTTCCGGAGCGTTCCTGATCCTTATGATCTTTCCGATGTCGACGGGCTTTGCGGAGGGCATTCTGAGCCATTAGGTCCCTGTCCGTCCGGTGTTCACGCATCTCGATTACTACCGAGGCTGAGAGGTATGCTGCTCTTGTTGAGAGAGATGCTGCTATTCTGGCCAGGGATGTTGTTCATGCTGATAGAGACGCCATTGTATTGCAGACTAAGGCAATTATAGATGCTCACTCTGAGACCGTTAGCCGAGCCACTGCTTATTGGATCGCGTCGACATGATGGGGCAGCAGATTGCAGGGAATGTCGATGCCTCAGATCTATCCACCACTTTATCCATCCTGCTTCGATTAGTTTCAAATTGGTAGATCATTTTATTTCCTGCATGGACTGTGTCAGTTTCATCGGTTATCAAAAGAGAAACCTTGTAACAAAATGACTTATTTATATAGACAGGTATTTGAATTTAGTCATTTTTTTTCCTTTTTGTCGTATCGTTGCCTTTCATTGGACCCTCATTTTATCCAGATAACCATGATTTTGATATTTCGCCTTCTTTCTCTTCTCAAGTCTTGATGGGGATTTGTCAGATATTGCCGCACATCCTGTCGATTTCATCGGCTGAGTCTTAGATTTGGGCTAACTGCTTGGTTAGGTCACTTGAGATGAAGCTGATCAGGCGGCTGGTTTCGGGAAAGTTTCGAGGGTATAGGAAGGTTTTTCTGGCTGTTGGGAATCTGTTTTGATAGGAGAAAGTGTTATTTTGTAAGGAATGGGACCGCGCGCCACGATGGCTGCCTACGTACCCCCACAAGTCGGGAGATCAGGTCCTACGTAGTTCGTTCTCCAAAACAGGGAGAGAAACGACGAGATTTTTTTTTTTTTTTTTTTTTTTTTTTTATGCATAGAACCGCTTCACCGAGTCAGAATTTAGGGGCTGTGGGAACACCTCCCCGTCCATTTCTTGCAGTATGAGGGCTCCTCCGGACAGCACTTTCTTAATCACAAAAGGCCCCTCCCAGTTCGGGGCAAACTTCCCCTTGGCTTCGTCTTGACAAGGCATTACTCTCTTTAACACTAGGTCATTTTCTTTGAATTTTCGAGGTCTTATCTTCTTGTCGTATGATCGGGAGATCCTTTGCTGATATAACTGACCGTATGCAAACACAGCGGCCACCCTCCTTTAATCAATTAGGGCCAATTGGTCGTACCGACTTTGCATCCAATCCTCCTCGTTTATCCGAGCATCAATCAAGATTCTGAGGGACGCCATCTCAACCTCAACTGGCAGAACCGCTTCCATTCCGTATACCAGAGCGTACGGGGTTGCCCCTGTAGAAGTACGTACCGACGTTCTGTACGCCAGCAAGGTGAGAGTTAGCAGATCCGGCCATCCCCGATGATTAGCAGACATTTTTGCCATGATCTTCTTGATATTCTTATTTGCAGCTTCCACTGCCCCATTCATCTTAGGACGGTAAATGACAGAATTGAGGTGTTTGATCTTAAACTGGTCGCATAATCCCTTCATGAGGGTATTGTTCAAATTCTTGGCATTGTCAGAGACTAAAACCTCAGGTTGCCCGTATCGGCAAATGACATTATTCCTGATGAAACCGACGATGATCTCCTGAGTTACTTTGGGGAAAGAAGCTGCTTCTACCCATTTAGTGAAGTAATCGATCATGACGAATATAAATCGGTGGTCGTTGCTTGCTTGCTTTGGGCTCTATTGGTCCGATCACATCCATACCCCACATTGAGAATGGCCAAGGGGAGGTCATACAGTGCAGTTCATTGGGAGGCGCATGGATAACATTACCGTGCGCCTGGCATTGGTAACACCGCTTGACGTGATCATCACAGTCGGCTTTCAGCGTCAACCAGTAATGCCCCGTTCTCAAGATCTTCTTGGCCAGCATCGGCCCACTCATGTGTGGCCCACACACTCCACCATGTATTTCGTCCATAATCTTTTGGGCCTGCATTTCATTTACACATCGTAGCAATCCCAAATTGGCATCCCTCTTATACAGTGAATCTTCGCTCAGATAAAATTTCATTGCCATCTTTTGAATTCTCAACCTCTCCGCTCGGCTGGCTTGGTCGGGAATGGATCTATCCCTCAGATATTCCCTTATGTCGTGATACCAAGGCTGCTTTGGCAGAACCCCCTCGTCCGATAGTACCGCCACGTGCTCCTCGTATGCCGGGGCGTTCTGCACTGCTATCTCAATCTGTGGAACGTTCTTGCTCTTGATTGTGTGGACTAGAGAAGCTAAAGTCGCCAATGCATCGGCGAAATCATTCCGTCCCCGGAGGATGTGTCGGAAAGCGATATCTTCGAACTCTTGCATCAGTTGGATAACACAACGGTGGTATGGAAGCAACCGGAGCTCTTTAGTGCTGTACACCCTGATCGCTTGTCTGATTACCAGCTCCGAATCCCCGAACACTGCTAACCTTTTCACCCCCATATCGCGAGCCAAACGGAGTCCCAATATACATCCCTCATACTCAGCTGTGTTGTTTGAGTTACTGAACTGTAATTTAGTGGCTACGGGGTATTGCTCTCTTGTGATAGAGACCAGGACTGCTCCGGCTCCTGCCCCCTCCGCATTCATGGCACCATCAAAATACAATTTGCAGAACTGCCCCTCGTCATCTTCTCTCGCGCGCAAGATCCAGAATACGTCTTCACCCGGCAAAGGAGTGTCTAAAGGCTCCATTCCCCCTGATGGCGCTTCTGCCAATTGATCTGCAATTCCCTGCCCCTTCATGGCTTTCTGAGTTACGTATACAATGTCGAACTGCTGTAAGATTAACTGCCATCTTGAAAGTCGACAGTTCAGCATGGGCCGTTCAAAGATATATTTCAGGGGATCCATCCTTGATATCAGGTACGTGGTGTGCCCGTGGAGATAATGCTGTAATCTCATTGCAGCCCAAGCCAAAGCACAACAGGTCCTTTCGATAGGGGTGTAATTCTGTTCACATCGGCTAAATCTCTTGCTGAGGTAATAAATGGCCTGCTCTTTGCCTGATTCATTCTTCTGCCCCAGCATACAGCCCACCGCAATGTCATTGACTGATATATACATGAATAGAGGGATCTCATCCTTCGGGGGTAGGGGTACCAGCACGGGTGCTTCCGTCAGCTGCTTCTTAATGATCTGAAAGGCTTCCTGGCATTGCTCATTCCATTCTTGGGAGACATCTTTTCTTAACAGCTTGAAAATTGGCTCGCACGTGGTTGTCAAATGGGATATGAAGCGGCTGATGAAATTTATTCTTCCCAGAAATCCTCTTATTTCCTTTTCAGTGCGGGGTGCCGGCATATCCACAATGGCCTTAATCTTGGCCGGATCCAACTCGATGCCACGATCACTAACCAGGAATCCCAAGAGTTTGCCCGATTGCACTCCGAAAGCACACTTTGCCGGATTGAGCCTTAAATTATATTTTTTGAGCCGGTCAAATAGCTTTTGGAGATGGGTCACATGATCAGATTCTATCTTTGACTTCACGATAATGTCATCCACGTAGACCTCTATCTCCTTGTGCATCATATCGTGGAACAGGGCCATCATAGCTCTTTGATAAGTAGCCCTTGCATTTGTGAGACCGAAAGCCAACCGTCTATAGCAGAAAGTGCCCCAAGGGGTGATGAAGGCTGTTTTCTCCCGGTCCTCCTCTGCCACCATTATCTGATGATACCCCGCAAAGCAATCAACGAAAGAGTACATCTCGTATTGGGCTGTGTTATCCACCAATATGTGTATAAAAGGTACTGGGAAATTATCCTTGAGACTGGCCTTGTTCAGATCTCTATAGTCAACACATACCCTCACCTTTCCTCCAGGCTTAGCCACTGGGACCACATTGGACAACCATTCTGGGTAGGTGGACACCATGATGATTCCAGCCCTGAACTGTTTGATGATCTCCTCCTTTACCTTCAAGCTCCATTCCGGTTTTAGCTTTCTTAGTTTTTGCTTGACGGGCTTGAAACCCTCCTTGATGGGCAGCTGGTGTACCACAATGTCGGTGGATAATCCGATCATGTCCTCATGAGACCAGGCGAACACATCCTCATACTGGCGTAGCAATTTGGTCATTTCTACTTTCTGGTTAGGGGTCAGGTCTGTCCCGATCTTGAGCTCTTTGGGTTGGTCAGGGGTTCCGATATTTATGGTGACGGTTTGGTCTAAGTTGGGTTTGGGTTTATCCTCGACCCACCCTTTGATCTCGTCAGGCGCGTCATCATAATCTGTCTCGTCCTGCTCAATACCCATTAAATCGAAATCCAGCTCGATATCAAAATCATAGTCATCATTCAAATTTGAGGGATCGCTTGTTAAGCAAGGAATACTCAAATTGGTACACCTGACATTGAAACAAAATACTGTCATATATATAATTCATCTTTCCACAATGGTCGCTCTTAAAATAACATGACAAACTAACATAGTTATGCAAAATATAAAATAAAGAACCAAAACTGGTAGACATTCATCCCCCACTCTCCGGGGTCTACCACCCCGGCACCATGTTTTACCCTTGTCTGGATATTATTGGCTCCACCGTCCAGTTATCGGTGGTCAGATCAGTCGGGATGCGACATATGACAGACGGCTGTGTTCCAGGGACTTCCTTGACGACTACCGCCACATCGTATCCGTCCTCCCTCACAGCCTTATTAGGGATAACTAACCCTGCCCAATCGATGACAGGCACACTCTGTAGGGCTCCCGACGTTGTGGCCGTATCCTTCCCCTCTCCAATGTTTATTGATGGTCCAGAGATATAGCATTTGGTTTCGAACTGCTGCATGACCTCCCGCAGGAAACTCTTCCTTTTGACTGACTCATCATCCGCAGGAGTTAATTCTTTACCTTCTAATTCGGACACGGGCTTGTCTGTCCCTTGTTCATTGTGGACCTTCGGCATTAGGATTCCGGTCGATCGAAATGGGATTTCCCTTCGCGAGTGGTTCCGCTCTATGCCTCCATGATATCCCAACCCTGCCCTGCCTGTCTGGTTGGGCAGTTGAATAGGCGTGGAAATTCCTTGGCTGTCTTTTCCCAACCCCTGCCCAGGTTGAAACTTCATCTTCATCATTTCTCTAGCAACGAAGGTGAGCTCAGGGGAGGCTTTCGATTTTATGGCTGGAGCTCCCAGACCTCTATAGTGGGGAGAGCTGATTTCTAGTGCTTGAAAACTGGTAGGCGCCGCGGATTCGTCCACATTGATTACTGGCAGACCATTCTTGGACGGGAAAGGGTCATTACGCTCTGCGGAGATTGTTACCAGATTCCCGCTGACGATGAACTTGATTTGTTGGTGTAGTGTAGAGGGAACTGCCCCAGCCATATGTATCCATGGTCTTCCCAATAACATGTTATAACTGGCGGAGATATCCAGGACCTGAAAGGAAATATCAAAAGTACACGGCCCTATCTCCACGGGCAACTCTATTTCTCCCAATGTATCCTTCCGGGATCCATCGAAGGCTCGCACCACCACGTTACTGGCCCGCAAGCGCTTGGGATTAATGTTCATTTTCCTCAGTGTACTGAGGGGACAAATATTCAGTGCTGATCCCCCATCAATCAGCACCCCATTCATGACATACCCTGATGAGATCACTGCGATGTGCAGCGGTATCCGATGCCCCCTTCCCTCTTTCGGGATATCATCATCTGTGAATGATAGCACATTGTTCTCTAGCAGATGGTCCACTAGGCGGCCGAAACTTTCTTGGCTAATTGTCTTGGGAATGTGAGCCTCCCCCAGGATTTTGGCCAAGATTCTGCAGTGGTCGCTGGACGATAACACCAAATCCATGATCGACGTTAGAGTCGATTCCTCGCTCCCCGTCCTGATCCCCCTTACTTCCGGATGGTCCATCTTTTCCAAGAACTCCACGGCTTTTTCCTCGAATATCCTCTCGTTCTCTTTTCTCTTACTCTTGAGGACTCTTCCTGGAAGGTACAAGGGATTCCCCTTTGATGTTACGGAAGCACAACTGGCCGCCTCCTCTAATACACCCCCGTAGTTCCACGGTACTGTTTTTAGATTGCAAATAGGGATCTGTGGTCTTGCTGCGATGATGAGAGGTTTTGGAGCCGCTAACTTGATAGGCCCCCCTGTGATACTCCGGCTTGCACCCGTCAACCTAACCGGTGCCCCTTGCATATTCTCCTGAGTACCCGTCATGCCAACCATCTCATCAATCCTTGTCATATAATTTCGCCTTGGCGGTCCTTCGGTTTCGATGGCTTCCACCATATTGACCCCTCCCCCATCATGCTTCGGTAGGGGATTGATTTTAACATTCGGCGGCTCGGGCTGTTCCACCACGATTTCCCCGCTATCAATCAGGTTTTGAATTATGTGTTTCAGCGTCCAACATTCCTGAGTGTCATGACCCGGGGAACCCGAATGATATGCACATTTTTTACTCGGGTCAAATTTTCTTCCCTTCGGGTTACTTGGAGGTGCCAAATCGACAATCTTCCCCTGTGATATCAATATTGCCAAAATCTGCTCAAGAGGCTCCCCAAGCGGGGTGAATACCCGCTTCTATGTGGTCTCAAACCTCCTTCGTTCGTCCGTTCTGGGATTAGGTTGTCGGGGCGGCACAAATCTCTGTATTTGCACAGGAGGGCTATTCTCCACTTTCCTAGATGATCCCTGCAGCACGAGAGAGACATCTTCCTCTTTTCGCTTTTGGGGCCTGCGGGAAGTACTGCCATAATTCCCACTTTGGATTTGTTCCGCAGCCGTTTCAAGAGCTGTGAAGTCCCGGATTTTACCAGATTTCAACCCCATATCCACCATTTCTCCATGTTTTATCATCTCGGCGAAAGGTCTTCCAATCCCCGATATGACCCGCTCATAATAAGGTGCTTCCTGTATATCCACGAAGGTCATTACCATCTCTGACTCACTCATTGGAGGATTCACTTGTGCGGCCATACCCCTCCATCGTTGGGCATAGTCCCTGAAGGTTTCCCTTGGTTGCTTCTTGATTTTTGTCATTTGATATCTATCAGGGGCCATCTGTGCCTGAAAGCTATACTGTGTCAAGAAGGTATGGGCCAGCTCCTCCCAATTATGAATCCGGGCATTATCGAGACGGGCATACCAGATCCTCGCCTCCCCCGTCAAGCTTTTCTGGAAAAATTGCATCCTTAGTCCTTCGTCTTCCGCATAGGACCCAGTTCTCCAATATATATTTTCAGGTGAGTGTAAGGATCCCCTTTCCCATTGTATTTCTCGAATTCGGGGATCTTAAATTTCTCTGGATATCTGGTTCCGGGGAAGACACACAAATCTGCATAATTAACCCTACCCAGGGAGCCTACGCCTTTTAGAGATTGGATGGTCTCCTCCATCTGCTTCATTTTCCTGCGAAGGTCATCAGTATCTCCCTCCTCTGGAATCGTGATTACTGTCTTGTTGAGGGAAGGAATGACCTTTGGGAGGATCGGCTCGTCCTTAAGCTGATGTTGGTTATTTTTGAATAGGATT
This sequence comes from Aralia elata, assembly GCA_034770075.1. Lineage (NCBI taxonomy): Eukaryota > Viridiplantae > Streptophyta > Magnoliopsida > Apiales > Araliaceae > Aralia > Aralia elata. Next base: position 31,582,357 of record CM068379.1, read on the forward strand.
GCATCATCCTTAGGAGGATTCTGGTCACCCCCTGGCGGTGGTACATTGTGCGGTCCCTGGTTTGACGGATCCTGTCTGATTAAGAACTGTTCTTTTAGCATTGTGGCCATTTCCATCATCTGCTTCCTAAAGTCATCAAACTCTTCCCGAGATACAGAACTATGATTGGGGAGATCAGCCATTTCAGAGGTAGAGACCTGGGCCTTTTTAGACTGCAAACGCGTTCGAGGAGCAATCCTACAGCGGAAAACGGTTTAAAGTTTAGTCTAGGGAAATGAGAGATGTGGATGCATGCTCAAACTGTAAATTTTGTGATTTTAGGGTCTTTTAATCTTTCCCTGCAAAACCAAATGTTAGCAGTCTTTTATTGCAATAATCAATGCTAGACGTGAATTAGGAAGTTCCCAGCTGTTCCCTGCAACCATAGAGGTTAGTACCTTCTTTTAGCAACAGGGGATGTAAATGATATTGCATTGGATCATGACATTTAATACGCGTAAACGTAAAAGGGCATGAAGAGACTTTTCCTGCGTTGGGTTAATCTGAGGCTGACCTATCCTAAGGTTACTCTCACGGGCTTTTCGGCATGAAGGTTCCCAAATCTTCGCAATCTACTCGTTTGAGCCCTTTCGATTGGAGTGGATTTGAGTGGTGCGTTTCCTGAGCCATCTCCGGGGAGCAGCCCCTTCGAGTCCAGTAATAAGCAACCGACGGGTTCGCCTCAGGAGGAGGTACAATCTCAACATACATTCACATTCATCGTCCTCACCGCATGCAAATGATTACTTTGAAGTAAAGAGAAACCCATTCAATCATTCATTCATTGGACAACAACACACATTTACACAACAATAACTAAAAGACGTCAAAATGTCGTACGCACATACACATTTATAAATTTTTAGAGGATAGGATAGCATCAAGATTTGAAACGCGGCTTAAGCCCTCTAATGTCCCCAGCAGAGTCGCCAGCTGTCGACGCCGGTTTTATCCGCTTATACGATATTTGGTCTTTTCCAATTTTAGCCTTTTGATTAGATGATTTTTTGGAAAAGGTCGGCTTGAATGTCGACGGGGTTTTGAAAGATCGTTTTTTATGATGAGCCAATTAACCAGAGTCGCCAGTTGGTATATTTGAAATGGATGTACCAACTCATCCGAGTTTTCATTTTTATAAATCGCTGGCTCATATGTGACTCCGAATTAATTGGTCTGCGAATCGAGATTCATAGAGTTCGGGGGCTTGCTTAAGCGAGGGGAAGGTGTTAGGCACCCCCCGACTTCCGTGAAACACGGTTACCGCAATCTTGATGCTTTCCTATCCTTTAATTCATGAAATGTGTGTGTGCGCGTGTGTGTGTGTGTGTCTATGTAAATGTTGTGGTGAGTTTGCATGAAAGAGTCATTTGGATTTTTAGGGAAAGTCGTGCTTTAATTTGAGAATGCTTCGGAATGTCTTTTCGGCATACACAAGAAAGCTTTATGAGAAAGATTTGATTTTAATTGTCAAAACTATGAGATTTTCATTAGGTGTCGTTTTGGCAAAACAAGAGTTTTAAACCTTCGTCAAAATAGGAATCGAGATCTATACGTTGCCTTCGTAACTCACATGATGGGCAATTTCTAGGATCTCTTTAACCCTATGCACAACGGTTTAATAAAACGTTACTTATTTATAAAATCATTTTGTGTGATGTTTGAAAACGATTTTCTTTAGCTTTCTCGTTTACATAGAAATCGACATTCATTAGCACTTCTCAAACTTTTTAGCTACGTGATGCTAACCTCCTAGTTTGCTTGATTTTAAGGAAAAACCTTCCTCGTTTAATCTTTGAAATCATTTTTTCGTGTTCCGAAATCCAATCAAGCATAAACACGCGTCGGGGCTATTCATGGGCATGTAAGCCATCCAAATAACCCCAACGCCCACAATCACATACTTCAATATTACGGGGCCTTAAACCCGATTCTCGCCTTGGCGTCGTTTTAAGGCCCGACGATTACATATTTACAATGACGGATACATCCACCCGATTACATACATTCAAAAATGTCCATCATCGGATTTGGACCACGGGGTCGCGTTCCTAGGCTCACATCCGAACTTATTGCACAAACAACCAAATGGATATAACGAAAATAAACAATAACGGGACGCCTAACACTCTAGGATGTCTTACAATGACGATCGAAATACACTATGAATGATACCATACCATAATAGCTAAGATTTGCACCAAACGGATATCATCGGGCTATTAGGGGGAATTTCATTCCGATGAGACCCTCACTAATAATCCCTAACCCATGGCTTCACAATAACATATAAGAAAAAAAACTACATTTAAGTTAATTCGGATGACCAAAAGATTAACAAAATGATATAACAAAATGCTAAGAACAAAGGGTTTTTCACCTTGCAATTAATCCCCACAATATGTATGAATTCGTGTATTGAGTAGAGTAGAGAATATGGAATATAATCTCACAAATTTGGTACAATTCCTCACTCTTTTTCACTCTTTTTCTCTCCTAATTGCTCTTGTTTTGCTGCTGTTTTTTGTTCCTACCGAGCTGCTGCTGCTGCTGAATCCTTCTCCCCCCCCCCTTTTTTTTTTCTTCCTATATGCGAACTGGCCTAATAAAGCACTGCCAAGGGCAGCCGCAGATCTATCTGCGGCTGGCCGCAGATATATCTGCGGCTGGCCCTTGGTTCTCCCCCCAGCCGCGCTCGAGTCCCGTGCTGCCTCGAGTTCCGTCCTTGGCCGCGAATTGATCTGCGGCTAACTGTGCTGATTTTCTCGTTTTCCGTGCCTCGTCTCGATTTTCGTGTCGTACCGTTGGTTCCCGCTGACGGGTTTGCGCTCGGCAGTCCGGAACCCGTCGGGAAACGTGCCACGTCATCCGGGCAAGCACAGTGATCAGTAACTGACTCTCGACATTCGCTTGTTGTCGTGTCGGCTTCAATATCATCCCGTCGTTGTGGTTTTGAGGGTTCGTCTTTATGTCCACCCTTTATTCTCGTGTGCCGGGTCAATTGACGATTTTGCCCTCCTGTCAGGGTTAGTATAGGAAATGCAAAAATCGGGTGTCTACACACCACAACTTTCCTTTTATAGAGAATTCCCAAACTTTCCATTTATGGAAAGTTCATAAACTTTTCATTTATATAAAGTTTCTCCTCTCGTATTTTTTAATAGTAAATACGCTCTTATACTCCATATAAACGCTATTCGGAAATGTGAAAATTCGAAAAGAACGAAGAAGCGTTTCTCGCCTGAATAGTGTTTCCCACGTTATTTTTTAAGAAAATATATTTCCTCTACGATTCATTAATGCTTATATCGTATCACATAACACATTGATTAGATCGCAGAAATCCATCTTCCTTGATCACTTAAAATCATAATACACAAATATATCATTGCTTCTCCTAAACTTTCTACTTATGGAAAGTTTCTGGGGTAGCTTCCCTAACCCCATCTAGCTTATACATGCTTGTATACCCATATATCTCTGTATACCACCTTATCAATTATAGGGTTTCAATCCCTTACATATCATTTCACACATTTAATTTCTAACACATAGATTAGGTTAAAGTGTTTAATCATCTCTACACAATCATCTTCTTCAAAACTAGGTTTTAAACTCAACCCTTATAAGGATTCCATCATCAGAACCACTACTACCGAAACGCTCAAGTTCGGTTAACTTCTAAACTCTTACGACATTTATTTCATCGCATAATCTTATTGAATACGTCCTCAATTCATATAGTTTCTTTCAAACCCAAAGAAAATATTGAGTCATTTCTCTACACATTTCTCTCTAAACAATCTAGGTTTTGACTTTAACCTTTATTTAATATTTGAGACCTTATTTACAAGTCTCATAACTATCCGGGATATTACAGAATGTATTGGGGACTAAATTGGGGGTCGTTCACATTTGCCTACTTCCTTCATGGCATGCACCTTTGTTCAGAGGGTTAGACCGATGCTTGGCTCAGTTTCTATCTATTTCTCCTGGTAGGTTTTCTTTTCCGATTCTCCATCTTTTTCGATCTATTTCCTTTCGTCATTTTTATTGATGTCCTTGTTGTTTGTATTTTAGTTTTGGGCATATGAGCGGCTTTCTTGCCTTCGGCCAGTCACTACTCTGGGTCTAGACACTTACCCTCGGGGTCGTCACTGGCATTAGATTACTTTGGAGGAGGTCCTGGTCTCTGATAGTTTTACCCATTGTCGTCTTCAGTTGGAGTTGATCATTGTCACTAACGTGACTTGGGCTCCGTATACCTCAGAGTACTTGATAGTGGGATTTGATGATGGCTTCCCGAGTGGTCTAGAGTTTACATTGTCCACACGTAGGGTTCCTCTGTTAACCAACGGAGGTTGGGAGCTATACCTCGGGGAGAGAGCTTTTCGATGTGTCTCAGGGGAGATTCAGATCCCTTTCCATCCTCCTCTTCGGCGGTCCTGACCTATCGATATGCAGATTACAGAGATTCCCTTAAAGGGTGTAGATGGTTTCTTACTTTTTGATGGTCCCAACACTACAGAGGATTTTACTACCTGGTGGAGGCCCCAGATTATTGGCGCACAGACCTGGGCTACTCATTTTTTGGGAGATCTTGTACTTGGGTTAGTGATGATGACTGATTGGATGGCCTCCATTAGAGAGCTGACACATCTGGATCAGATTGCTAGCTTGACTTGCCAGGTGGATTAGTTGTCCTTTTTCATTCGTCAGCTGGGTAGGGATCTTACGGAGGCCTATTCCCGTGATCCTGCTGGATTGGTTTCTAGTTCAGCTGCCAGTCCTGGTGCTGTTGATGTTCAGAAGGGAGGTGCTCAGACCTTTTACTGTCTAGACTTTAACTTTGACGCTGAGGCTCCGAGTCAAGAGGATTTGGCCGGGGTAGATCGGTTTGATAATGCCAGGACTTTTGTAGATGACATTAACTTTATATATTAGATTGTTTCATTTATCGAGGTGCATGTGCCCCTTTTCCCTATACATTTTATTTTTAATATATGTATAGAGATGATGCACATATATTAAAAGGATGACATATGAATCGCAGTTTTATGTACAAATTGGTTAGATATCTTTCATGTTATCGCACAGGCTTGTCTATTTCTTTTATTATGATGCATGTTTACCATATATATGCTTGATAAAATTGACCCCCATATAGTCTTTTTTTTATACTATTTTTACAGATGACATCGTCCTCAGTTACCCGTTTGGATCATTTTTCTTCAGGCAGTACTGCCACTCGGTTGAGGGGGTGGTTTGATGATCTTCCTGCCCTAGACCGTTTGACTGTAGAGAGGCTTCTGGGGCACTCAATGTCTTATTTGCTATTCTAGGTGCCCAATAGGTTTATTGAGAGTATGATTCATCATTGGATTCCTGATCGACACGTCTTTAGATTTGGGACCCATGAGCTTACTCCGACCCTGGAGGAGTATGCCCGATTCACAAGTTCATCTTTGGCGGGTCCTTGTACCCGAGTTTTAGTTAGTTATATGCGTCATCAGTTTATGACTGCTACTGGATTGAGGCGCGCAGTTGTGTTGGCTGAGGTTGTTGATGGGCACATTGTGTCGCTGGACTTTTTGATCGATTGATTTGGTCCTTCTGACAGTTTTGCCGTTTTTTGGGATGATTTCGCCATTTCTGAGGATAGATGGAGAGCAGCTCGGGTTGATGCTCTAATGATGTGCATTATCTCATATTTATATATGCCTATTTATATGGACCACATGGACGTGGGCGTCGTGATGGTAGTCAGGGCCCTTTAGAATGACCACACTATCCTACCCCTGATCCTTGCTGAGACGTATATATCTGCTTCTTACTGCCGGACTTTTGGAGATAAAGAGTTCCAGGTTAGCTCGGTTTTGTTGTATGTCTGGTTAATAACACATTTGAGGCTGATCGGCAGCCTTCGCCGTCATGGTTTCTGCTTTGGGCATAATGTTGGCATGACGTATTCTTTCCGTCCATCCTCATGTGTTGACTCGGCTTCATGAACTGCTTTTTTACGTCTATCAAGGAGCCATTCTCTATTTTAATGTATTCTGTTTATTGTTCATTTATGAGCTTCATCACCCATGCAGCGGATTTTGATTTTATGCCCCTGGCTGGTTTGAGGGGTGTGACTACTGTTGAGCTAAATTTATACTAGCAATTCACGTGCAAGTATACACGGTTCACAAGTAATATAATGATAAGAGAGTTGTCGATCCCACGAGGAATAGTAATAATTTATTATCCCAATTACTAACTCTTAATCGACTCAATTTTATTTAAATTATTGGAAATAGAAAATTAACTAACGAACTAAGATATTAACAGATTAAAAGATGTAGATTACAATTTCCCCTAATAGTTCACTCAAATTTCTTCACTCTCTCTCATTAACTAGTTAACTATATTGATTTGTCAACAGAGAATTCACAAGTATTCTATAAGATTTTTTTCCAAGAATGATATAAAAATATTCACTCTAATCAATCTACCATATTCCTATGTAAATTAATTAAGAATGATATAAAAATATTCACTCTAATCAATCTACCATATTCCTATGTAAATTAATTAAGAATGAAAGAATTAGCATCAATTCTCAAACCAAGTTGCATGCGGTATATAGGTATATTCTTATCCTATACACAAATTAAGTATTCGTCCTAAGAAAAATACGTAATCACATGTTATCATAATCAGATCTAACCCTAGAGTCTATCTTCTGATTTCATCTAAGATTTATCAGATAATTGGTAGCTAAGCAATTATTAAATTAACACAAATTATGATAAACAAATCATTCATAATTAACTTACTCAAGAGAAAGAGTAAATTAATCTAAGCTACCCAATGAGTTCCATTGCAATCTTAACTAAAAGACCAGTTCATGTTAATAAATAAAATAACTAAAACAATAAAGGTAGAAAACATCTTTAAGTACAAGAAATCAAATTAAGAGTGAAGAATGAACTCTGTCACAGTCAAGCTTCGCTCCTTTCTTCAATCTTTGCAACCTTCAAGTGCCTCCTTAAACCCTAAATGTCTTCTACTTATTTTCTGACTACTCTGTGTCTCCTCTTCTAGGTGTTAGTCTCCCCAAATAAAGTGTCTTGGTGGGTATTTATCGCTTTCCTGTTAAAACCTATCAAAAGTATATAACCCCGTCCAATTCCAAGTCAAAAATGTATCAAAATCGTCAACATTCGCGTCCCAGCTGAAGCCCCAATGCCGCGGCTCTCTAACACAGTGCCTAGGCGCTCCCCCTAGAGCCGCGGCTCTAAAGAAGGGCGCTGCAGCACTGGACATTTTGACTTTGGAAAATGTGATCTCGTGCTGGAACTTGTGAGCTATTTTTCTATTACGTAACGACCGAATCTTGACTTAAGCTCTTCATGAAAGTTGTAGCCTTGAAAATGTAGATAAATTTAGGCAATTTAGTCACCTGATTTGGAGTTCAAAAGCTCAAGTTATGCCCATTTGAAGTGTACTGGTCCAAAAAGGAATCCAATCCAAGCAAGGTTCGGATCAGCTCACTTTGACACACTGTTTGGAGGTCCAAACGAACTCGGATTTTTGCAAAGCATACCTTTCTGGAAAGTTTGAGAAGTCCTCTACAGACTTCAAGAAGACCACTTTCTCATTCTAAAACTCTAACGTCATTCAAAACAATATTGAAGCTTTAGAGGTCAAATTGCTGAAAAGCTAAAAATTGCAAGATACTCCAATTTGACTAAAAATGCATCCATATAGCTCCAATTTAACTAAAATGCAACCCCATAGCTTCCAACTTTATTTCCTATATAAAAACATAAAAACCATAAAAAGTAACGAAAAATACCCAAGAACTCACAATTTTATCAAGCTAAAAGTATTCAATTTATAGGTATAAAACTCACTCATTAAATACCCCCAAACTTGAATCTTTGCTTGTCCTCAAGCAAAACAACAAAAAACTAAAAACTAACTAACTAATATGCTAACTAAACTAAGCAAGAAATTAACATGAATCTAAAACATGGCCTTAAAGATCTTATATACCTAACTCTCAGTAAAACTAAATCATGCATAACTTAACAATTCAACTTAGTTATTAATTTCACAACAATCATGATCCTTAAAGAGTATGTGTGTGAACTAACTGTTCCAGCTAATCATACAAAAGACAAAATCGAATAACTAAACAGTTAATAAAAGGAAATCATTATCAACCTCGAAATCCTACTTACAACATCAATCACAGCAAAGATAAACTTCATACAAACCCAGGGGTATCAAGGGATTTTTCTAACAATTTTCCTTCCCACATTTTTTCCTTGCTCATTTCATTGTTTCTTTTTTTTTCTTTTAGTGAGTGCATTTTATGCTCCCTCTCACATTTAATTGAACGAGTCGTCTTACGCTCCATCGCATTCCTATATTCACAGGGGAGTGTGCTTTTAAGCTCATTCTTAACCCACCATATGATGTAATATTTCACGGAAGGATAAATTTTTCTATTTTTCCCCAACTATCCCATATTTTTACTAAATTTAATTGAAAGCATATCTTTGCTTTAATTGAACTTGAAATAAGTTACTAGGGTCTCAACAATTACTCTCACAACTATTCAACTATACAATCTTTCTAAAGAGACAATCAACCTAATGTACGTGCTATAAAGTACGTGTGATCACAACTAAAGTAGAATCAACTTCTAAGTCAAAATTTCAAACTAATGCATGATTCAAAATTTTACCCGAGTTTAACCCAATTTCATCATTTCTTATCATTGGCCATCACAAATTCAATATATTCTTTAAATATATATATATATATATCTATATATGCAAACTGATGCAACTAAGATGCAAACTATGCAAGATGATGCAAACTATGCAAGACGCAAGCAAAAATAACACACTAATATCTCAAGTAACCCCAAATTTAAAATAGATATTGTCCTCAATGTAAGCAATAAAAATTATAGGCAGATGATGAGTGCATAATATTCTATAATTTTGATTCGTTTATATTTAGTTTTATTACATGTTTTATGTGTATATGAACTTATTAAGGTTTTTATTGATTTCAGGAAGAATTGGAGTTGAAAAGAGGAAAAATTGGACATTCTGATAGTTCAGCGCGAGGTGCGCCAAAATTGCAAAGGGAGCAGTGCGGGGCACACTGGAGGTCCAGTAGTTTCGATTGGAGCGGTGCGGGGCGCGCTGATTGATGAGTGGGTTTTATACCTACGAATCGGATACTAATATACGCGAATTATTTCTTAGTTCCATGGTTTTCAGTTACTTTTCATGTATTTTGTGTGTTTTTGTAGGTTGCACATGTTGGGATTGCATTGGGCGAGAATTGGACGTTCGAGTGGATGAAGTTGCTGATGTAGCTGATGTTGCAGGATTTCAGAGCAGCGCGGCCGCGCCCAAAATGAACTGGGTAGCAGCGCGGCCGCGCGTGATGTCAGAGTTAGAAAAAAATTTGCTGCCAGAGTAGCGCGGCCGCGCACCTTGCAAGCTTAATCCAGGCACGGCCGTGCCGGTTCGAGTGAGAGCAAAGTTGACTTTTTAGTTGTTTTAATTGGATTTGATTTGATCTTGGATTTGAAACGTTGTAATTAACTAGGGGTTTTATTAGTTATTATAAATAGGTGTTTTCTAGTTGGTAATTGATATCTATTATTAGCAAACCCTTGTTTGGAGGAATTGGAGAAGAATTGAAGCAAGTTGATAGCAAGGAGAAAGGAAGGAGGAGCAGGACAGAGATTGAAGGATTGCTTACAGTGCTTTCTCTCTTTTCTCTCTATTCCAAACTTTTTGATGTTATTAAACTTGTGAATTATGAATTCTAGTTTATTTATGAACTAAATTTCTTTTAAGGCTATAATGGATCTTAATGTGTAGTTTTGAATAGCATGCTCTTTGAATATTATGATTAGCTATTTTTGGATTGTCTATTATGGTTTGTACTGAATTGTTTAATTATCTGGCCAATAATTACCGAGATAATCTATATGAATTCGAGAGATGAAGTATAGATTCAGATCTAACCATAATAGCATGTGATTGTGTATTCTGCTGTCGATGGAATTCATAATTTGTGATTAGGTTAGAGATATACTTATTCACCACATGTAATCAAAATAGGGAACTTGGGCTTTAAATCCTTTTTAATTGTAATTCACATAGAAATATAGTGAGTTAGTTATCTAGGGTGATTAACTTGAATCTATCAATAGTGGATTTAAGTTAAGTTGTTTATGAAACGTTGAAAGATGATCATAAATAGTGATGAGTTCCTGGTTAACAATCCAGAATAGCTAGCATAATCCACAGGGGAGCATGTTAAGTAAAATAAAGCATTAAGTGAAGTTATAGTCTTAAGTCTTTAAAAATCTGTTTTCAAACTAGCGTTAATAATTTAATTTAAAATTAATTAGTTAAATTCAAAACCTCAGAAATCATAAATCATTTGTTTACTAAAAATTGATTTGATTTAAATTTGGAATTTGTCATTATACAATCAATTCTTCTCTGTGGGACGATACTCTACTTTCACTTTATTACTTGTGGACTGCGTATACTTGCGTATTTTTGGTAGTATAGATTTTGGCAAACAAGTTTTTGGCGCCGTTGCAGGGGAACAATTGTGTTTATAATTTCAAGTTTTAATTTAATTAATTCAGTTTTAGTTAACATTGTTTTTTCTTGTTACTTCCTGTTTCAGGTGATCTCGGTTTGTTTATGCAAACACGATCCAAGCAGCCGGAACTTGTGCAGAGTGAAGACGATCTTGAAAACAAGTTACGTAAGTTGAGAAAGTTTTGCCGTGAGACCATCGAGAAAGAAAAAATGGCTAACGAAGAACAGAAATCATTGAGGGAATATGCCATGCCTAAGCTTGATGAAATCAGGTCAAGCATCACGAGGCCAGCCATCACGGCTAATTCCTTTGAGATCAAGTCGGGTACAATTCAGATGATTCAGAATGCGGTACAGTTTGGGGGATTAGCCAACGATGATCCTAATAACACTTGGTTAGTTTTCTTGAGATTTGTGATACATTCAAATATCCCAATGTATCTGATGATGCGGTGACACTACGTCTGTTTCCGTTTTCGCTAAGGGATAAAGAAAAGAGTTGGTTGCACTCACTTCCACCGGGGTCCATCACAACTTGGGATGACTTGGCTCAGAAATTCCTAGCAAAATTCTTTCCGCCAGCTAAGTCTGCTAAGTTGAGAAACGATATTTCCACTTTTGAACAAAGTCATGGAGAGACACTGTATGAGGCTTGGGAAAGGTTCAAAGAGTTATTGAGAAGATGTCCACATCATGCATTACCCAAATGGCTGCAAGTCCAGACATTTTACAAAGGGCTGAGTAGTAATACTCGAACAATTATAGATGCAGCTGCGGGGGGAGCACTTATGGATAAGAATTTTGATGAAGCTTTCACCTTGTTAGAAACTATGGCTGCAAATAACTATCAATGGCCGACATTGAGGATGCCACACCAAAAGGTAGCTAGAGTTTTTGAAGTAGATGCGGTCACTGCACTAACAGCCCAGATGGCAGCCATGTCTAAGAAAATTGAAGCTTTGACGGAGTCGAAGGTCCAGCAAGCAGCTTATGTGGGTGAGCTATGTGCAGGGGCACATCCGACGGAATATTATGCTATTAATCCGGAATCTGTACAGTACTTGGGGAGTTACAACCGACCACAACAACCATACCAGAATGCATATAATCCGGGGTGGAAGAATCATCCGGGTTTCTCATGGAGCAATAACTCTCAAGTTCAAAATCCCGCTCCATGATCACAGAATCCCCCGGGTTTTCAGAACCAAGCTCCCCAACAGGCAGAGAGAAAACCCAATTTAGAAGAATCTTTGGCAAGATTTATCACAGCATCGGAGAAAAGAATGAATGAGCAAGATAAGCTGTTAAATCAGGTAGACTTGAATGTGAAGAGCCAAGCGGTGTCAATTCGGAATCTGAAAAATCAACTCGGTCAGTTGGCTAAAGTCTTGAACAATCGACCGCAAGGAACACTTCCAAGTGATACAGAGGTTAACCCCAAGAGAGATGGTAAGGAACAATGTCAAGCTGTAACACTTCGAAGCGGGAAGCAACTCTAGCAGACCAGCGCGGCCGCGCCTGAAATACAAAGGGAGGCAGCGCGGCCGCGCCCATCCCTAGTCCCAGCTCCTGCAGAGAACTTGGTAGAAAAAGATAAGGAGACGGAGAATGAGGAAAAAGACAAGGAGCATAAAAAGCAAGCAGAAGTATACCCTCCTGTTCCATATCCTCAGAGATTTCACAAGCAAAAAATAGACAAACAATTCTCCAGATTTCTGGAAATCTTTAAAAAGCTACAAATCAATATACCGTTTGTCGAGGTTTTAGAGCAGATGCCAAGCTACGCCAAGTTTATGAAAGGAATTTTGTCAAGGAAGAAAAAGCTGGAGGACTATGAAACAGTAGCATTGACTAAAGAGTGTAGTGCGATATTGCAGAAGAAGTTGCCACCGAAGTTGAAGGATCCGGGTAGTTTCACTATCCCTTGCACTATTGGCAACTTATCAATGAGCAGATGTTTGTGTGATTTAGGTGCGAGCATCAACCTTATGCCGTTATCGATATATGTTCAGCTGGGTCTACCTGCACCGAAACCGACTAACATCTCTCTTCAGCTAGCTGACAGGTCGGTTACATATCCTAGAGGTATTGTGGAAGACATCTTGGTAAAAGTGGATAAATTCATATTCCCAGTCGATTTCATTATTTTGGACTATGAGGAGGACAAAGACATTCCTATCATACTTGGGAGACCTTTCTTGGCAACGGGAAGAACACTTATAGATGTGCAAAAAGGAGAATTAACTATGAGGGTGCAAGACCAAGAAGTGACATTTAATGTGTTCAAGGCCATGAAATTTCCTACGGATGAGGAAGAGTGTTTCCGGTTGGATGTGGTAGAAAAAGTGGTGGAAGACGAGTTTTTGAGGAAATTGACTGAGGATCCGTTGGAATCTATTTTATTAGGGGAGGCTGACATGGATGACCTAGAGATGATGGAGTTTCTTCACATTTTAGATACAGTGCTGAGAGTACGCAAATTTCAGATCCCCTATGAACCTTTGGAACTTACTGACAAATCCTTAAAGTGCTTGAAGCCATCTCTTGAAATACCTCCTACTCTTGAACTTAAACCTTTACCGAGCCATCTGAGGTATGCTTATTTGGGTGAATCATCTACTTTGCCTGTTATTATTGCATCTGTACTCAACGAATTGCAGGAAAGTAAGTTGATTCGAGTTCTCCGGGAATACAAGTTAGCCATTGGTTGGACCATCGCCGACATAAAAGGAATTAGCCCATCCTTCTGTATGCACAAGATCCTTTTGGAAGACGATGCCAAACCAACGATAGAGCAACAAAGGAGGCTGAACCCGATCATGAAAGAGGTGGTGAAAAAAGAAATTTTGAAGTGGCTTGATACAGGTATCATTTACCCCATCTCCGATAGTAGTTGGGTGAGTCCAGTCAAGTGTGTGCCTAAAAAGGGTGGTATGACGGTTGTAGAAAACGAGAATAATGAATTGATACCGACAAGGACAGTGACTGGATGGAGGGTTTGTATGGATTACAGGAAATTAAACAAGGCAACCCGCAAGGATCACTTTCCTCTACCCTTTATTGATCAAATGTTAGATAGACTGGCTGGGCACGAGTTCTATTGCTTATTGGATGGCTACTCAGGTTATAATCAGATAGTGATTGCCCCCGAAGATCAGGAAAAGACCACCTTCACGTGTCTTTATGGCACTTTCGCTTTTCGGAGGATGTCTTTTGGCTTATGCAATGCACCAGCGACGTTCCAAAGATGCATGATGGCTATTTTCTCAGATATGGTTGAACGTAACATGGAGGTATTCATGGACGATTTTTTAGTGTTTGGTGATACATTCGATAGTTGCTTGGAAAATCTGGTCCTGGTTTTGAAAAGATGCGTGGAGACCAACTTAGTGCTCAAATGGGAAAAATGCCACTTTATGGTGCAAGAGGGGATAATTCTTGGGCACAAGGTGTCGTCAAACGGGTTAGAGGTAGATCGAGCCAAGCTGGAGACAATAAAAAATTTACCTCCACCAACTACAGTCAAGGGAATACGGAGTTTCTTGGGACATGCCGGATTTTATAGAAGATTCATAAAGGACTTTTCTAAGATCTCTAAGCCTTTATGTAGCCTACTGGAGAAAGATGTTCCCTTTAAATTTGATGATGAGTGTCTTGCAGCTTTTGAATTGTTGAAAAGAAAATTGACTACAGCGCCAGTAATTGTAGCACCGGATTGGTCAAGGCCGTTTGAATTGATGTGTGATGCTAGTGACTATGCTATTGGGGCTGTTTTGGGTCAACGAAAGGAAAAGATTTTTCACACCATTTATTATGCTAGCAAAACACTATCTGATGCCCAACTCAACTATACGACGACCGAGAAGGAGTTGCTCGCGGTTGTGTATGCATTTAACAAATTCAGGTCGTACTTAATTGGAACTAAAGTAGTGGTGTTCACTGACCATTCTGCCATAAGATATCTGATTTCGAAGAAGGATGCGAAGCCAAGGCTGATTCGATGGATACTTCTACTCCAGGAGTTCGATTTGGAAATTCGGGATAGGAAGGGAACGGAAAATCAAGTGGCAGATCATCTCTCGAGATTAGAAAACAATGATCACGTAAATGGAGACAAAACGGTGATCAATGAGTTCTTTCTAGATGAGCAGTTGTTTGTGATCCACTCAGAAGTCCCATGGTATGCCAATTTTGTCAATTATTTGGTTAGCAACGTACTTCCTCCTGATTTGACCAGCCAACAAATGAAAAAGTTTTTGCATGATGTAAAAAGGTACATGTGGGATGAACCGTTCCTGTTCAAACATTGTGCCGATTAGATAATTAGACGGTGTGTGCCACAGGGTGAAGTAGAGAGTATCTTACATCATTCCCATGATTCACTATATGGAGGTCATTACGGAGGCGAGAAGACAGCGGCCAAGGTGTTGCAACCAGGATTTTTCTGGCCAACATTTTAAGGATGCCCACCACTTCGTGCAAAGATGTGACAGATGTCAAAGGGTGGGAAATATTTCCAAGCGTCATGAGATGCCCTTGAATGCCATTTTAGAAGTTGAAGTCTTTGACGTTTGGGGAATAGATTTTATGGGACCATTCCCATCGTCCTTTAACAACCTCTACATCCTTTTGGCGGTCGATTATGTCTCTAAATGGGTGGAAGCAAGTGCGTTGCCGACTAATGATGCCAAAGTGGTTCTTAAATTTCTGCAGAAAAACATCTTCACACGTTTTGGCACCCCAAGAGCAATTATCAGTGATGAAGGGAGTCACTTTTGCAACAGGTCTTTCACGGCTCTCTTAGCTAAGTATGGGGTAAACCACCGAATTGCTACAGCTTACCATCCCCAGACCAGTGGCCAAGCTGAAGTGTCAAATAGAGAAGTAAAGAGAATTCTGGAGAAAATCGTCAATCCGAATAGAAAAGATTGGTCAGCAAAATTGGATGATGCACTTTGGGCATATCGGACAGCTTATAAGACGCCCATTGGCATGTCACCGTACCAATTAGTCTATGAAAAGGCGTGTCACCTACCGATTGAGCTGGAACACAAAGCATACTGGGCCATCAGAAAGTTTAACTTTGATCTCGCGGCTACTGGGGAAAAGAGGCTACTTCAGCTTAACAAACTCGATGAATTCTGGTTACAAGCATATGAGAATTCAAAGCTTTACAAGGAAAAAGTAAAGAAGTGGCATGATCGGAAAATCATCGATAGGACTTTTGAGCCGGGACAAGCAGTGCTCCTTTTCAATTCTAGCCTGAAGTTATTTCCAGGGAAGCTCAAGTCTAGGTGGTCGGGTCCCTTCATTGTTAAACAAGCATTCCCTCATGGCGCCGTTGAAGTTTTTGCAAGCAATCCAGAAGAGTCGTTTAAAGTCAATGGTCAAAGATTAAAGCATTATTGGGGTGGTGGTATTGATCGCCAGAAAACCTCAATCACTCTTGCCGATTAAAGATGAAACAGGAAGTAGTCAGGCTGAAAGACTTTAAATCAAGCGCTACTTGGGAGGCAACCCAATTTCTAACTGTTTTTAGTTATCATTTTGTGATTTTTAGGACTTAGATTTAGTTTTATTTTTATCTTGTAGTAATTAGATACTTTGTTTCTGGGTTTTTATTGTTTATAGGTCATACACCAAGGAGTATACATGAAGAAACCATCAAAAGGGCTTAACAGTTAAAATTCCAGATTTTAACCCGGCGCGGCCGCGCCTCAAATGTGAAGAAAACCAGCGCGGCCGCGCCGTATCTCAGAAGTTGAAAAAAAAAATGGCTGGCACACCAGCGCGGCCGCGCCCCATGCAGGTCAAATCCAAGCGCGGCCGCGCCGCGATCGGTTCCCAGTTTTTCAAAATAAAGTTCGACCCGACCCACAACTGCTTCTTATTTCCTTTTCCCGCTTGGACTCTATTTCTTCAAACCTATTCCATCTAAAAAACCGACTCTCTCTGTTTCCTTCTCTTCCAAATCGGATTCCTTACCAAATCCCAATCTCTACAAAATCATTCTACAAATCAAACTCTACCAACATCAAACCCTAGTTCGTATTATCATTCATCTCCATTCTCTCTCTAATACATACATACATAGCCGACACTCTCCATTCACACCCCAAATCCGATTTCTTCAACAATCACAGAGTTCATCAAGGAGATTGTTAGTGCAACGCAGTGGGTTAGCAAGGAATCACAGTGGGTTTATTGAAGTAAGTATATTGCAATTAGGGTTTTATATTGAACTAAGCTTTTTGTCAGAATTTTACACAGGGGATTGCATTATATTGGTTTTGTTGCTTGTAACTGAGTTGTGCATGCAAGTATTTTGGATTGTTATTGTTTGAGAAACCCTAGTGTAGTTTTTTTCAAGTTTGGGGGAGATTTTGTTGTATTGTGAATTGGGAATTGAATTGATATGGCTTCCAAATGACCACGAGGGGAATCGTCCAATTCACATGCACACGCTGAGGATGTAGATTTTGATAGGAGTCGGTTTGTTTTGGCTGAGGCAGAGGACTTCTATCACCGGATTTTGTTGGGCAAGACCTTTGCATTGGAGCGTGGGCTAAAGCCCGATCCTGATTTGGATGGAGAGATGATGCGTATGATTAGGGGTAAAGGCTGGTTATTATTTGTAGAGCCACCATTGTCAGCACCTATTTCTGTGGTTCAAGAATTTTACGCCAACGCCAAGATTACAAAGGATGGGACGACATTTGTGAGGGGCTGTCAGGTGCCTTATGATAGCCGAACTATTAATGATATGTACCACTTGCCTACCATTCCCCTTTCTGACCCTAAGAGTTTCCATTCTACCAATTGGGAATCCAAGCTGGAAAGAATCAAAAATGTCTTGTGCAAGTCGGGTACCGAGTGGACTACGAAATAGGGGACTGACCAGAAGCTTCACTTCCCGCACAGTGCCTTGAGTCGCTACGGCAAGGCCTGGTACAGTTTCATTTGTGCCAATCTCATGCCCACCAAGCACCAGAACGACGTGACCAAGGACCGGGCGATTCTGCTATATGGGATAGTGATAGGAAAGTCTGTTAATGTTGGTTATGTGATTCATCAGTCTATTCGTCGTTACCTTCAGGGAGGTACTTCAGGTGGTATCCCACATGCTTCGGTTGATCACGCGACGATAGCAAAGTATAAGGTGTGGGAAGGAGCCCCGTCGCATGCTCGTGGAGCAGGATTCTTGTTAGGGGACTATTCTGAGAGTGAGGAGGCGTCTGATCAGCCAGTGCCTGAGCCTGAACAGCCGGTTAATATCTCACAGGCTCGATTGGATCGCATGGAGAGGCGTATGACTCGCAGGATGGATGCTATACATTCGAGCATGACCGAGCTTCGTTCTTTTTCCACTCAGCTTTCAGATAGTTTCTCGCAGGCCTTTTCTCAGTTGGGCGTTCCAGTCCAATTTCCAACGTTTGGTGCAGCCTCGACTTATCCGCCTCCGGACACGCCTTCCGATGGGGAGGAGGCAGATGATGCTACTTCGGATTAGGGGAGTTCTTCTTTCCTTTTCCTTTTCTTTTATTGTTTTATCCAATGAGGGCATTGTCTGTTTCAAGTTTGGGGGAGTTCTTTTAGGTTTTTGTTTAGCATGTTTATTGGTTTTGTACATCATATCTATTAGTATGTTGATATATTAGTATCTTGCATAGGTAGTTTGGTTGTGTTAGGTACATTTAGTTTGATTGTATGAATCCAATTGATTAGTTGGTATGATTTTGGCTCGGCCAATGATGAGATGGGTATTATTGTGTTAGCTTGGACAGTTTGAAATTCGTTAGGGATATAATAATTTTGATCATGAGGGTAATTATGCCTGTCATAACTTGAGTTTTTTTGATTGCACGAATAAATTGATTAATTTGACTGCTGGGGTTCAAAGGGTTGCATAACTGATTTTTACATGAGAATTGGGTAAAATATTGATAGGTGAATTAACAAGGAAGGTTAAGTTGGGTAAAAGTTGAGTTTGGGAGTTCTTTTAAGGCTAAAAAAAAATAATAAAAAAATAAAAAAAAATAAAAAAATGGAAAATAATTACAATAAATGTTGACTGGTTGGGTTCTGTGGCCTCTATCACTCGGGTAATTAGATCCTTAGGGGTGTCTTAACACCTAGTGCCCTAAAGCCGTCTGGCTTGCGAGCCACTGATTGAACGCTCGCTACATGCGTGATTTTGAAACGCCTAAGAGAACTTGACATTGCACAGTTAAGCATAAATACGAGATGGAGCGTAAAACGCACTCGTAGAAGAATAAAGTTAGGCATAAGTCTTGTTAGAACCTTCATGCTCGGTATTTGCTTAATATTGGCTGGATTTGTTGTATTTGCTTGAATTAAAGTAAAAAGAGAGTCTTCTTGTTATAGAATTGGTTATGTGGCTTTATTTTGAACTTTGGTTAGTTAACGTGATTAATGAGCACAGACGCATAATTTGGGTGATGATAGGTGTATATTGTTTGATTGGTTGGGATTATTAGTTCCTTTTGATTGGATTTACTGTTTCAAGCTGTTTATTGATATCTCTGAGGCATTCAGTTAACATTCATATTGGCTATTGGTTGGATTCGTAGGCATGCTAGTTCTTAGGGCATTCATGGCATTGTGTTGCATTGTGTTAGTTATTGCATTCTATTTTGTTGCTTGGGGACAAGCAATAGTTTAAGTTTGGGGGAATTTGATGAGTGGGTTTTATACCTACGAATCGGATACCAATATATGCGAATTATTGCTTAGTTCCATGGTTTTCAATTACTTTTTATGTATTTTGTGTGTTTTTTGTAGGTTGCACATGTTGGGATTGTATTGGGCGAGAATTGGACGTTCGAGTGGATGAAGTTGCTGATGTAGCTGATGCTGCAGGATTTCAGAGCAGCGCGGCCGCGCCCAAAATGAACTGGGTAACAGCGCGGCCGCGCGTGATGTCAGAGTTAGAAAAAAATTTGCTGCCAGAGTAGCGCGGCCGCGCGCCTTGCAAGCTTAATCCAGGCGCGGCCGCGCCGGTTCGAGTGAGGCCAAAGTTGACTTTTTAGTTGTTTTAATTGGATTTGATTTGATCTTGGATTTGAAACGTTGTAATTAATTAGGGGTTTTATTAGTTATTATAAATAGGTGTTTTCTAGTTGGTAATTGATATCTATTATTAGCAAACCCTAGTTTCGAGGAATTGGAGAAGAATTGAAGCAAGTTGATAGCAAGGAGAAAGGAAGGAGGAGCAGGACAGAGATTGAAAGATTGCTTACAGTGTTTTCTCTCTTTTCTCTCTATTCCAAACTTTTTGATGTTATTAAACTTGTGAATTATGAATTCTAGTTTATTTATGAACTAAATTTCTTTTAAGGCTATAATGGATCTTAATGTGTAGTTTTGAATAGCATGCTCTTTGAATATTATGATTAGCTATTTTTGGATTGTCTATTATGGTTTGTACTGAATTGTTTAATTATCTGGCAAATAATTACCGAGATAATCTATATGAATTCGAGAGATGAAGTATAGATTCAGATCTGACCATAATAGCATGTGATTGTGTATTCTGCTGTCGATGGAATTCATAATTTGTGATTAGGTTAGAGATATACTTATTCACCACATGTAATCAAAATAGGGAACTTGGGCTTTAAATCCTTTTTAATTGTAATTCACATAGAAATATAGTGAGTTAGTTATCTAGGGTGATTAACTTGAATCTATCAATAGTGGATTTAAGTTAAGTTATTTATGAAACGTTGAAAGATGATCATAAATAGTGATGAGTTCTTGGTTAACAATCCAGAATAGCTAGCATAATCCACAAGGGAGCATGTTAAGTAAAATAAAGCATTAAGTGAAGTTATAGTCTTAAGTCTTTAAAAATCTGTTTTCAAACTAACGTTAATAATTTAATTTAGAATTAATTAGTTAAATTCAAAACCTCAGAAATCATAAATCATTTGTTTACTAAAAATTGATTTGATTTAAATTTGGAATTTGTCATTATAGAATCAATTCTTCGCTGTGGGACGATACTCTACTTTCACTTTATTACTTGTGGACTGCGTATACTTGCGTATTTTTGCTAGTATAGATTTTGGCAAACAGTGATTGCAGTACAAATCGGGCGCGGGGCGCGCCAGATGTGCGAGAGATAATTTTGGCTTTACGATTTTTGCAGAATTCTACTCCAATTTGGATTGTTATTTCTTAGGACTTTAGGACTTTATTCTATGGGTATAAATAGATATTCCTAGTCAAGTTTAAGGGGATCTTAGCTACATCATTGTAAACCCTAGACTTAAAGCAAGATTGAAGGCATGTTAAGCTAAGTTCTTTATTTTCAATTCTAAGGGATGTTGAACCTTATTTATAACTAATGATTTGATTGAGTTTTCACTATTTGTTCCTTCTCATATGAAATTCATTCTCGATAATCTGTTTTAACCGTTGAGTGTTATTTGATCTAATTAATTTAATATGGCCAGTTTAGTTAATTTGATTAATATCATCTACTAGATTAAGGAGTAATATTACGTATAATTGATATTGTCCTAATCACAAGTAGTAATTAGTAATACATGATTGTAGTCAAACTTTTGAGTATTGCTATGATTCTCAGAAGACAAGTTAAATAATTCGAGCTTGTGTGATTGTTGCTTGGAATAGTCTAAATCCCTAAATTCTTAATGCTGCTATTATATTAAATCTAGAGAGCTTGTTCTAGGTTGTATGATCCTTAGAATCTTGTGAAGAGCTTGTTTCATTGAGTGATAATCTAAGGGAAATTTCAATTAACAGAGCTTATTGTTAACTAGGACTATTAGTTTCATTGAAGGGTAAATAGTGTTATACTTAGTTATTTTATTGTTGTGAAAAGGTGAAACTGAACTGAATAACTGAAGCTTCTAATTCATTGGTTATTCGAATCATCTTAAATTCTGTTTTTATTAGTTAGTTGCTCAAATTCAAAAATCTCCATATTTTACTTATTGTTGAAAATGATAGAATAAATTAGGACATTATCACTCTCTGTGGGATCGATCCTTGCTTGTCACTATACTGATTTGTGTGTTAGTAGAGTAATAGTTAGGTTTAATTTTGGAGTGTAAACGACAGCTCCGAAAATTTTGCGCCATTGCCGGGGAGTGTTATTTGTTTTTATTTATTCTTTATTTTCTTTTATTTTTAGTTTATGACTCGATCCTCTCACTCTCTTGAACTAAATTTTGATCCAGAAATAGAGAAAACTGCATGCAGGTTGAGGAAAGAGGCTCATCAATCCCGAAGCACCATTGCAGATTCCGACGATGTTCCATCACTAGGCCTCAACATAGCACTCGAATTACTTTCGAATAGATCATCTAGCGATTTAGAATACGAAAAGATGGTTGCGCCCAATAATAACAGGACTTTGAAGGAGTTGGCAACTCCTAATTTGAACCAACAACCTTTATGCATTGAATATCCTAATTTAACTGTTGCTTTTGAATTAAAATCAGGACTAATTCACCTTTTGCCTACTTTTCGTAGTCTTACAGGTGAAGATCCATACAAGCATTTAAAGTGGTTCCATGTGGTGTGTTCCACCATGAAGCCGCAAGGAATTACGGAGGAACAAATCAAGCTAAGAGCATTTCCCTTTTCACTGGCAGACTTAGCAAAGGATTGATTGTATTATCTTCCCTCCGGATCAATACAGTTATGGAATGATATGAAAAGGCTGTTCTTAGAGAAGTATTTTCCTACTTCAAGAGTGGCTAACATAAGGAAGGAGATATGCGGAATCCGACAGTTTAATGGCGAAACTCTCTATGAGTATTAGGAGAGATTCAAGAAACTATTCTCTAGCTGTCCACCTCATCAAATAGATGATCAACACCTAATCTAGTACTTCTATGATGGATTGTTGCCAATGGATGGGAGCATGATTGATGCTACGAGTGGAGGAGCATTGGTTGATAAAACTCCAGAGGCTGCAAAGAACTTGATTGCAAACATGGCAGTTAACTCACAACAGTATGGAACAAGGAATGATCATGCACCAAAAAGGGTAAATGAGATAAGCACAAGTAATCTTGAGCAACAGATTTTTGATTTAACTGCTATGGTTAGACAAATGGCTGCAAGAAACACCAGTCGTAAAGGCTTGTGGGATATGTTTACAGTCGGGTCACGACACAGATATATGCCCAACATTACAAGAGGATGAGACTACGCAACAAGTTAATGTAGTGGGAAATTATCAGGCACAACCTTAGAGAAAGTATGAACCCTGCTCAAACACTTACAGTCCAGGTTGGAGGGATCATCCCAAGTTTAGTTATGGGGGAAATAGGCCACTAGCGCAAGGTGTTTTCCCACCTAGGCAGCAAGGATTTTAGCCAGATCTGTGACGCCCTCAAATCCAGGTCCCTTGAACTACAAGTTCGGTGCTCACGGTACAACATACACATCACATCTATCTACCCATTCAAAATGAATTACATCAATCCTTACATTATCTTAATACAAAAGATATCGTTATCCTAGGTTCAACTAACCTTTGTAAAGCATATCTAATAATACAAAAGATTTACATCAATTCATAATATAAAAATCATTACATAAATGACACTACTCGGTCGCCTTCGCTTAGCCTTTGTCCTTTTTGAAACATTCGGCTACCTCGATCTTAGCTGAAAAGTTTTTTTCAAAATAAGGGTGAGCAACTAATTTGCTCAGCAAGTTTAAAGCATAAAATAAACCATATATCATAAACAAAAGAGTTTAACTTTCCAGAATTTCAACATTATTAAAAAGATTATGAAGTAATGGAAACAATGAATCATTTTCAATAACAAAGATTATCTTGAATTCCATGCTGAATAATACATCATGAATAATAGAGTTAAATATTCTGAATTTCCAACAATATTCAATTGATTGTGATGAAATAGCAATACTGCAACACTTTTAACAAAGAGGATTTTTCTCAAAATTTCATACTGAGTGATCGCTATGGATTGTGAACTTCTAGAGGAATTATCAGGAATTTAACTGAATACCTCGAGAGAATAAGTTAATCTCAAGAACTAATTACACTCTTTGTAGGTACATGAGGTGATCAGCCTCATTGTACTTCATATTATGCATAATATTCAAACATAGCGCGCTGGGTCGGATGTCCTATAATAAAGTTTCCCTTTTATAAGGATTGTTCATCTCAGTCTTATATCATGAGTCCGCACCACAACAATATGGTTTGGATTGGCTTCAAAGAAATTCTATGATTTCAACATATTATATCAATATCAGTCTAGCCGAAACAAGTGGCATAAACTTTCATTAACAAAGCAGTTCATGTATAATAGAACGTTTCATGCTTAACAATTTAATATTTGAATGAATCTTTCAAATCCACCTGAGTGCGGATATAACATGCAATTAGTATTTAAAAAGCATCAAGTAAGAGTTTGAATAGGAAACTTGCTAAATTACAAGAATTAGAGTAATCTTCGAAAACTTGCATTTAATATGAAAATCAAATGAAGATAGGATACTTGCTTGTCTCGTTATTTAAGCTTAACCTTAGTATATCGTTACTCAGATAACCTACAACATCCATAAAGATTTGCTTAATCGTTATCTTTTTTAATAACATTGTCGGAAATTATTGTAACCTAACTCGGTAAACATTCTTCCGACTTAATCCGAACGTACACGTATTCTCACGATAACTTATAATAATTTCATAAAAATATGCTATTAGCATCTATATAGACTCATACACCACTAATCAATACATTCCAGTCAGTAGGAACTATTTCAGTAATTCCCGACTTTACGGTTTTTAATCGTTTTTAATCCGTTCAAAGCTTAATTTCCTCATTAAGCATCCTTAACCATTTTATTAATTGTTTCTTTTCTGGACACACATATATACATATATTCAGCACATAAAAATAATTTTATTGTAATTTTTCAACTTCCTTTAGTATTTTTCAAAAATCCGTTTTAAGTTCGTAACTTAGCAAAATTAACTATATCATGCTAAACTTTAAAACTTCCCATCTCTTTCCAGATTCTTACACATATTAACATGAAGTTCTAGTTTAAATTTCGTGGCCATCGGAGTTATAAAACTCAAGTGATGACAGTTTTCGTGTTTAAAACCCTAAAATTAAAATGGCCATAACTCATTCGTCTGAAGTCGGAATATGTTCAAATTTGGACAAGCGCTACGTTATATCATATAGTTTCATGTCCCAAAAGGCCTGATTTTATTGCAATGTCTAAGTGGTCAAAACTGGGCTTGGAGCAAACTGGCCAGAAGATTTATTCAGTTTTTCGGGTCTGAACTGTTTTGGAAAAATTTGTTCCCACGAAAATCTACAATATATTTTTTAGAAATTCTAATTGGAGGTTTTAGGGGACTCATATATGTACCTCCAGGTCTTGACCTCACTCAAAAATTCGAAGTGACCTAAAAGTTATGTTTGTCCAAATTTCGGGTTCTATTTCTGAAAATTTTCAGCTTTCCGTCGATTAGGTTTTCTTAGAAAACTTTGTTATTTTCATGGTTTTTCATAAATAGAACACATAGCAAGCATGTATACTCCAACATAATCTCCCTTATAACATAGGATCCACCATGATCCAACATTCAAATAAATCTCTCACAACAACCAAGCAAAAACACAATCTAAGCTTAAAGACTTGAAGTTAGGATTTTAGGGTTATACCTTCTTGTTTGTGTTTGAAGATGAAATGCTCTTCTTGGTGGTTTGAGCTTGCTAGCACCACTCCTTCCTAGCTTCCCCTCCCAGCCGTGAGTCTCCTCCTCCTTAGCTTCCCAAGCCTCTTTGATCTTGCTCTCACTGTCTCACTAACCTCCTAACTTTTGGAAAAGTGATGTAAATGTAACAAAGGCTACCACTTGGTGATGTCTTCTATTTATAGAAATTTGCTAACCTCATTTAGCCTTCCTTAATCTGTTAGGTTTGTATATAGTGCGAACATGCAATCAAATTACATAAATAGTGCGGAAGCGCAATAAAATGGATTTTAAAAAATTTTCATACAAACCATCACCATGATCATCCTTGTGATCAATTATCAATTAAACGCAAGAGATAGAGATATAGAATTATACCCTCGTGAATCAAAGCTTCCTCAGGTGCAAGTTCACCTCAAATTCCTTCGCGTTCTCCTTGAATTCCACCGATTAAATTCCTTCACGTTAGCTACCCAAGTGTTTGGCCTCTAGAGGTGATCCACCAAGGAATAATAGTTGTTAAAGAAGATGGGTGTTGGCAAAATCCTAGTTTCTATCTCTATAGAAATTGCAAGTACTTTCTCTCTCCAATTCTTATGGAAGAGTGTGTAACCCTAATCGATGATAAGACTCCTCTTATTTATAGATGTAGGAATAACCCTTCCCAAAACTATTTAGGATTAGAGTTTCTATTATAATTAAACTCCTTTACTTAATTATGCTCCTAATCCAATTAGGAATTCATGAGAGAGAAGTTTTATTAATTAATTATCAATACCTATTAGGAATTAAATAATAATAATGGTAATAATAATAAGACTCTTCTTATTAATTTATATTTAATATTTCCAAAATATTAAATAATAAATATTAAGGTACTTAATTTATTCTATCTTCATAGATTAAATTAAATGCACTTAACTTATTATTATAATTATGCCATTTAGTTCTTAAACAAATATTTTTATTTTGCGGTGTAACCCTTTAGGTTCTCCATGTCACACCCCGAAATCCACCTGCTAGCTTCTTTTAGCCAGGTCAGACTTCGTGCTCACATGTACAACCTTTACATAATGCTATAGAAAATCCACCTTCTTGCTTGGTCGGACTTCGTGCTGACTTGTACAACTTTTACATACTACTGTAGAAATCTTGACTTCTAATAATCAGATTAAAATGCGAAAAAGTGATAATATTATAATATCATTCGTTCCTTGTTACATCATTCTCAGGTTACTAGTTCTTATTACAAATAAGTCCTAAAAGACTTAAAAATAAATCTCCATTTCTCTATCCGAGACTTGCAGTATTAGCAACTAGGCAGTTCCTAGGAAAGAGGGGGCTTTCCGTTAAAACGGCACGCAATTAAATAACCTAACCCCTTTCCTCATCAGAACTTTCTAGACATTGCTAATAATGTTAATCTAGCATAGTTTAAATGACTTTTACATCTTCAACTCAAATCCTTATACCTCTATAACAGATATGGTGTTCAAGCTTAACTAGTTAACTATCTATTAGATATTCCATAGTATATAACTTCTAACTATCCAAGGTTCACAGTATCCCATAACAGATAATAGTTCTCGTCAGAACGTTAACAGTGTTTGGATACCCTCACTTGGATATATAGATTATATCTGATGTATATCTCTTTCATATAGATAGTTCCTATCTATCTAACATTCAAAGTATTAATGATAAGATTGTCCCTAGAACTGAGGGGCACATTCCGGTAAAGATGGCACCTTACCGACGCTCATTAAGTGTAACCCCAGAGCTTATAGAACTCTCCATATCATTCAAATACCTTCATTCAAATGTATAGCTCGTATGGATATTGTATTAACTTAGTACAACTATTCTAAACAATTTAAAGATCAGAGTATAATGCAATCGATATAATAATGGATGATAATATATTTTATATCATTAAGTTCAGTTATATCGTTCTCAGTACTAAGTTATTACAACAAAGCCTTTAAAAGACTTAAATTTATACAAACCATAAAGTAAAACTAATTAACATGGTCGTTTCCCTTTGTTCATCTGTGAAGTTCCGGGATTATCATTTAAGACTGCAAAACAGATTATACGCAAGAATGAGCTATAAATGCTCCGCAAGTTTATTTAAAAACATAAACAAAATGTGTTCGAGTTGAAAGATGTCAAAGAGATTTAGTATAACTGAGGGTTCAGTATCAGAACCATATATTTCAACCAGTTATGTCAGTCTTTAATGACTTAGAACAACTTTGTTCGGATATCTCGTAGGAGATCAGCCTACTAATATCCTAGGAGTATGCATATCATCCTACAATTTGTGGTCAATATATAATCGACATTTTTCGGCCTTCCATGAAGGCATTTTCATTTTCTCAGTATAAGATGTCTTACCAAATAATTTGGTTTGACACAACAATTTAAGCTCGAACAAGCAATATACAAATAATAATTGATTTTTTAAGTTATGTTGAACAAGAAGCAATAACTTCACAATAATTGATAGCAAAATATAAAAAACTTGCATAAAGTTAACAAAGTTTGGAGACTTGTATGTGCGTAGTACGTTTAGTTTACGCTGTCTATCTATGTCACGTAATCTATTTATGTCTATTTATACCAATAATAAGCATTAGAATACTTGCAAATAGTTTAAAAGAATAGAAGGCTTGCCTCGTATATCTTTTAAAGATAAATATAACGATCTAATCGTTCATCGTAAATCCTATACGATTATCGGCGTACATAACTAGTTAAATGTTTAACAATTAACAATTAACGCTTATAATTAATACTTCTTCTACTATACATGAAATAATTTCAGCATTATAACTACTTATAGAATGAATATTTCTCAACTATATGTAAAATAAATTGAGGATTATAACTGCTTGCAAAATGAATATTCGGCTATTATATTTGAGATAATTTCAGCATTATAACTGCTTATAAAATGAATATTCTTACTAAATGCTTGAAGAAAATCGGACATAGTAACTGCTTATAAAAGTATATTTTCTAATATGTAAGAGAAATAAATCGGACATTATAACTGCTTGTAAATAAGAGTTTTGTACTATATACTTAAAATAATTGGGGCATTATAACTGCTTGTAAAAATATATTTTTACTAAATATATAAAGAAAAATGAAAATAATAATTACTAGAGTATACCTCTTGTAGTTGCTAGTTTTACTTCCAATCGCGTAGCGCTTCGATGCTTCGAAAGTAATTTTATCTCATAATATCTCTCAGAATATAAATATAGAGTGTTTTTGCTCTTGAATTGCTCTTGAAAAATAGTAAGGAATGAATGAACTGAGCTTGCTATTTATAGAAAAACTAAGTTTCACTAATTGAACGTTAAGGGCTCGGCTTATTACACTTTGCACCCTAGCATATTCTTAGAATATTCTTCTAAGCTCCTCAACGAAAAATATCTTCCAAGCTCGACAATGCAGCTTGCAATTTGAACTTATCTTCTAAGCTCCTCAATGAAAATATCTTCCAAGCTCGACAATGCAGCTTGCAATCTAAGCTCCTCAATGAAAATATCTTCCAAGCTTGACAATGCAGCTTGCAATTGAACCTATCTTCTAAGCTCCTCAATGAAAATATCTTCCAAGCTCGACAATGCGGCTTGCAATCTAAGCTCCTCAATGAAAATATCTTCTAAGCTCGACAATGCAGCTTGTTACCGTAAGCACGACAAATCGCTTTGTCACTTTCAAGCACGACACAACTTGAAAAAAAATTATTTATCGGGATACTTCTTGGTGAAATTGTGGAAAGCACAACAAATCATTTTGTCAATGTAAGTACGACTAAGCAGATTGACAAAAAAATTTTATTTTGCCTAATTCATCGTTTACATAATATAATCATAAAACACCTGCTTCGAAATATCATTGCGATCTTTATTAAGAACATATGTTAAAAAATTCGAATCTCATTAGGGCTTAAGGTTTTAAACTTCTTGATACCTAGTTTTAGTTCATTAAATTAACCTCTAACCATATATGATCGTACTTATAAGCCTCATAAATATTCAGGGTATTACACTCCATATTAAACCGGTTGTGAATAAATCAATTAGAACAATTCTAATCTTATTTAAATAAATAAATTAAACTATTTAATTTATTTAAATAAATAATATTTATTCTATAATAAGGGTAAGCCCCCTTAGCGATCAACGACTTTCCAGATAATATAGATTTCAACGTTAATCACAAAAGAACCTTTCAGTGCATAGTTACTGTACAATTCAATCCTTCTACCATACAATGTCCCAATTAAATATAAGACATTGAATTACTGTCAAGTCTCATTTTATTTAATTATATGCATTTCGATTCTCCAATGAACAACTCTGGTAATGCAAATTAGAAACTCCTTTCTAATTTCATTCTGCTTTGGCCAAAGACTTCTGAGTCGTCATTTATCGAATCACATAGGACATTCTCTCCTTTTACTAGAAGTGGTAGATTTTTTTTGATCATTCACCTATCTCTATATATAACTTATTATAGCCAATCATACCCTTTGATAAACCCTAAAGGTCTTAAGGGACATGTTAAAGTATAACTCATCATACACAAGATACTATGATGATCTCAAGTCCAAGGATCACTTGTACTACTATCACTAAAGGAATTCCTATTGACAGGCGAGTAAAACTCCATTAGGTATTCCTTAGCGAGCCACGTTCAGTGAACTTATTCTCTAATAAGCACCTACATACTTGCTTTAGTGTCTCCACACAAATGATTATGAGATCAATCATCCTTTTCATAAGAGTAAGCAACGTATGTATTAATCTATCCAGATTCACTAATCCCCTTTTTAGTAATCCATCGATTAGGAACGATTTTAGTTTGTGAGCTATCTAGAATTTAGATCTCATTAGCATGATCACCATTATGATTCTAAAAGCATTGCTCAAAACTATGGGTTTATCCCATTTAATATAACAACACCATGTAGATAAAGTAAAATGCCTTTAACAAACGAACAAGATTACAAAATATATGCTATATTATATCAAATATGATTGGCTTGTGTGCATACTACTTTCAATCTCCCACTTGCACTAAAGCTAGTCGCCATGGTATCTAATACCATTCTTCTCTAAGTGACGATCATCTTACTGTTGGATAAAGCTTCAGTAGATGGATATGCAATGTTGTTCTCGAGAGTCCACTATCTCTATAGTGACTTTTCCTCTTTCAATGATTCCACTAATCAAATGAAAGTGCCGCAACACTTGTTTGAATCTAAGATGAGACTTAGGAACTATTCCTAGTTCTGTAATGAACTTTTTATCCAAACAATCAACTTGCAGCTTCATTTATAGCTATATACTTTGTCTTTGTCACTAAACCAGCAACTCTTTGTTGTTTGGAACTTTTCCAATTCACTGCACCACCTTTTGAGGTAACTATTTACCCTAAAGTGGATTTGTTATTGTCTTGGTTAGTCTGAAAAACTTGAGTCTGTTTAGCCCTCTAGTTTTAATTCAGACCCACCATGAATCATGATCACACCCTCAATACCGGTTAGGTACTTAAAGATGTTTTTCACTGTTTTACAGTGATCTTCTCTAGAATATAACTGATCAACTTCAAGCCTTGTATATTCATTGCATACATGATAGTAACTCATGCGATCTCTCTTTCAATTGCGGACAATTTTAGAGAGATACACCCCATGGCTCATCATCATGAGACCTCTCTTGGAGTTTGCCATGCTAAACGCCTTTAGCATCAAATGAATATACGTTCCTTGGGTCAAGCCGAACATCCTTTTAAATTTATCTATATAGATTTATATCCCTAATTTATAGGATGTTCCTCCCAAGTTATTCATGGAGGAATGTTTAGACAATTTTATCTCTACTGATTGTAGCATTGGCGTGTTATTCCTTATCAGTAGTATATCAACATATAATACCAAGAATGTCACAGCGCTCCCACTGACCCTTTTGTACACACAATGTTCATTCTCATTTTTGATAAAATCAAACTCTTTTGATGTCTTATCAAAATGAATGTTCCATCTTTGAGAAGCTTGCTTCAATCCATAAATACATCGTTGCAGCTTATATACATGATTTGCTTCAACCTTTGAAACAAATTCCTCTGACTGTATCATACATACATTCTCCTCAAGTCTTCATGGAGGAAGGACGTCTACACATCCATTTGCCAGATTTTGTAATAAGCTGTAATCGCAAGTAAAATCCAAATGGACTTGAGCATTACCCGGTAATAAGGTTTTATCACAGTCAACTCCTTGACTTGAAAAACCTTTTAAACAAGTCTGGTCTTATAGGTCTCCACCTTGCCATTTGCCCCAGTTTTTCTCAAAAAGACCCATATTCACCCTCTAGGCGCTATGCCCTTTTGTGGAGTAACTAGAGTCTATACTTGGTTCTCTTATATGGAGTCCATTTTAGATTTCCTGGCCATCTGCCATTTCTCCGAGTGTCTACTACTTATAGCCTCATCGTATAAAACTGGATCATCATCCTCTATGATGCGTACCTCATCATTATCCTCTATGATGAATGCATACCTCCTAGGTATCTTCGGTACTCTTCCAGATTTACGATTCGGTTGTGGTATAATAGGTCTATCTACAAGTTCCTTGGTTTGACTTAAAGTGTTTTGTGGTTCTTGAACTCCTTCAAGATCTATTACCCTCCCACTAGCTCCTTCAATGATAAACACCTTTATCTAAGAAGGCAGCGTGTAGGATTATAGTAATAATACCCTAAACTTTCTTTAGAATATCCCATAAATCTGCACTTGTCAGATTTTGTCCCAAACTTATCTTTGAAACTTTTTCACATAAGCTGGACAACCCCTTATCTTAACATACTTAAGAGTAGGAATCCTCCCTATCCATAACCTATATGGAGTCTTGGGCTCGAATTTTTGAGGTTACCTTATTTTTGTAGATATGCAGCCGTTTCTAGGGCATAACCCCAGATGGATACTAGAATGTCGGTAAAAATCATTATGGACTGCACCATATCCAACAAGGTACAATTTTTCCTTTTAGATACACCAATCAATTATTGTGTATCAGGAGGTGTCCATTATGAGAAAATACCATTTTTAGATGATCTAGAAACTCATTGCATAAGTATTCCTTCCTCGATCTGATCAAAGAATCTTAATACTTTGTCAATATGTTTCACTTCTGAATTCTTTGAACATTTCAAATTATTCGGACTTGTATTTTATCAAATACACACATTCAACTCTTTGAATGACCATCTCCTTTTCTTTTATTAGTTTATTCAATTTGTAAAATATTTTTCATGTAAGTCAAGTATACAAAGTCTATCAAGTAATCTTCCAGTTTCAAACAAAATATTATCATTATACATAGAACAACAACTGTTCTTAAATATAATACCAGAACCTTCCTTGTCCAACAACGAAAGTTCTAATATTTCTAATGAGAACTGGAACATAATAACAACTTATTAACTTAATAGACTTGCCAGTAGGCAATGCTAAACAATAAGTTCATATGGTTAATGCAGCAACCTTTGTTCCATTCCCACACATAAGATTACTTACTCTTTGTTTAGCTTTCTACTTCTACTTAGTCTCTGCATTGGATTGCATACGTGAGAACTACAGCCGGTATCTAATACCTAAGTAGAACCTTGACTTACAGAAAGATTTATTTTTTAATCATGAACAAACCTGTATTTGTAACCGAAGCTTCACTAAGCTTCTTCTGGTTAGCCTCTATAAGATTCTCCTTACAGTTTCCTTTCTAGTATCCAGGCTTATTGCAGTGGAAGCAAACTCCTTTGCTATCTGCATCAGTTTTGTTCTTAGTGTCCTTAGTTATTGCCTTTCCTTATACCTTCTTTGAATTGTTCTTCTTTTAAGAAGATCCTTTGGCCCTCTTCCGCTTCCTGGAAGAATCATCTACCAGTAAGATTTGGTCTTTCTTGGTTAGAAAGTGACTCTTTACAGTTTTCAACATGTTTAAGCAACTCAGGCAGGCTGACATATAGCTTGTTCATGTGAAAATTCACAACAATTTGTGAGAAAGAGTCCGGAAGTGATTGCAAGATTAAATCTTGGATCAACTCTCCATCCATTAAAACCCAGTTGTCCTAATTGTTCAATCAGATTGATCATTTTAGGACATACGTCTGTACTATAGTGCCATCAGTCATTCTAGATTGGAAAAGCTCCTTAGATATCTGATATCTAATAGTCCTACTTTCCTCACCATTCAACTCCTTGAAGATACCGGAGTACAGTATATGAGCATCCATAGTTTCATACTGACGCTAAAGCTCATTACTCATGGATGCGAGCATGATGCATTGAGCCAACTGTGCATCATCTTGCCACTTTCTAAAAGTAGCAATCTCTTTCTCTGAGGCATTGTCTGCAACCATTGCAGGGATAGGCATATTAAGGACATAACTGTTAGGTTTATACATAGCGCGAATATGCAATCAAATTACATAAATAGTGCGAAAGCGCGATAAAATCAGATTTTAAAATTTTATACAAACCATCACCATGATCTTTCTTTATGCACAATTATTAATTAAACGAAAGAGATGGAGAATAAGAATTATACCCTTGTAGAATTCTAGCTTCCTCAGGTACAAGTTCACCTCCAATTCCTTCGCGTTCTCCTTGAATTCCACCGATTAAATTCCTTCCTTTGATCAACGTTAGCCACCCAAGTGTTTGGCCTCTAGAGGTGATCCACCAAGGAATAATACTTGTTCAAGAAGATGGGTGTTGGCAAAACCCTAGTTTCTATCTCTATAGAAATTGTAAGTACTCTCTATAATTCTTATGCAATAGTGTGTAACCCTAATCTATGATAAGACTTCTCTTATTTATAGATGTAGGAAAACCGTTCCCTAAACTATTTAGGATTAGGGTTTCTATTTTAATTAAACTCCTTTAATTAAATTAAACTCCTAATCCAATCAGGAAATTCATGTGAGAGTACTTCTATTAATTAATTCCCAATCCCTATTAGTAATTAAATAATAGTAATAGTAATAATAATAAGAAGACTCCTCTTATTAATTTATATTTAATATTTCTAAAATATTAAATAATAAATATTAAGCTATTTAATTTATTCTATCTCCATAGACTAAATTAAATACACTTAACTTATTATTACAATTATGCCATTTACTTCTTAAATAAATATTTTCCTTTTGCGGTGTGACCCTTTAGGTTCTCCATATTAAACCGGTTGTGAATAAATCAATTAGAACAATTCTAATCTTATTTAAATAAATAAATTAAACTATTTAATTCATTTAAATAAATAATATTTATTCTACAATAAGGGTAAGCCCCCTTAGCGATCAACGACTTTCCAGATAATATAGATTTCAACATTAATCATAAAAGAACCTTTCAGTGCATAGTTACCGTACAATTCAATCCTTCTACCATACAATGTCCGAATTAAATATAAGACATGGAATTACTGTCAAGTCTTATTTTATTTAATTATATGTATTTCGATTCTCAAATGCACAACTCTAATTAATGCAAATTAGAAACTCCTTTCTAATTTCATTCTGCTTTGGCCAAAGACTTCTAAGTCGTCATTTATCGAATCACATAGGACATTCTCTCCTTTTACTAGAAGTGGTAGATTCTTTATTGATCATTCACCTATCTCCATGTATAACTTATTATACCCAAGCATACCCTTTGATATACCCTACAGGTCTTAAGGGACATGTCAAAGTATAACTCATCATACACAATATACTATGATGATCTCAAGTCCAAGGATCACTTGTATTACTATCACTAGAGGAATTCCTATTGACAGGCGAGTAAAACTCCATTAGGTATTCCTTAGCGAGCCACGTTCAGTGAACTTATTCTCTAATAAGCATCTACATACTTGCTTTAGTGTCTCCACACAAATGATTATGAGATCAATCATCCTCTTCATAAGAGCAAGGAACGTATGTACTAATCTATCCGGATTCACTAATCCCCTTTTTAGTAATCCAACGATTAGGAACAATTTTAGTTTGTGAGCTATCTAGAATTTAGATCTCATTAGCATGATCACCATCATGATTCTAAAAGCATTGCTCAAAACTATGGGTTTATCACATTTAATATAACAACACCATGTAGATAAAGTAAAATGCCTTTTAACAAACGAATAAGATTACAAAGTATATGCTACATCATATCAAATATGATTGGCTTGTGTGCATACTACTTTCAATCTCCCACTTGCACTAAAGCCAATCGCCATGGTATCTAATACCCTTCTTCTCTAAGTGACGATTATCCTGTTGTTGGATAAAGCTTCAGTAGATGGATATGCAATGCTGTTCGCGAGAGTCCACTATCTCTATAGTGACTTTTCGTCTTTCAATGATTTTACTAATCAAATGAAAGTCCCGCAACACATGTTTGAATCCAAGATGAGACTTATGAACTATTCCTAGTTCTGTAATGAACTTTTCATCCAAACAATCAACTTGCAGCTTCATTTACAGCTATATACTTTGTCTTTGTCATTAAACCAACAACTCTTTGATGTTTGGAACTTTTCCAATTCACTGCGCCACCTTTCAAGGTAACGATTTACCTTAAAGTGGATTTGTTATCGTCTTGGTCAGTCTGAAAAAAACTTGAGTCTGTTTAGCCCTCTAGTTTTAATTCGGACCTACCATGAATTATGATTACATCTTCAATACCGGTTTAGTACTTAAAGATGTTTATCATTGTCTTACAGTGATCTTCTCTAGAATATGACTGATCAACATCAAGCCTAGTATATTCATTGCATGCATGATAGTAACTCATGCGATCTCTCTTTTAATTGGGGACAATTTTAGAGAGATACACTCCACGGCTCATCATCATGAGACCTTTCTTGGAGTTTGCAATGCTAAACGCCTTTAGCATCGAATGAATATACGTTCATTGGGTCAAGCCGAACATCCTTTTAAATCTATCTATATAGATTTCTATCCCCAATTTATAGGATGCTCCTCCCAAGTCATTCATGGAAGAATGTTTAGACAATTTTATCTTTACTGATTGTAGCATTGGTGTGTTATTCCTTGTCGGTAGTATATCAATATATAATACCAAGAATGTCACAGTGCTCCCACTTACCCTTTTGTACACACTAGGTTCATTCTCATTTTTGATAAAATCAAACTCTTTTGATTGTCTCATCAAAATGAATGTTCCATTTTTGAGAAGCTTGCTTCAATCCATAAATGGATCATTGTAGCTTAAAACACGATTTTCTTCAACCTTTGAAACAAATTCCTCTGGCTGTATCATACATACATTCTCCTCAAGTCTTCATTGAGGAAGGGTGTCTCCACATCCATTTTTGCCAGATTTCGTAATAAGCTGCAATCACAAGCAAAATCCAAATGGACTTGAGCATTACCCAGTAATAAGGTTTTATCACAGTCAACTCCTTGACTTTATTTGAAACCTTTTAAACAGGTCTGGTCTTATAGGTCTCCACCTTGCCATTTTCCCCAGTCTTTCTCTTAAAGACCCATATTCACACTCTTGGCACTATGCCTTTTTGTGGAGTAACCAGAGTCTATACTTGGTTCTCATACATGGAGTCCATTTCGGATTTCATTGCCATCTGCCATTTCTCTGAGTGTCTTCTACTCATAGCCTCATTGTATATAACTGGATCATCATCCTCTATGATGCGTACCTTATCATCATCATCTATGATGAATCCATACCTCCTAGGTATCTTCGGTACTCTTCCAGATTTACGATTTGGTTGTGGTACAATAGGTCTATCTACAGGTTCCTCGATTCGACTTAAAGTGCTTTGTGGTTCTTGAACTCCTTCAAGATCTTTTACCCTCCCGCTAGCTCCTTCAATGATAAACACCTTTATCTAAGAAGGCAGCGTGTAGGATTATAGTAATCAATTATTGCGTATCAGGAAGTGTCCATTATGAGAAAATACCATTTTGAGATGATCTAGAAACTCATTGTACAAGTATTCTTTCCTCGATCTGATCAAAGAATCTTAATACTCTGTCAATATATTTCACTTCTGAATTCTTTGAACATTTCAAATGATTCAGACTTGTATTTCATCAAATACACATATTCAACTCTTTGAATGACCATCTCCTTTTCTTTTATTAGTTTGTTCAATTTGCAAAATAATTTTCATGTAAGTCAAGTATACAAAGTCTATCAAGTAATCTTCCAGTTTCAAACAAAACATTATCATTATAAATAGAACAATAATTGTTCTTAAATATAATACCAAAACCTTCCTTGTCCAACAACGGAAGTAATAATGTTTCTAAAGAGAACTGGAACATAATAACAATTTATTAACTTAATAGACTTGCCCGTAGGCAATGCTAAACTATAAGTTCCTACGGTTAATGCAGCAACCATTGCTTCATTCTCCACGCGTAAGATTACTTATTCTTTGTTTAGCTTTCTACTTCTGCTTAGTCTCTGCATTGGATTGCATACTGAGAACTACAGCCGGTATCCAATACCCAAGTAGAACCTTGACTTATAGAAAAATTTATTTCAATCATGAACAAACCCATATTTGTAACCGAAGCTTCACTAAGCTTCTTCTGGTTACCCTCTAGTTTTAATTCTAGTATCCAG
Source organism: Aralia elata (assembly GCA_034770075.1). Classification (NCBI taxonomy): domain Eukaryota; kingdom Viridiplantae; phylum Streptophyta; class Magnoliopsida; order Apiales; family Araliaceae; genus Aralia; species Aralia elata. Next base: position 31,620,454 of record CM068379.1, read on the forward strand.
GCTTATTGCAGTGGAAGCAAACTCCTTTGCTATCTGCATCAGTCTTGTACTTATTGTCCTTTATTTTTGCCTTTCCTTTTACCTTCTTTGAATTGTTCTTCTTTTAAGAAGATCCTTTAGCCCTCTTCTGCTTCCTAGAAGAATCATCTACCAGTAAGACCTGGTCTTTCTTGGTTGGAAAGTGACTCTTTACAGTTTTCAACATGTTTAAGCAACTCAGGCAGGCTGACATATAGCTTGTTCATGTGGAAATTCACAACAATTTGTGAGAAAGAGTCTGGAAGTGATTGCAAGATCAAATCTTGGATCATCTCTCCATCCATTAAAACCTAGTTGTCCCAATTGTTCAATCAAATTGATCATTTTAGGACATATGTCTGTACTGTAGTGCCATCGGTCATTCTAGATCGGAAGAGCTCCTTAGATATCTGATATCTAATAGTCCTACTTTCCTCACCCTTCAACCCTTGAAGGTGCCGGAGTACAGTAGGAGCATCCATAGTTTCATGCTGACGCTGAAGCTCGTTACTCATGGATGCGAGCATGATGCATTGAGCCAACTGTGCATCATCTTACCACTTTCTAAAAGTAGCAATCTCTTCCTTTGAGGCATTGTCTACAACCATTGCAGGGATAGGTATATTAAGGATATAAGATAACTTTTCAGCCTTGAGAACTATTCTCAAATTCCTTAACTAGTCTGTGTAATTCGGTCTGGTTAATTAGCATCTAATATGCTATGCAGTGATAGTGAATTAGACATCGTAAAATTCTGTAAATGAATTTGTAATTTAACAACATTTTAGCATACATTCATTTTTAATTAATTACCAAAATAAATTAGGTCTTTATTTTAAATTGGTATCTCCCACTATTTTCATCAAACTATATTACCCTCATTATATAGTTCGGCAATTCTAATTAAAGATTTGCTAGTGAGACTAAGGATCCCATTTTAGATGTATATAGCCTTGTGGTGATACAACAAACAATATATAAATAAATAGGTAAACAACTATTGTCAATTACATCTCTATGTAACTCCTTGTATTTTGCCTCTTAGATTATTTTGATCAAGTGGTGACACATCCGAATCAAAATTATCCAAGTTAAGTCCATCCTAGCACTTCCATATATTCGAAAGAAAAACACTGTCCTTGTGGTGACACAACAAAACAACATCGTTCAGTCTATGTATAAGCATCAAATGTGATAAAGCAACATCTTAAATATTTTAATACTTGCCTTGTGGTGACACAACAAACTCATATTAAATATTTAATACTCTATTGCTTTACCATGCTAGAAGGCGACGTTCGATATTCCAAATATCTTTGAACGCTTAGGACTTAATATGATTTCTTTGAGGGGTTTGTTATTATTTGTCTCATCTTGTTTAGCGCGCATGCACATATATATATATATATATAAAATACGCGTCATATTATTTAACATGCGAAGCATGTTGTATAATATATAATATATACATAGCAAGCATGCACATATAGAATACTATATTCTACCCGGATTGATTATGGACTTTTATTCTAGTTTGGTTCACTAGAGCCACCAAGTGAACCAAAAGGTCAAACCTAGGGTGCAAGAATTAAATTTAAATATAACTATTACATTTAAACCCGGGCTCCATTACAAACGGGTCTTCAAGCGCTCCTTGCTCCTGTAACGCCCCCGAAACTCGGGTCTTACCTTGAACCCGGGTCCGGTGCGTCACGGTACTACCCATACAACATAGGCTTACTAAAAATATGTAATTACAATAATATAACAACATATCCTCATCTAATCCCAGGCACGAAGACCTTAAATAAAACACTTATGACCAAGGTTGAATAAATACCATGATCCTTTACAATATCTCATGTGTGAACGCATGGTTCAGATTCTGACTTTATCCAATCCCTGAATATTCGCAAGGTTATTCAATAACCAATACATTCGTTATAAAAATGTCCTTTATACAACATCGACATCCTTGTAATTTACTATAACAAGTAACTAACATAATCACATCATAAATACTATAATGGATAACCTTCATTTCTAACTCAGGGTTTACATAGTCAAATTCACGTACATCATATACCGTCATCATAACTAAATAATTACAGTAAAGGGACATTTAGCAACCTTCCTGTTTCCATGCGCCTCTAATCCTTATCATCACGATATCAAGATAATTGCATTGCATCGTAAATCTTTAAGTGTTCCTTGCCAAATTATGATGGCTCGTCCTTCAAATATCCTCTATAAATCCTTCCTAGATGATTAAGAAGCTCGGCTAGGCTTTATTTTGAAGGTCCTCCTTGCTTGGATTCTCTTCTTCTTCCTCCCGTGCCTCCTTCTTCTTCCTCCTTCCTTTTTTCGGCGAACTTCCGGCGACTCCTCCTCCTTTTTCCGGCGAGCTCTCTCACTCTCACTCTCTCTCTCTGCAGAATTTGAAATGGGTTTGAATGGGGAGCTGATGGTTTGCAATAGAGGAATGAAGTTGTTGAATTATTTGGGAGAGTGGAGGAGTAAATTTGGGAAGAAAAATGAGTTTGTGGTTTAAAGGCTCAAGGTGGCCAATTTTTCAACATTGCCGGCAATAGCTCTCCCTCCTTGCAATTTGATTGGTCCAAAATGAGGGATTGGTTCCCTCTTGGAGTGACAAGCCAAAATAAATACCCAAATACACCAAAAATATACCCGAAAACTCCCACTTTTGTACCAAAACTGGTAAATAACCCTACCCAAAATTAAAATGGGCATTACCATAAATATTGGGATACGTAAAAATAATTATTAAGGGATTTGTCCAATTATTCGGAACACCCATATAATACATTTCGGATACGGATAAAATCACGTATCAGCTCAAATAAAATTTCTGACACTTGGAAAAATTATTCGTACGCATACACGTATTTATGAAATTATTCAACATCAAAAAAGACACAAAAATTTTATGGCGTGAATAGTGCCTCGGGAAACGTGCCCCGTGAATAGTAATTTTGCGATCTTTCGCAAAATCAATTATTCACTCCTACGATTAAATAACGCATAAAACTTCATACATTGACATCATCCAGGTTATAAAATAGCCTTTAAACACGTCACATAAAAATAATATTTAATCCGTTAATACTATTAATAAACCCAAATTACAAGGGTATTCACGATTCGCGATCGCTACTCTTTCCGATTAACTCCCCATAATCATATACATCAACGTACATATATCTCACCCATATTTTGGGTTAGCGTCTTTACAATAAATAACTCGTCCAATAATATTATCTTTTAACTATTTATTTAATCCAATAAATAGTACTCTAGCGATATTTCTCGAATCCGCCAAATTAGCTAATACGAAAACTTTGATACCTACTAATTATCGTCTACACATAATCTAGGTTATAATATAACCTTTAAATACTTACCACATAATATTATCAATAAAAGTCTATTTTATTCAATAATATTCATAAGCTCGAATTATCAAGCTACTCATGACTCGCGATCGTTGCAATAATTAACTATTAACTCATTCATTCCGAATCTATGTATATATTTCACATTTATATATATACATATTAAGCTCATCTATTTAATCACATAAATATATATAACACATATATATTCAAACGCGACTCATAATAAGAATTATTCTATATTAAATTCTTATTATAATTATTTTCAAAAATCCGGGTTGTCACAGCTCCTTTGTCTCCAATTCTTCAAGTAATTCTAACTAAACCTATTACATAAACTATTTACAATAAATAGAAACCTTGATCAGCAGTCAAGGGGAGGTACATAGGAGGAAGATAGAATTTACATCAAGGAAAAACTAGAGAAGACGAGGTACGCAGACCCCATTTATAAAACTCATTTATTCAAGCATCCACTAAAATAAATCCAATCACACATTGGTCAATAGTCCATAATCAATCCCTATTTATTATCATACATATCTCTATATGTATCAATAAATAACATTCATCCCATGAATAATAAAATCATTCCATATATGCATTGATATCATTTAATGGGCAATATTAGTTAGTATAAAATTCAATTTCAACTCCAATTAGTTATCATGGAATCCAATTCTAACTCTAATTAGTTATCATGAAATCCAATTTTAATTAAAATAAACTTCTTTATTTTAATCATATTCCAAATCAAAATAAACTCTTTTATTTTAATTTATCCAATTTTTTTTGAATAAAAATAAACTCCTTTATTTTTAATCAAATTCCAAATCAAAATAAACTCCTTTATTTTAATTAATATGGAAAACCAATTTCAAGTTTAAAATAAACACCTTTATTTTTAACTTAAAATTGTTGGAAAATAAAATATGTTGAATCCTATTCCTTATCAAAATAAACATCTTTATTTTTTAAGGAAACATGGAATCCTATTCCATATGTGAATAAATTCCTTTATTCTAGGAAACATGGAATTCTATTCTATATGTGAATAAACTCCTTTATTCTAGGAAACATGGAATCCTATTCCATATATGAATAAACTCCTTTATTCTAGTTAACGTAGAATCCAATTCCAAGTTCAAATAAAACTTTTAATTTTAATTATATTCCAATTCAAAATAAACCTTTTATCTTAATTGAAAATAAATAAAATCAAAATAAATAAAAAAATAAAATAAAAAAATAAAATAATTTTACACAAACAATTATGCCCAATTAAATTGTTCTTAACACATATCAATGTATATACAGAATCAAAACAATTAATAATTCGCATAAAGTTTGGCTCTTGATACCACTGTTAGGTTTGTACATAGCGCGAATATGCAATCAAATTACATAAATAGTGCGAAAACGCGATAAAATCAGATTTTAAAATTTTATACAAACCATCACCATGATCTTTCTTTATGCACAATTATTAATTAAACGAAAGAGATGGAGAATAAGAATTATACCCTTGTAGAATTCTAGCTTCCTCAGGTACAAGTTCACCTCCAATTCCTTCGCGTTCTCCTTGAATTCCACCGATTAAATTCCTTCCTTTGATCAACGTTAGCCACCCAAGTGTTTGGCCTCTAGAGGTGATCCACCAAGGAATAATACTTGTTCAAGAAGATGGGTATTGGCAAAACCCTAGTTTCTATCTCTATAGAAATTGTAAGTACTCTCTACAATTCTTATGCAAGAGTGTGTAACCCTAATCTATGATAAGACTTCTCTTATTTATAGATGTAGGAAAACCGTTCCCTAAACTATTTAGGATTAGGGTTTCTATTCTAATTAAACTCTTTTAATTAAATTAAACTCCTAATCCAATTAGGAATTCATGTGAGATTACTTCTATTAATTAATTCCCAATCCCTATTAGGAATTAAATAATAGTAATAGTAATAATAATAATAAGACTCCTCTTATTAATTTATATTTAATATTTCTAAAATATTAAATAATAAATATTAAGCTATTTAATTTATTCTATCTCCATAGACTAAATTAAATACACTTAACTTATTATTACAATTATGCCATTTACTTCTTAAATAAATATTTTCCTTTTGCGGTGTGACCCTTTAGGTTCTCCATATTAAACCGGTTGTGAATAAATCAATTAGAACAATTCTAATCTTATTTAAATAAATAAATTAAACTATTTAATTCATTTAAATAAATAATATTTATTCTACAATAAGGGTAAGCCCCCTTAGCGATCAACGACTTTCCAGATAATATAGATTTCAACATTAATCATAAAAGAACCTTTCATTGCATAGTTACCGTACAATTCAATCCTTCTACCATACAATGTCCCAATTAAATATAAGACATGGAATTACTGTCAAGTATTATTTTATTTAATTATATGTATTTCGATTCTCAAATGCACAACTCTAATTAATGCAAATTAGAAACTCCTTTCTAATTTCATTCTGCTTTGGCAAAAGACTTCTGAGTCGTCATTTATCAAATCACATAGGACATTCTCTCCTTTTACTAGAAGTGGTAGATTCTTTATTGATCATTCACCTATCTCCATGTATAACTTATTATACTCAATCATACCCTTTGATATACCCTACAGGTCTTAAGGGACATGTCAAAGTATAACTCATCATACACAAGATACTATGATGATCTCAAGTCCAAGGATCACTTAGCTTTTCAGCCTTGACAACTATTCTCAAATTCTTGAACCAGTTCTTTTAATTTGGTCAGGTTAATTAGCATCTAATATGCTCCGCAGTGATAGTAAATTAGACATTATAAAATTCTGTAAATGAATTTATAATTTAACAACATTTTAGCATACATTCATTTTTTAATTAATTACCAAAATAAATTAGTTCTTTATTTTAAATTGGTACCTCACTATTTTCATCAAACTATATTACCCTCAATATATAGTTCGGCAATTCTAATTAAAGATTTGCTAGTGAAAATAAAGATCCCATTTCAAATGTATATAGCCTTGTGGTGACACAACAAACGATATATAAATAAATAGGTAGACAACTATTGTCAATTACATCACTATGTAACTCCTTGTATTTGGCCTCTTAGATTATTTTGATCAAGTGGTGACACATACGGATCAAAATTATCTAAGTTAAGTCCAACCTAGCACTTCCATATATGTGAAGAGAAAAATACCGTCCTTGTGGTGACACAACAAAACAGTAATGTTCAATTCCTTAATAAGCATCAATTGTGATAATGCAATATCTTAAATATTTAATACTTGCCTTGTGGTGACACAACAAACTTATATTAAATATTTAATACTCTATTGCTTTACCATGCTAGAAGGCAATGTTCGATATTCCAAATATTTTTGAACGCTTAGGACTCACTATAATTTCTTTGAGGGGCTTGTTATTATTTGTCTCATCTTGTTTAGCGAGCATGCACATATATATATATATATATATATATATATATAAAATACGCGTCATATTATTTTGACATGCGAAGCATGTTATATAATATATAATATATATATAGTAAACATGCACATATAGAATACTATATTATACCCGGATTGATTATGGACTTTTATTCTAGTTTGGTTCAATAGAGCCACCAAGTGAACCAAAAGGTCAAACCTAGGGTGCAAGAATTAAATTTAAATATAACTATTACATTTAAATCCAGGGTTCCATTACAAACGGGTCTCCAAGCGCTCCTTGCTCCTTGGTCTCCAATTCTTCAAAATAATTCTAACTAATCCTATTCCATAAACTATTTAAAATAAATAGAAATCTTGATCAGCAGTCAAGGGAAGTACATGGGAGGGAGATAGAATTTACATTAAAAAAAATTAGAGAAGACGGGGTACACAGACCCCATTTATAAAAACCCATTCATTCAAGCATCCTCTAAAATAATTCCAATCACACATTGGTCAATAGTCCATAATCAATCCCTATTTATTATCATACATATAACTATATGCATTAATAAATAACATTCATCTCATGAATAATAAAACCATTCCATATATGCATTGATATCATTTAATGGGCAATTAAAAGTTTACTAGAAATTCAATTTTGAAACAAAAATAAACTCCTTTATTTTAATCAAAATTTAAATCATAATAAACTTATTTATTTTATTTTATCCAATTTTGAATAAAATAAACTCCTTTATTTTTAATCAAATTTCAAATCAAAATAAACTCCTTTATTTTAATTAATATGAAAACTAATTTCAAGTTCAAAATAAACTCCTTTATTTTAACTTAAAATTGCTGGAAAAATAAAATATGTTATATCCTATTCCTTTACAAAATAAACATCTTTATTTTTAAGGAAACATGGAATCCTATTCCATATGTGAATAAGCTTCTTTATTCTAGGAAACATGGAATCATATTCCATATGTAAATAAAACTTTTAATTTTAATTATATTCCAATTCAAAATAAACCTTTTAATTTGATTGAAAATAAATAAAATCAAAATAAATTTTTTTCAAAATCTGCAGACCGGCGCGACCGCGCTCCAAAATGAAATAGGAGCGGCGCGGCCGCGCTGCACCCCTAGAAACGATTTCTGGGGTCGGGCGCGACCGTGCTCCAGAATGAACTGGAAGCGGTGCGGCCGCGCCGTGTAGTAGACTTCGAATTTTTTTTCCGTTGCCCAGAAAATCGATTCAATCGAATACCCATACATACATGGAATCATAATAATCGATAATTAGCACAAGGTTAGGCTCTGATACTACTGTTAGGTTTATATATAGCGCGAACATGCAATCAAATTACATAAATAGTGCAGAAGCGCAATAAAACGGATTTTAAAAAAAATTCATACAAACCACCACCATGATCATCCTTGTGATCAATTATCAATTAAACGAAAGAGATATAGATATAAAATTATGCCCTCGTGAATCAAAGCTTCCTTAGGTACAAGGTCACCTTCAATTCCTTCGCATTCTCCTTGAATTCCACCGATTAAATTCCTTCCTTTGATCAACGTTAGCCACCCAAGTGTTTGGCCTATAGAGGTGATCCACCAAGGAATAATAGTTATTCAAGAAGATGGGTGTTCGCAAAACCCTAGTTTCTATCTCTATAGAAATTGCAAGTACTCTCTCTCTCTCCAATTCTTGTGGAAGAGTGTGTAACCCTAATCTATTATAAGACTCCTCGTATTTATAAATGTAGGAATAACCCTTCCCTAAACTATTTAGGATTAGGGTTTCTATTATAATTAAACTCCTTTAATTAATTATGTTTCTAATCCAATTAGGAATTCATGGTAGAGTACTTCTATTAATTAATTCTCAATCCCTATTAGCAATTAAACAATAGTAATGGTAATAATAATAATAATAAGACTCTTCTTATTAATTTATATTTAATATTTCGAAAATATTAAATAATAAATATTAAGCTACTTAATTTATTCTATCTCCATAGATTAAATTAAATGCACTTAACTTATTATTACAATTATGCCATTTACTTCTTAAACAAATATTTTTCTTTTGCGGTGTGCCGCTTTAGGTTTTTCATATTAAACCAGTTGTGAATAAATCAATTAGAACAATTCTAATCTTATTTAAATAAATAAATTAAACTATTTAATTTATTTAAATAAATAATATTTATTCTACAATAAGGGTAAGCCCCCTTAGCGATCAACGACTTTCCAGATAATATAGATTTCAACATTAATCACAAAAGAACCTTTCAATGCATAGTTACCGTACAATTCAATCCTTTTACCGTACAATGTCCCAATTAAATATAAGACATGGAATTACTGTCAAGTCTCATTTTATTTAATTATATGCATTTCGATTCTCCAATGAACAACTCTGGTAAAGCAAATTAGAAACGCCTTTCTAATTTCATTCTGCTTTGACCAAAGACTTCTGAGTCGTCATTTATCGAATCACATAGGACATTCTCTCCTTTTACTAGAAGTTGTAGATTCTTTGTTGATCATTCACCTATCTCCATGTATAACTTATTATGCCCAATCATACCCTTTGATATACCCTAAAGGTCTTAAGGGACCTGTCAAAGTATAACTCATCATACACAAGATACTATGATGATCTCAAGTCTAAGGATCACCTGTACTACTATCACTAGAGGAATTCCTATTGACAGGCGAGTAAAACTCCATTAGATATTCCTTAGCGAGTCATGTTCAGTGAACTTATTCTCTAATAAGTACCTACATACTTGCTTTAGTGTCTCCAAACAAATGATTATGAGATCAATCATCCTTTTCATAAGAGCAAACAACGTATGTACTAATCTATCCGGATTCACTAATCCCCTTTTAGTAATCCATCGATTATAATGATTTTAGTTTGTGAGTTATCTGGAATTTAGATCTCATTAACATGATCACCATCATGATTCTAAAAGCATTGCTCAAAACTATGGGTTTATCACATTTAATATAACAACACCATGTAGATAAAGTAAAATGCTTTTAACAAACGAATAAGATTACAATGTATATGCTACATTATATCAAATATGATTGGCATGTGTGCATACTACTTTCATAATCATCCAACATACTTGCTAAACACACTTAAGGGTCTAAACCGTAAGCTTACTTGCAAGGCAAATGATGGAAATTTTGGTGGTGGAGTGAAGAAATAGGTTAAACAATTTTTGCAAGTAAACTTCCTCCTCATTTTTTCTTCATATGAGACCCACCATTTGAAAAACTTAATCCCATTTGGGGCCCTAAATGATCCCTTATAGGATCTGGATACTCCCTCCTAATCCTTTCCATTTTTCCTTTTCTTTTTGCTTAATTATGACATCATTGTCCTTTTTAAAGGCTTATATCTGAAAGTAGTATGCACACAAGCCAATCATATTTGATATGATGTAGCATATACTTTGTAATCTTATTCATTTATTAATAAAGGAATTGATTTTCTCAAAAGGCATTTTATATTATCTACATGGTGCTGTTATATTAAATGTGATAAACCCATAGTTTTGAGCAATGCTTTTAGAATCATGATGGTGATCATGCTAATGAGATCTAAATTCAAGATAGCTCACAAACTAAAATTGTTCCTAATCGTTGGATTACTAAATTGGGGATTAGTGAATCCGGATAGATTAGTACATACGTTGCTTGCTCTTAGGAAGAGGATGATTGATCTCATAATCATTTGTGTGGAGACACTAAAGCAAGTATGTAGGTGCTTATTAGAGAATAAGTTCACTGAACGTGACTCGCTAAGGAATACCTAATGGAGTTTTACTCGCCTGTCAATAGGAATTCCTTTAGTGATAGTAGTACAAGTGATCCTTGGACTTGAGATCATCATAGTATCTTGTGTATAATGAGTTATACTTTGACATGTCCCTTAAGACCTTTAGGGTATATCAAAGGGTATGATTGGGTATAATAAGTTGTACATGGAGATAGGTGAATGATCAACAAAGAATCTACCACTGTAACGAATGCAATTTTTGTGATTGAATAAAAATATTTATTGAATTATATAAATATTTTTATTAATTTATTGAGCTAAATAAATAATTTATCAAGTTTTTGTGGAATGTGTATGTGTTAAGTTTAATAATGTTAAATGTTATTTGAATGTGATTTGTTATGTTATTCTAATTTAATTTAATAATTAAATTAGATGATGAAAAGGTTTATTTGAATAAATGATTTATTCAAATAAATCATGGTATGTTTAATAATGTTAAATGTTATTTGAATGTGATTTGTTATGTTATTCTAATTTAATTTAATAATTAAATTAGATGATGAAAAGGTTTATTTGAATAAATAATTTATTTGAATAAGAGAATTTATTTAGTATTATTGTTATTTGTTAAATGAAATTATTATTTGAGTTGGTAAGGTTTAATTGAATTTATTTAATTATAAGTTCAATTAAAATTAGAAGTGTGACATTTTAAATTATATGTTATAATGGTTTATTAAAATAAATGAGAAAGTGTTTAATTCAGTTTTACCAAACAAGGCCCTATGATCTTTGTTTGGAAATAATGGGTTATTTTATTTGTGTTTTACCAAACAAGGCCTTAAGACCTTTAGTTAGAATAATAGATTATTTTATTTGTAATTGCCAAACATAGCCTTATGGCTTTTGAAATTTTAAACTGATGGATTAAATTTAGATTATACGTTATTATATTAATTATCAGTTTTTATTTTTATCAGTTTTATTTTTAAAGTGCGTCAGTTGTAAGAAAAGAAAAGAAAAGAAAGAAAAGAAAGAACAGAGTTCAAAGAGAAAAGAGGATATACAGAGAAGAAGAGAGAGTTAGAGAGAAAATTGAGAATTGAGAGGGTTGTGAATTGAGAAAGAGAAGGAAGGGAGGTGCTTAGCTAAGAATCATATAGCTTGAAGGTATAATTCTTATTAATTTTGTTTTAATTATATTTTTATTATTTTACTTCTCTGTATGTGATTTTTATTTCACTGTATATGAATTTATATGCTAAATACATGAATTACTTGGTTATAATTGTTAGTAAGCATGTATTAGAGATTATGTGATGATTATAAACTAGTTTGAAGAATTAATTCATGAAAACATGCTTTAGGATTGAGTTCTTAGTTTTACAGAACTTTATTTCATGTATGGCATATTTGTATGAAAATTGATGATTCAACTTGGTTATTAATTGGTTAATTAATAATTGTTTATGATTGTATGATGAAAAACATGAATAATGCAAGAAGAATGGTTTTTTAATTGGGTTTTGAAAAATGAATTTACAAAGTTTGATTTCATGAAAATGGTCAAAGCATGAATAAATTGTTTAACAGTGAATTTTTGGTTTTAAATTAGTTGATTATGTGTTTTATAATAGTTAAATTAGTTAGAAACATGTTGGGTATTTGTTTTCTAACATATTTGATGTCTGGGTATATCTAGTTTGTGTTCTGGATGATAGAATTCAGAAAATTTGGCCAAATTTGGCCTAAGTTTTCACTGTTCACAAACTGTAGGAGACGACTGTCGGGTGTCTCGCCCCGGCGAGAAAAATGAGCTAGTAATCTTCGCCCCGGCGAGAAATTTTGTTAAGGATAGGCTCGCCCCGGCGAGGTCTCGCCCCGGCGAGGTCTCGCCTTGGCGAGATATTTGTTCAGTAAATTCTCGCCGCGGCGAGGGAGCAGTACTGAAATTATTTTTAATTTTATTTTCTTTGTGCTTTTATTATGATGCTATAAGCAAGTTTAAAACTTATACTAATGTATTAAGTGACTAAAGAATTGCCAAGATGGTTGTTAAACTAGTACTTGTTGACTATGATATGCTAAGTGAAATGTTATAAGAAAAGGATAAAAGCAAGCTTAAAGTGTATATTATTTTGTAACTAATTATGTTACCATTTTATAATTAAATGTATAGGTTGTTTAAGGATCGTGAGATATTTAATTTGTAATCAACGCTTGAGGCAAGTTCCTTATCTCAACTTATTACTTTATGATGAGCAAGTTTTCCTTCCTTAAGCTTGAGAATTATTTATAGCAAGTTGTTGTTCTCTTTTAACTTATTAATTTATTCAAAACAAGTTTATTTATATTGAGCAAGCTTATTGATCTTAGCTTATTGATATTCAAGCAAGGTTATTATCATGATTATATATTCAAGCTTTATTCCAATCATTGTTATTATTCAAACTTCGAGTATAGTTTTTATTGAACAAACTCTATTGAATTAGACTAGCAAACCCTTATTGATTCAGCTAGTCCTTAGTTGATGAGCGTTTCAAAGACTTAGAATGTTTTCTATACTTGTTCCAAGCCAATTTCCTTTTTGGTATGGATTCAGACGATAAACTGAGATGAACAACCCTAATATAGGGGATTACTTACGCGACAACGTTAAAATGTTTGTGCACAATACATTGTACAAAGGGCTGATCCCCTTGAGTACGAGATGTTGGTCCATAGTCTATCTGACTGTTAAAGGTTACAGTAGAGATACTTGCTAACATAGGACATAGTTCGAGGTCTTGTGACCCTCAGATATAATTTCTAAGTCTCGAAATCTATTTTTCCTTGAATCGAGCATTCAAACGAGCTTCTAGACTTTGATCATTTATTGACTGAGATTCAAAAAATTATTATTCCTCAGTTGAAATCTATTTCATTTTAATATTATTGTTATCGTACTTGTGAGCAATTGTTTGCTCACTCTTGCACTAATCATTGCAGCTAAGGTTGAGAAGTCGGACGAGCCGTCCACGAGCAAAGGCAAGGGCAAGATGCATAAATAGCTAATGACCTGCTATCTACTTGATGATTATTTGTAACAAAACTTGTTTTAAATTATGTTTTATTCCGCATTGATGTATTAAGGTTTAGATAACATGGGACTTGATTGTTTAATAGTTTGGAGATGTAACCCATTTTGGGAAGATGTTTCTTTAAGTTTATTTAATTGTTACTTTATTGGGAAGTTAGTTTTGAATGTATGTTATAGTGAACACAAAATCAGTGGAAATTAAGTCCCTGGATTTGGGGGTGTCACAACCACGTCTAGTAAAAGATGTGAATGTCCTATGTGATTCGATAAATGACAACTCAGTAGTCCTTGGCCAAGGCAGAATGAAATTAGAAAGGAGTTTCTAATTTGCATTAATCAGAGTTGTGCATTTGGGAATCGAAATACATATAATTAAATAAAATAAGACTTGACAGTAAATCCATGTCTTATATTTAATTGGGACATTGTATGGTAGAATGATTGAATTGTACGGTAACTATTTACTCAAAGGTTCTTTTGTGATTAATGTTGAAATCTATATTATCTGGAAAGTCGTTGATCGCTAAAGGGGCTTACCCTTATTGTAGAATAAATATTATTTATTTAAATGAATTAAATAGTTTAATTTATTTATTTAAATAAGATTAGAATTGTTCTAATTGTTTTATTCACAACCGGTTTAATATGGAGAACCTAAAGGGTCACACCGCAAAAGAAAAATATTTATTTAAGAAGTAAATGGCATAATTGTAATAATAAGTTAAGTGTATTTAATTTAATCTATGGAGATAGAATAAATTAAATAGCTTAATATTTATTATTTAATATTTTGGAAATATTAAATATAAATTAATAAGAGGAGTCTTATTATTATTATTATTATTACTATTACTATTATTTAATTTCTAATAGGGATTGAGAATTAATTAATAGAAGTACTCTCCCATAAATTCCTAATTGGATTAGGAGCATAATTAATTAAATGAGTTTAATTATAATAGAAACCCTAATCCTAAATAATTTAGGGAAGGGTTATTCCTACATCTATAAATAAGAGGAGTCTTATCATAGATTAGGGTTACACATTCTTGCATTAGATTGTGGAGAGTACTTACAATTTCTATAGAGATAGAAACTAGGGTTTTGCCATATACCCGACTTCTTGAATACTTGTTCTTCCTTGGTGGATCACCTCTAGAGGCCAAACACTTGGGTGGCTAACGTTGATCAAAGGAAGGAATCACACCGTAGCATTCGAGGAAAACACGAAGGACTAGTAGTTGAACTTGTACCCGAGGAAGCTTTGTTCTACAAGGGTATAATTCTTATTTTCTTTCTCTTTCGTTATATCGTTAATTGAGCACATTGATCGATCATGGTGATGGTTTGTATAAAATTTTAAAATCCGATTTTATCGCGCTTCCGCACTATTTATGTAATTTGATTGCATATTCGCGCTATATACAAACCTAACAGTGGTATCAGAGCCTAATCTTGTGCTAATTATCGATTTTGATAATACCATGTATGCTTGATATGCGATTGGATCGAAATTTTTGGGCAGAATAAAAAAAAAATTTGAATCAGCGACGTGACGCAGCTGCGCCGCCTCCAGTTCATTCTGGAGCGCAGCTGCGCCGAAACTCAGAATCGTTTGTTTCTGGGGAGCAGCGCAGCTGCGCCGTTGTCCAGTTCATTCTGGGAGCAGCTGCGCCGGCTAGTAGAGTCCGAATTTTTATTTTATTTTTTTGCTTTCCTTCAATTGAAATAAATGGTTTATTTAATTGATATAAGTTTAAAATAAAGATGTTTATTTTATCTGAAATAGGATTTCAGATTGCTAAAATTAAAGGAGTTTAATTTGGATTTTATTTTTGATTAAAATAAAAGAGTTTATTTTGTTTCAAAAACTAAATATTAGCAAAACTTTTGCCCATTAATTGATATCAATACATATATGGAATGGATTTATTATTCATGAGATGAATGTTATTTATTGATACATATAGAGATATGTATGATAATAAATAGGGATTGATTATGGACTTTTGACTAATGTGTGATTGTATTTATTTTAGTGAATGCTTGAATGTATGGGTTTTTATAAATGGGGTCTGCGTACCTCGTCTTATCTAATTTTTGAAAGTAGTATGCACACAAGCCAATCATATTTGATATGATGTAGCATAGACTTTGTAATCTTATTCGGTTATTAATAAAAGAGTTGATTTTCTTAAAAGGCATTTTATATTATCTACATAGTGTTATTATATTAAATGTGATAAACCCATTGTTTTGAGCAATGCTTTTAGAATCATGATGGTGATCATGCTAATGAGATCTAAATTCTAGATAGCTCACAAACTAAAATCGTTCCTAATCGTTGGATTACTAAAAAGGGGATTAGTGAATCCGAATAGATTAGTACATACGTTGCTTGCTCTTATGAAGAGGATGATTGATCTCATAATCATTTGTGTGGAGACACTAAAACAAGTATGTAGGTGCTTATTGGAGAATAAGTTCACTGAACGTGACTCGCTAAGGAATACCTAATGGAGTTTTACTCGGCTGTCAATAGGAATTCCTCTAGTGATAGTAGTACAAGTGATCCTTAGACTTGAGATCATCATAGTATCTTGTGTATGATAAGTTATACTTTGACATGTCCCTTAAGACCTTTAGGGTATATCAAAGGGTATGATTGGGTATAATAAGTTGTACATGGAGATAGGTGAATGATCAACAAAGAATCTACCACGTCTAGTAAAAGATGTGAATGTCCTATGTGATTCGATAAATGATAACTCAGTAGTCCTTGGCCAAGGCAGAATGAAATTAGAAAGGAGTTTCTAATTTGCATTATTTAGAGTTGTGCATTTGGGAATCGAAATACATATAATTAAATAAAATAAGACTTGACAGAAATTCCATGTCTTATATTTAATTGGGACATTGTATGGTAGAAGGATTGAATTGTACGGTAACTATTTACTCAAAGGTTCTTTTGTGATTAATGTTGAAATCTATATTATCTGGAAAGTCGTTGATCGCTAAGGGGGCTTACCCTTATTGTAGAATAAATATTATTTATTTAAATAAATTAAATAGTTTAATTTATTTATTTAAATAAGATTAGAATTGTTCTAATTGATTTATTCACAACCGGTTTAATATGGAGAACCTAAAGGGTCACACCGCAAAAGAAAAATATTTATTTAAGAAGTAAATGGCATAATTGTAATAATAAGTTAAGTGTATTTAATTTAATCTATGGAGATAGAATAAATTAAATAGCTTAATATTTATTATTTAATATTTTGAAAATATTAAATATAAATTAATAAGAGGAGTCTTATTATTATTATTATTACTATTACTATTATTTAATTCCTAATAGGGATTGGGAATTAATTAATATTACTATTATTTAATTCCTAATAGGGATTGGGAATTAATTAATATAACTATTATTTAATTCCTAATAGGGATTGGGAATTAATTAATATAACTATTATTTAATTCCTAATAGGGATTGGAAATTAATTAATAGAAGTACTCTCTCTCATTAATTCCTAATTGGATTAGGAATATAATTAAAGGAGTTTAATTAAAATAGAAACCCTAATCCTAAATACTTTAGGGAAGGGGTTTTTCCTACATCTATAAATAAGAGAAGTCTTATCATAGATTAGGTTTACACACTCTTACATTAGATTGTGGAGAGTACTTACAATTTTTATAGAGATAGAAACTAGGGTTTTGTCAAACACCCAACTTCTTGAATATTTGTTCTTCCTTGGTGGATCACCTCTAGAGACCAAACACTTGGGTGGCTAATATTGATCAAAGGAAAGAATCACACCGTTGAATTCAAGGAGAACTCGAAGGACTAGGAGTTGAACTTGTACCTGAGGAAACTTTGTTCTACAAGGGTATAGTTCTTATTGTCCATCTCTTTCGTTTAATTAATAATTGTGCATAAAGAAAGATCATGGTGATGGTTTGTATAAAATTTTAAAATCTGATTTTGTCACGCTTCCGCTTTATTTATGTAATTTGATTGCATGTTCGCGCTATACAAACCTAACAATTTTTCTATCAAGAGCCAAACTTTATGCGAATTATTAATTATTTTGATTCTGTATATACATTGATATGTGTTTAGAACAATTTAATTGGGCATAATTGTTTGTGTAAAATTATTATTTTTTTTTATTTTTGTAAATTAAAATAAAGGAGTTTATTTTGATTTGGAATTTGATTAAAAATAAAGGAGTTTATTTTTATTCAAAAAAAAATAAAAAATAAAAAAATTGGATAAATTAAAATAAAGAAGTTTATTTTGATTTGGAATTTGATTAAAAATAAAGGAGTTTATTTTATTCAAAATTGGATAAATTAAAATAAAAGAGTTTATTTTGATTTGGAATATGATTAAAATAAAGAAGTTTATTTTAATTGAAATTGGATTTCATGATAACTAATTAGAGTTGGAATTGGATTCCATGATAACTAATTGGAGTTGAAATTGGATTTTATACCAACTAATATTGCCCATTAAATGATATCAATGCATATATGGAATGGTTTTATTATTCATGGGATGAATGTTATTTATTGATACATATAGAGATATGTATGATAATAAATAGGGATTGATTATGGACTATTGACCAATGTGTGATTGGATTTATTTTAGTGGATGCTTGAATGTATGGGTTTTATAAATGGGGTCTGCGTACCTCGTCTTCTCTAATTTTTTCTTAATGTAAATTCTATCTCCCTCCTATGTACTTCCACTTGACTGCTGATCAAGGTTTCTATTTATTGTAAATAGTTTTTGTAATAGGACTAGTTAGAATTAATTTTGAAGAATTGGAGACAAAGGAGCAAGGAGCGCTTGAAGACCTGTTTGTAATGGAGCCCGGGTTTAAATGTAATAGTTATATTTAAATTTAATTCTTGCACCCTAGGTTTGACCTTTTGGTTCACTTGGTGGCTCTAGTGAACCAAACTAGAATAAAAGTCCATAATCAATCCGGGTAGAATATAGTATTCTATATGTGCATGCTTACTATGTATATATTATCTATTATCCCACATGCTTCGCATGTCAAATAATATGACGCGTATTATATATATATATATGTGTGCATGCGCGCTAAACAAGATGAGACAAATAATAACAAACCCCTCAAAGAAATTATATTAAGTTCTAAGCGTTCAAAGATATTTGGAATATCGAACGTCGCCTTCTAGCATGGTAAAGCGATAGAGTATTAAATATTTAATATGAGTTTGTTGTGTCACACAAGACAAGTATTAAATATTTAAGATGTTGCATTATCACATTTGATGCTTATACATAGACTGAACGATGCTGTTTTGTTGTGTCACACAAGGACAGTGTTTTTCTTTCGAATATATGGAAGTGCTAGGTTGGACTTAACTTGGATAATTTTGATTCGGATGTGTCACACTTGATCAAAATAATCTAAGAGGCAAAATACAAGGAGTTACATAGTGATGTAATTGACAATAGTTGTCTACCTATTTATTTATATATAGTTTGTTGTGTCACACAAAGCTATATACATTTGAAATGAGATCCTTATTCTCACTAGCAAATCTTTAATTAGATTTGCCGAACTATATATTGAGGGTAATATAGTTTGATGAAAATAGTGGGAGATACCAATTTAAATAAAGACCTAATTTATTTTGGTAATTAATTAAAATGACTGTATGCTAAAATGTTGTTAAATTACAAATTCATTTACAGAATTTTACAATGTCTAATTCACTATCACTGCGGAGCATATTAGATGCTAATTAATCGGACCAAATTAAAAGGACTGGTTAAAGAATTTGAGAATAGTTCTCAAGGCTGAAAAGCTATCTTATGTCCTTAATATGCCTATCCCTGCAATGGTTGCAGACAATGCCTCAGAGGAAGAGATTGCTACTTTTACAAAGTGGCAAGATGATGCACAATTGGCTCAATGCATCATACTCGCATCCATGAGTAACGAGCTTCAACGTCAGCATGAAACTATGGATGCTCCTACTGTACTCCTACACCTTCAAGGAGTTGAATGGTGAGGAAAGTAGGACTGCTAGATATTAGATATCTAAGGAGCTCTTCCAATCTAGAATGACCGATGACACTATAGTACAGACATATGTCCTAAAATGATCAATCTGCTTGAACAAATGGGACAACTGGGTTTTAATGGATGGAGAGTTGATCCAAGATTTGATCTTGCAATCACTTCCGGACTCTTTCTCACAAATTGTTGTGAATTTCCACATGAACAAGCTATATGTCAGCCTGCCTGAGTTGCGTAAACATGTTTGAAAACTGTAAAGAGTCACTTTCCAACCAAGAAAGACCAAGTCTTACTGGTAGATGATTCTTCCCGGAAGCGAAAGAGGGCCAAAGGATCTTCTTAAAAGAAGAACAATTCAAAGAAGGTAAATGGAAAGGCAAAAACAAAGGACAATAAGAACAAGACGGATGCAGATAGCAAAGGAGTTTGCTTCCACTGCATTAAGCCTAGATACTAGAAAGGAAACTGTAAGGAGAATCTTACAGAGGCTAACCAGAAGAAGCTTAGTGAAGCTTCGGTTACAGATATAGGTTTGTTCATCATTGAAATAAATCTTTCTATAAGTCAAGGTTCTACTTGGGTATTGGATACCGGCTATAGTTCTCACGTATGCAATCCAATACAGAGACTAAGCAGAAGTAGAAAGCTAAACAAAGAGTAAGTAACCTTACGTGTGGAGAATGGAGTAATAGTTGCTACATTAGCCGTAGGAACTTATAGTTTAGCGTTGCCTATGGGCAAATCTGTTAAGTTAATAATTTGTTATTATGTTCCAGTTCTCTTTAGAAACATTATTACTTTCGTTGTTGGACAAGGAAGGTTCTGGTATTATATTTAAGAACAATTGTTGTTCTATTTATAATGATAATGTTTTGTTTGAAACTGGAAGATCACTTGATAGACTTTGTAAACTTGACTTACATGAAAAATAATTTTGCAAATTGAATAAACTAATAAAAGAAAATTAGATGATCATTCAAAAAGTTGAATATGTGTATTTGATGAAATACAAGTCTGAATCATTTGAAAGGTTCAAAGAATTCAGAAGTGAAACAAATTGACAAAGTATTAAGATTCTTTGATCAGATCGAGGAAGGAATACTTGTGCAATAAGTTTCTAGATCATCTCAAAATGGTATTTTCTCATAATGGACACCTCCTGATACGCAATAATTGATTGGTGTATCTAAAAGGAAAAATTGTACCTTGTTGGAAATGGTGCAGTCCATAATGATTTTTACCGACATTCTAGTATCCATCTGGGGTTAAGCCCTAGAAACGCCTGCATATCTACAAAAATAAGGTAACCTCAAAAATCCGAGCCCAAGACTCCATAAAGGTTATGGATAGGGGGATTCCTACTCTTAAGTATGTTAAGATAAGGGGTTGTCCAGCTTATGTGAAAAGGTTTCAAAAATAAGTTTGGGACAAAATCTGACAAGTGCAGATTTGTGGGATATCCTAAAGAAAGTTTAGGGTATTATTATTATAATCTTACACGCTGCCTTCTTAGATAAAGGTGTTTATTGTAACGAATGCAATTTTGAGAATTAATAAAAATATTTATTGAGTTGTATAAATATTTTTGTTAATTTATTGAATTAATAGATGATTTATTAAGCTATTGTGAAATAAGTTTATGTTGAGTTAATTGTGTTAATTGTTACTTGAATATGATGTGTGATGATTATTCTAATTTAATTATTAATTAAATTAGATGATGAAAAGAATTATTTGAATAAATGATTTATGTTAATAAATAATTTATTTAAATAATATATTTTATTTGGTGTTTTTGTTAAATAAAATTATTATTTGAGTTAGTTATATTTAATTGAATTTATTTAATAATAATAAGTTCAATTAAATTAAATGTGTGACATTTAAAACTATATGTTATAATGTTTTATTAAACTAAATTAAAAAATTAAAGGAGTTTTAATTTAGTTTTTCCAAACTAGGCATTATGACCTTTGGTTGGATAAATGAGTTATTTTAATTGTGTTTTACCAAACAAGACATAAGAATAATAGGTTATTTTTATTAGTGTTTACCAAACAAGCCTTAGAGGCTTTTGAAATCTTTAACTGATAGATTAATATCATACGTTATTATTTTATTAAATCATCAGTTTTTATTTTATCAGTTTATATTTTTAAACTACGTCAGTTAAGAAAAAGAAAAGAAAGAAGAGAAAGAACAGAGTTTGAGAGAAAGAAAAGAATAGAGCTCTGTGAGTTTGAGAGTTGAGAGAAAAGAAAGAATTGAGAGTTTGTGAATTGAGAAAGAGAAGGAAGGGAAGTACTAGTAAGGAATTATATATAGCTTGAAGGTATAATTCTTTTGGTTTTGTTCTTCATTATGTTTTTATTATTTTATTTCTCTGTATATGATTTCTACTTCACTGTATATGAATTTATATGCCAAATACATGAATTACTTGGTTATAATTGTTAGTAAGCATGTATTAAAGATTATGTGGTGATTATAAACTAGTTTGAAGAATTAATTCATGAAAACATGCTTTAGAATTGAGTTCTTAGTTTTTACAGAGCTTTATTTCATGTATGACATATTTGTATGAAAATTGATGCTCTAGTTGGTTATTAATCGGCGGTAAAGTGATAATTGTTTATGATTATTTGATGAAAAACATGAGTTATGCAAAAAGAACTGTTTTAATTGGTTGAAAAATGAATTTACAGAGTTTAATTTCATGAGAATGTTTAAAACTTGAATATTTGGTTTTAACAGTGAATTTTTGGTTTTAAACTAGTTGTTTATGTGTTAGAATGATTAAAATGTTTACAGAACATGTTAGGTAAATGTTTTATATCATATATGATGTCTGGGTATGTTTAATTTGTATTCTGGATGGTAGAATTCGGAAAATTTGGCCAAATTTGGCCTAAGTTTTCACTGGTTCGCGACTGTAGGAGATGACTGTCGAGTCTCTCGCCCCGGCGAGAGAAATGAACTGTAAATTCTCGCCCCGGCTAGAGCTCGCCCCGGCGAGAAAATTTACAAAGGGAATCCTCGCCCCGGCGAGAGCTCGCCCCGGCGAGAGCTCGCCCCGGCGAGAGCTCGCCCCGGCGAGAAAATTTAAAAGGAATTCTCGCCCCGACGAGAACCACTGCTGGAAAATTTTTATTTTGTTTTTCCTTTCTTAGAAGTTATGATGGATAATTAAATTTATATTAAAGTATTAAGTGATTAATGAAATTCCTAGACAATTGAAACTTGTTGATTATAGTTTGCTAAATGAGATGTTTATAATAAAAAGGATAAAAGCAAGCTTAAAGTGTATATTATTTTGTAACTAATTATGTTACCATTTTATAATTAAATGTATAGGTTGTTTAAGGATCGTGAGATATTTAATTTGTAATCAACGCTTGAGGCAAGTTCCTTATCTCAACTTATTACTTTATGTTGAGCACGTTTTCCTTCCTTAAGCTTGAAAATTATTTATAGCAAGTTGTTGTTCTCTTTTAACTTGTTAATTTATTCAAGATAAGTTTATTTATATTGAGCAAGCTTTTTGACCTTAGCTTATTGATATTCAAGCAAGGTTATTATCATGATTATATACTCAAGCTTTATTCCAATCATTGTTATTATTCAAACTTCGAGTATAGTTTCTATTGAACAAACTCTATTGAATTAGACTAGCAAACCCTTTTTGATTCAGCTAGTCCTTAGTTGATGAACGTTTCAAAGACTTAGAATGTTTTCTATACTTGTTCCAAGCCAATTTCCTTTTTGGTATGAATTTAGACGATAAACTGAGATGAACAACCCTAACATAGGGGATTACTTACGCGACAGCGTTAAAATGTTTGTGCACAATACATTGTACAAAGGGCTGATTCCCCTGAGTACGAGATGTTGGTCCATAGTCTATATGACTGTTAAAGGTTACAGTAGAAATACTTGTCAACCTAGGACATAGTTCGAGGTCATGTGACCCTCAGATATAATTTCTAAATCTTGAATTCTATATTTTTGGAATCAAGCATTCTAAAGAGCTTTTAAATTTAAATCATTTATTGGTTGAGAATCAGCAAACTATTACTCCTCAGTTGAAATCATTTCATTTAGATATTATTGTTATTGTACCTGTGAGCAATTGTTTGCTCACTCTTGCACAAATTATTGCAGCTAAGGCTGAGAAACCGGACGAGCTGTCCACGAGCAAAGGCAAGGGCAAGATGCATAAATAGCTAAAGATCTGTTATTTATTTGATGATCGATTGTATCAAGACTTATTTAAATTACGTTTTATTCCGCATTTGATGTATTAAGGTTAAGATAACCTGGGAGTTGAATATTTAATAGTTTGGTGATGTAACCCATTTTGGGAAGATATTTCTTTAAGTTTATTTAATTGTTATTTTATTGGGTAGTTAGTTTTGAATGTATGTTATAGTGAACACCAAATCAGTGGGAATTAAGTACCTGGATTTGGGGGTGTCACATTTATCATTGAAGGAGCTAGTGGGAGGGTAATAGATCTTGAAGGAGTTCAAGAACCACAAAGCACTTTAAGTCGAACCGAGGAACCTGTAGATAGACCTATTGTACCACAACCGAATCGTAAATCTGGAAGAGTACCGAAGATACCTAGGAGGTATGGATTCATCATAGAGGATGATGATGAGGTACGCATCATAGAGGATGATGATCCAGTTATATACGATGAGGCTAAGAGTATAAGACACTCAGAGAAATGGCAGATGGCCATGAAATCCGAAATGGACTCCATGTATGAGAACCAAGTATAAACTCTGGTTACTCCACCGAAAGGCATAGTGCCTAAAGGGTGTATATGGGTCTTTAAAGAGAAAGACTAGGGCAAATGGCAAGGTGGAGACCTATAAAACCAGACCTGTTTAAAAGGTTTCAAATAAAGTCAAGGAGTTGACTGTAATAAAACCTTATTATCGGGTAATGCTCAAGTCCATTTGGATTTTCCTTGTGATTGCAGCTTATTACGAAATCTAGCAAAATGGATGTGGAGACGTCCTTCCTCAATGAAGACTTGAGGAAAATGTATGTATGATATAGCCAGAGGAATTTGTTTCAAAGGTTGAAGCAAATCGTGTTTTAAGCTACAATGATCCATTTATGGATTGAAGCAAGCTTCTCAAAGATGGAACATTCATTTTGATGAGACAATCAAAAGAGTTTGATTTTATCAAAAACGAGAACGAACCTAGTGTGTACAAAAAGGGTCAGTGGGAGCACTGTGACATTCCTAGTATTATATGTTGATATATTACTGATAAGGAATGACACACCAATGCTATAATCAGTAAAGATAAAATAGTCTAAACATTCCTCCATGAATAACTTGGGAGGAGCATCCTATAAATTGGAGATATAAATATATATAGATAGATTTAAAAGGATGTTCGGCTTGACCTAATGAACGTATATTCATTCGATGCTAAAGGCGTTTAGCATGGCAAACTCCAAGAGATGTCTCATGATGATGAGCCATGGAGTGAATCTCTATAAAATTGTCTCCAATTTAAAGAGAGATCGCATGAGTTACTATCATGTATGCAATGAATATACAAGGCCTGATGTTGATCAGTCATATTTTGGAAAAGATCACTATAAGACAGTGATAAACATCTTAAGTACTTAACCGGTATTAAAGATGTGATCATGATTCATGGTAGGTCTGAATTAAAACTAGAGGGCTAAACAGACTCAAGTTTTTTTTCAGACTGACCAAGACGATAACAAATCCACTTTAGGGTAAATTGTTACCTTGAATGGTGGTGCAGTGAATTGGAAAGGTTCCAAAATAGCAAAGAGTTGCTGATTTAGTGACAAAGACAAAGTATATAGCTGTAAGTGAAGCTGCAAGTTGATTGTTTGGATGAAAAGTTCATTACAGAACTAGGAATAATTCCTAAGTCTCATCTTGGATTCAAACATGTGTTGCAACACTTTCATTTGATTAGAGGAATCATTGAAAGAAGAAAAGTCACTATAGAGATAGTGGACTCTCAAGAACAACATTGCATATCCATTTACTGAAGTTTTATCCAAACGGCAGGATGATCGTCACTTAGAGAAGAAGGGTATTAGATACCATGACGATTGGCTTTAGTGCAAGTGGGAGATTGAAAGTAGTATGCACACAAGCCAATCATATTTGATATGATGCAGCATATACTTTGTAATCTTATTCGGTTATTAATAAAAGAGTTGATTTTCTTAAAAGGCATTTTATATTATCTACATAGTGCTATTATATTAAATGTGATAAACCCATAGTTTTTGAGCAATACTTTTAGAATCATGATGGTGATCATGCTAATGAGATCAAAATTCTAGATAGCTCACAAAACTAAAATCGTTCCTAATCGTTGGATTACTAAAAAGGGGATTAGTGAATCCGAATAGATTAGTACATACGTTGCTTGCTCTTATGAAGAGGATGATTGATCTCATAATCATTTGTGTGGAGACACTAAAGCAAGTATGTAGGTGCTTATTGGAGAATAAGTTCACTGAACGTGACTCGCTAAGGAGTACCTAATGGAGTTTTACTCGGCTCTGTCAATAGGAATTCCTCTAGTGATAGTAGTACAAGTGATCCTTAGACTTGAGATCATCATAGTATCTTGGGTATGATAAGTTATACTTTGACATGTCCCTTAAGACCTTTAGGGTATATCAAAGGGTATGTATGATTGGGTATAATAAGTTGTACATGGAGATAGGTGAATGATCAACAAAGAATCTACCACGTCTAGTAAAAGATGTGAATGTCCTATGGGATTTGATAAATGATAACTCAGTAGTCCTTGGCCAAGGCAGAATGAAATTAGAAAGGAGTTTCTAATTTGCATTATTTAGAGTTGTGCATTTGGGAATCGAAATACATATAATTAAATAAAATAAGACTTGACAGAAATTCCATGTCTTATATTTAATTGGGACATTGTATGGTAGAAGGATTGAATTGTACGGTAACTATTTACTCAAAGGTTCTTTTGTGATTAATGTTGAAATCTATATTATCTGGAAAGTCGTTGATCGCTAACGGGGCTTACCCTTATTGTAGAATAAATATTATTTATTTAAATAAATTAAATAGTTTAATTTATTTATTTAAATAAGATTAGAATTGTTCTAATTGATTTTATTCACAAACCGGTTTTAATATGGAGAACCTAAAGGGTCACACCCGCAAAAAGAAAAATATTTATTTAAGAAGTAAATGGCATAATTGTAATAATAAGTTAAGTGGTATTTAATTTAATCTATGGAGATAGAATAAAATTAAATAGCTTAATTATTTATTATTTAATATTTTTTGAAAATATTAAATATAAATTAATAAGAGGAGTCTTATTATTATTATTACTATTACTATTATTTAATTCCTAATAGGGATTGGGAATTAATTAATATTACTATTAATTTAATTCCTAAATAGGGATTGGGAATTAATTAATATAACTATTATTTAATTCCTAATAGGGATTGGGAATTAATTAATATAAACTATTATTTAATTCCTAATAGGGATTGGAAATTAATTAATAGAAGTACTCTCTCTCTCTCATTAATTCCTAATTAGATTAGGAATATAATTAAAGGAGTTTAATTAAAATAGAAACCCTAATCCTAAATACTTTAGGGAAGGGGTTTTTTCCTACATCTATAAATAAGAGAAGTCTTATCATAGATTAGGTTTACACACTCTTACATTAGATTGTGGAGAGTACTTACAATTTCTATAGAGATAGAAAACTAGGGTTTTGCCAAACACCCAACTTCTTGAATATTTGTTCTTCCTTGGTGGATCACCTCTAGAGACCAAACACTTGGGTGGCTAATATTGATCAAAGGAAAGAATCACACCGTTGAATTCAAGGAGAACTCGAAAGGACTAGGAGTTGAAACTTGTACCTGAGGAAACTTTGTTCTACAAGGGTATAGTTCTTATTCTCCATCTCTTTCGTTTAATTAATAATTGTGCATAAAGAAAGATCATGGTGATGGTTTGTATAAAATTTTAAAATCTGATTTTGTCACGCTTCCACTTTTATTTATGTAATTTGAATTGCATGTTCGCGCTATACAAACCTAACAATTTTTCTTAATGTAAATTCTATCTCCCTCCTATGTACTTCCCCTTGACTGCTGATCAAGGTTTCTATTTATAGTAAATAGTTTATGTAATAGGAATAGTTAGAATTAAGTTTTTGAAGAATTGGAGACAAAGGAGCAAGGAGCGCTGTGAAGCACCCGTTTTGTGATTGGAAGCCCGGGTTTTAAATGTAATAGTTATATTTAAATTTAATTCTTGCACCCTAGGTGACCTTTTGGTTAAATAAAAACACTTGGTGGCCTCTAGTGAACCAAACTAGAATAAAAAAGTCCTATAATTCAATCCGGGTAGAATATAGTATTCTATTATGCTGGGCATGCCTTTAAGATATATATGATATATAATAGATATTATATATTTATATATATAGATATAATTATATTATTCGACATGCCTTCGCATGAAAAATAATATGACGCGCGTATTCTTATATATATTTGTGCAAATAGGGGCGCTAAATAAGATGAAGACTACATAATAAACAAACCCCTCATAGAAATCGATTTTAAGTCCTAAAGCGTTCAAAGATATTATGGAATATCGAAACGTCGCCTTCTAGTATGGTAAAACGATAGTAGTATTAAAATATTTTAATATGAGTTTGTTCGTGCACACACAAGGCGAGTATTTAAATATTTAAGATGTTGTTCTTTATCACATTTGAGTGCGCTTTGATTAAGGAATTGAACATTACTGCCTTTGTTGTGCAACCACACAAGGGCGGGGTCTTGTTTCTTTTCACATATATGGAAGTGCTAGGTTGGGCATCTTAACTTAGATTATTTTAAGTTCGGATGGTGCACACAACTTGTACCATTATAATCTAAAGAGGCAAAATACAAGGAATTACATAGTGATGGTAATTGACAATAGTTGTCTACCTATTTTATTTATAATATTAGATTATGTTGTGCACACACAAGGGCTATAATACATTTGAAATGAGGATCCTTAATCTCACTAACAAATCTTTAATTAGATTTGGCCGAACTATATATATTTGAGGGTATAATGATAGTTTGATGGAAAAATAGGTGGGAGAAGATACCAATTTTTAAAATAAAGACCCTAATTTAGTTTTGGTAATGTTAAATTAAATAAATGTATAGGCTAAAATGTTGTACTATTTCACATGCAGAATTTAAAAAATGTCAAACTCACTATCACTCACTTCACTGCGCAGCATCACCTTGATGCTAACAAACTGACCCGAGAAAACCGGAATTACAACGGACTGGTTTAAGGCTAATTCTCTGAGAATTGTTTCTCAACTGCTGAAAAGATTTCTTTATGTCCTAAATTCGCCAGTCCCTGCAAGTGTTGCAGAAGAAACAGCCTTTCTGAGGAAGAGGATTTGCCTACTTTCAGAAAAGTGGTAAAGAATGAATGCAATCCTTCTGGCTCAATGCATCATGCTCGCATGCCATGAGTAAACAAGCTTCAGCCGTGGGAGCATGAAACTAGTGGATGCTTCCCTACTATATATGCTGCACCTCAAAGAGTTGTATGGTGAGGCAAAGTAGGACTGCTAGATATCAGATATCTAAGGAGCTCTTCCGATCTCAGTATTGGACCCGAGGGCCACACTAACTGTTGAGACTCATGTCCTTAAGATGATCATTGTTGATTGAATCAACTTGGACAGCTAGGGTTCGTGATGGATGGGGGAGTTAAGCCAAGATTTGATCTTGCAGTCACTCCCTGGATCACTTTCTCACAATTTGTTGTGAATTTTCATATGAATAAGTTGGATGTCAGCTTGCCCTGAGCTACTTAACATGCCTGAAAACTACGGAAGGTCACTTCTCATCCAACAAGAACCAAGGTCTTACTATGGGATGATTCTTCCCAGAACTGGAAAGAGGCCCAAGGTATCTTCTGAAAAGAAGAAAAACAAGAAGTTAAGTGCAAGGCGAAGGGAATGGGATAAAAAGAAAACCTGATCCGGATAGCAAAGGAATTTTCACCCATTGCAATACAGCCGGGACACTGGAAGAGGAACTACGGCAAGAAATATCTTGCGGACCAAAAGAAGCTTGGAGAAAGCTTCGGACTTCCGATCTAGGTTTGTGCCATGATTGAAATTAATTTTTCTAAAAGTCAACAAATCTACTTGGGTTAAGTGGATACCCGGCTGTAGTTCCTCCAAATATGTAATAAGAGGGCAGGGACTAAGCAGAAGTAGGAAGCTTGAACAAGGATAGAAGTCGTCCTACGAGTGGGAAATGGAGCCACAGGTTGGCTGCAGTGGCTGTAGGAACTTATTGTTTAGCACTGCCTTCTCGGGCAAGTTCATTAGTTTTTTTAAATAATTGTTATTATTTTCCAACACTCATTAGAAAGATTAGTTCAATTTCTGTATTGGATATGGATGGTTTTGATATTATAATAAAGAACAACAGTTGTTCTATTTTATAATAACAATGTGTTAATATGGTGTTGGCAATTTACTGAATGGACTTTACATACTTGACCTTGCATGAAAAGATACTTCAAATGGAACAAACTAAGAAAAGAAAAAAGAGATGATATTGAATTATAACCTTTATGTGGCACTGGAGACTCGGGCCATCATCAATGAAACAAGATTATCCATGTTGCATAAAGATGGGCTTTTAGAGCTAACCTGATTACGAAGTCATATCCAACTTGTGAATCTTCTGTCTCATGGGTAAGATGACGTAAATCTCCTTTTAGTGGAACAGGAGAAAGAGTTACAAAAAAGTTGTGTAGCGTTGGTACACACAGACCGTTTTGTGGACCTATGACAACGAA
>CM068379.1:31651320-31822971 GCA_034770075.1 Aralia elata
ATAACTCAGGATTAATTCGCTGACAACTAAAATGAACCTTATTTAATTTGGATAAAATCACAATTTTGCTTTGTTGTATATTATATAGAGAAGGACTAAAAATATTCAGATCTGCACACTCAAAAGGTTTACATGTCAAGGATCTATCACAACTCCCAAACTTAAAAAGATTATTCTCCTTGCATACCCGAAGTTATTTGGTAACTGTTTTGGGGGGGGGGGTTTTTAAATGACACCCTCTGAGTGTTTATTCCGGTTCAAAAGTTTACCATGTTATACCGATATTCTCTAATTTTTTTTAAGTGTAAAAATTGGCCATTACATTAATGACAATTATATTTATATTAATCTAATTTTAGTTTTCTTCTAATCTATATTAAAACCTAATTTAGTTTAATGGTATCATGAAGCTAGGTAATTAGAAACCATCCATGTGCTTCAGCCCATACCTTAAACACGAAGTCTAATTTTTAGGGGGACAAAATGTCCAAATGATCTCACCTTAACCCTCATTCAAATAATTAGGGAATTTTTTAGGGTTTATATATAACATTGAATTAATTCAATAATTCAATCAACAAAAAATGGGGAGAATGGTAAAAGAGTTTTATGTATAGTCCGTTACCGAAGCTTGGCAATTCGAATGTAGACCCAACCTAAAAATTTGCAACGTATTTTCTCTAACGATTGATAGGATACACAATAAATGTCCAATTTCATATTTAAAAGCCAAGGAATGTTAAAAGTGAAGATTACAAAGCTTAGGACAAATTACCTACGGGGTCCATATCAAAAGGATCTTTAGGTAACCAAATTCTGCAAAAAAAGAATAGGGAAAGGATTGGTCGGTATAATTTATAAGAATGGGTATTTTTTCATTTTTCTCCCATCATCTTGAATTCAAAATTGATTGGAATTTGATGTCATTACGTAGGCCTTTAAAAAATTATCTTTTCCGACATGTAGGCGGGTAGAAACCATTTTCCTAATTCATCCCGGGTTTGAAAGTTATGGACTTTTTAGTACACGACATGAAAACCAACGACGCGACACAAAAAACGAGCCATGTGGGACCCCCACCCACGCAGGGGGGGTAGAAGGTGGGGGGTGTGGTTTGCTAGCCATATTTAAACCTGTGGCAAGCCCTAGCCCCTCTATATCAAATAAGCTTTTTTGGCTTCATTTTCTTAAGAGAAGAAGGAGAAAAAATAGAGGAAAATAAAAGATGTTACTTTTACTAGAGACAAAATACGCAAAAAACTGAGAGTAAAGGGGAAAAATTCTTTCAAACTAGATATGGGATTTAGTATTTTTTTTTCCATCAAAATTTTCTATCAAAAGGGTATATTCAAGCCAAATCCCATAGGAAGCTTAAGGAGAAAAGGGAAACTCCCATTCCTAAGGTCAATTCTCTTCTATTCTCTACGCTCACCTTTAGCTTACATTTTACGATTTACATTGTTTTTTGGCTTTGTTTCGTTTATTTCTTTTCTTTGTTTTTAAGGACTCTCCTAAGGCACTCCTAAGATCAATATCTAGTGGTATTAGAATTCCCTATTTTTGAGTCATGAATAATTAGAGGAGGGTTTCTTATAATAAATATTCCCTCCTACACCAACCTATAAAAGGTGATTTTCATAGTTACTCGATTTCAATTTCGAATCTTAGACTCGTTTTTGTCACCTTGTTGTGCTTAGGGCTTCGTTTATTCTATCTTCGTTTTGGGCTACCCCAAACATGCCTAAAAACTCTTCTCTAATGATGTTTTTGGATCCTACTTTTGGCCCCATACGATGAATTCTCTCAAATAGAAATCTCCCCTTCTAGGCCGATTTGGGATATCATTTTCTACTCGATTTTATTATTCATTATTTCTAGATTTTTTACTGGAATCGCTAGATCTATGGATCTCACTCCCTTAGAATTTTAAAGTTTTCCTTAATAGATCTCATAAGGATATATGATAGATCTTTGCGATGTCGATAATATTTTGTGATAAGAAAACTCGATTCCTACGATATCGTTAACTATATAATTGTAATATTATTGATAATTTGTGCGGATCTATGGCTTATATAATGTTCATGGAAGTCATTTCTTAAAAATTTCTAAACTCCGTTTTATATAGAGCTCGATATTTTGTTGGATTAGTAATTTACGAATTAAATGTGAACCGAAAAATGAATCCAAGGCACCCCTTCAACATCATCATGTTTTAACGGGAATTGAAGGATTATTCTCATAATGGACGTTAGTTGGATGGTTGTAATTATGCGATTTTCGATTATTGTATAATGTGTAATTATTGGATCTTAAAAAACGATTTCGAGGGTTTTTCATGCCCAAAAAAAATGGGGATTAAGACACCTTTGATAGTGGATTTTATTATTTCAGAGGGTGCTTTGGAGTTTTTTTGAATGACTTATATTGCTTAATGGGTAGCTCCAACCTTATTTTCGACGCTTGATTTTATTTTTTTCGACCTACGAAAAATGATTTTTTGAATAAAAGTTGAAAAAATACTTTTAAAAATTGGAAATCAAAACTAGGTTATATTTAGATTACAGTTTAGGCTCTAAATTGAAAGTAATTGAGAGTCTTTGATTCCTATTTGACCCAAAGGGTTTGCAAACGGACATTTTTCCTAAACGCGAAAATCTTGTAAAATTTTTCATCCAAACTAAAACAGTTTTTGCCAAATTAAAACAAAACTTTTTCATTACCGAATCAAATCTTTTGTGCATTAGGTTTCAAAAAAGATTCCAAAATGTTGCTTTGCAAGGAACAATGCACTCACCCGAAAACTCAATGACAACACCTAAGGAGACGAAACCATGGACGACTTATATGGTTTAGGGAGACCGAACCCTAGATTTATATTTTTCAATTCCAACTTTAGGAAAACCAATATCTTAGATCTTGACTTTAAATGACATAAGGAGAACGATATTCTTATGTTTTTTAAATTTACGATTTCAACTTGACATCTAAGAGGAATGATACGCCTAGATTTTTCCTTACGGGGGGTGTGGGGGGGGGAACCAATAATACACCCTAGGCACAAAACACAATACACACACTTCACGCTTTCTCGAGACGATTTATTTTAAACATTTTAAGAGAAAAACATTATGAAAGCGGTAACCTGTATTTCACGGACAGTCCGGGGGGTTGTCTAACACATTTTTCCTCGCGTTAAAGCAAGCCCACACTAAGCTCTCTGAAATTTCTGGCTTGCGAAAACTAATTTTACGGGAGTCACATTAATAAGGCCCATCTCGGATTTATCAAAAACTTTCAAACATTCGGATTGATTTTGGTTCACATCCATTGGAACCTTTACCAACTGACGGACTCTGTCTAATTGGATCCACTTTTAAAATCAAAAACTTTCGAAAACCCCGTCGACATAAGTCAGTTTTTTCAAAAATCCAACCTATTCAAACTCACGATCTCTAAATGTAAAGTAAAAAAATCCCCGGCGTCGGGAACATCGGTGATTGGAATGGTCGACCTTGCTTCGATTTTTGTAATGCTCTTTAGATGTTTAGGGTTTAGCTGAAGCACATAAAAAAACCTATAAGGACGGGTCTTTTATCTTTTTATTTGTTTTAAAGGTATCGCAAAATTAAATATATCCTTTTATAATTGAAAAGAAAAAGCTACATTTAGTTTTATTTCTTTTTTTCTTAATGTACGTTGCCGAAAAATTGCATTAAAGAGTTGCTTATGAAGGAGGACCACCCATTAATGGGCTAATTTCAATTTATGGTACAATTGGGGAAAAAACTCAACAGGGAAATCTGTGCTGGAAAATATTTTTCTCTCATCACCCTTCAACTCTCAATCAAAAACACTAGCATTTACAGCTTA
Source organism: Aralia elata (assembly GCA_034770075.1). Taxonomy (NCBI): domain Eukaryota; kingdom Viridiplantae; phylum Streptophyta; class Magnoliopsida; order Apiales; family Araliaceae; genus Aralia; species Aralia elata. Next base: position 31,655,194 of record CM068379.1, read on the forward strand.
TGTTTAATGACGCATCATTATCTTTGGGATTCTAGGGTCTATTTTTGATTATTAAATATTTGTCGAATGATCTATGCAGGAAGACGATGTGGGTTACTCACTAATATCAGGGTATTCAGCCATGAAAAATAGTCATTCAATAAATGGGGAAGAGCGGCCAGGAGGTTATTAATAGTAAAAGGGTATGATAGGAGATTTGGGAATTTAGGGTTTGTAAACTGCGACACTGGGTGGGACTTAGTTTAGGATTTAATTGTTTTTAACTTTTTTTTTATAATGTGTTGTGGACTCTCTTACCCTTAAAAAAATATATTGGAAGTTATGGTCCGAAACGGAGCAAGCGGTCACATTTAATCGATTAAAAATTTGGTGGGGTGTACTTCAACATGTTTTTGTAACTTTGGCGATGTACAAGAAGGGACACGTTGTTTAATTTGTGTTGCAATAGGATCTCTGACAGGATAAAGTTTAGGGTGCGATTTGTATTTCCAATCCGTTGTTGTGTTGTTGTGTATATATATTATCGCTTTATATGTGCAAGTGGTAGTCTTCCTTAATAAATCCTTCAAATGAACCATTTTAAGGATTCAGTACGATTATTTCCCAATCCTCGTAATTTTGAATAAATTTGTTGATTTTAAATCATACCAAAAAAAACAGATAGACTCCCCAATCGTGAAGCTCCTAAATATAACAGTAACTATATAAAAACCTATAAAGGATACTCGTGAAGAAGAATGAATTGTCAAAAGAAAAAAGATATAACCTAATAAGTGTCCACTATTTATACGCAAAGTTAACAATCAAACAATCATAACATTTTTCTATTACTTAAGAAAAAGAAAATGACCCTCATTCTTAATAAATGTAAAAACCAAATACCAAATCTTCAATGTACTATCGGGCATTAAGATAACCAATCTAACCAAATGTACTTTTATGAAAAATTATCTTACCTCTAACTAGGAAAAAAGAAAAAAATATCTTTAAAGAGAGGGAGTAACCATGATATGTTGCGGCTGTTAGGGGAGAGTTAAGAACCGATTTTTCCCGCAACCGAACAACTCGTATGTAAAAACCACACCGAAGAAACCCGCACTAATAGGTTTCTGGTGGTATATTGTGAATTGGTTTTTAGTAGGGAAACCCTCACCACATTATCGGTGTGCGATTTTAGCATAAAACCGCATCTCTTAAATGAAACCGCACCCCATTTAGAGTTTCTACAGTCCTTTAATTAATTTTCTCATATTTTTGTATATTGTTTTTAAGAGTTTTAAGTTCTATTATAATTTATAATTGTGAATTTAATTTATGAAATATGTAATTCTTGCATGATTTAAGACTTTAAGTTTTGAAAACAATATTTGTATTGTAGTAATGTATGCATATTTCAATTTGAGGAAATTAATAAGGTTTTGAATTAAACTTGTGATTGGTTTTCAAGAATTAAACCTTTTGTAGTTGGATATTATTTTGTAGTAGTAAACTAGCAATGTTTTAATATTCTATTTTGAAAAATTGAAAAGTACTGATCTATGTTGTTATTATTTTTTTCAATTGGTTTTGGAGCCAAAATCACACCATTTGGAATTGCACCGTAATTTTTTTTAGGAAACCGCAAGCCGCACCAAATCCAAGGCGGTTTCATGTTGTGATTTTTGAATTTATGCAAAACAAACATCAAAGCAGTTTCAATGTGCGATTTTTTGTTCGGAAAACCTCACCCGTGCTCACACCCTAGCCGGGCTATTAGATTAGTAGAAATTTGGTGACCAAGAGAATTTGGAAGGGTTGCCCAATTGCGAGGATGAAATTTAGTGGTTTAGGAGAATTTGAGAGTTTTTTTAGGAGTTAAATCGAATTTTAATTTAATAGTTAGTAAATTTATTGCTAAATTTTAGGATTGAGGGGGAACCATTCCTAAAATTTAGGGTTTAAAGAGGACGATTTTGTGATTATTAATATATATATATATATATCACAAAAATTTAGACATACATAAATTTGTGTGTGTCCCTGGCCACCTAAATACAAATGTAGATTTTGATTGACCAAAATTGGGTTGAAAATGTCAACAAATAAACCATTAATGAAAATGATTGAACATGTCAAAAAACACCATTAATAAAATTTCTTAAAAAACATAATATGGACCACACACAAGCTTGTATATGTTCTAAGGGGGGAACACACTACTCTATTTTTCATATATACATACTATGATATATTTATATATATATTACTATAATTATAAAATATATTAAAATAAATAGCCACAACATCGTCTATCAACACTAAATTTCAGGAAAAACATCCGAAAATAGAAAAATATATTACACACATAATAGGTACTAATTATTTAATTATTTTCTTTATCAGATTTCTAAATACTATTTTGTTTCCGAGTCATTATTTACTAATTAATGTTAAAATAAGAAGGTTGAGATATTATACCTAATTTAATTAATTAAATAAAATATTAATTACATTTTTTAATTGAATTCATTTATTTTCAGAATTGGCTACTCTCCATTACCACGATTTTCTCTAGATTCTATTCAATACACTAAATTTTTTTGATCTTAATTAATTTTGTTTAGTAATGATCAATAATTATGTTAATAGATATTTGATGATATTAAGATTAATCTTACAAAAAATTAGAATTATGAAAAATTTATTTTCACCTTTGAAAGTTTAGAAAAGAATTTTCATCCATTAAAATTTTGATGAAAAATTCATTTGTTCATACAAAATGAGTTAACAAAAAATGTTCGGATTAAATTTTTATTTTTTTTTGGAAAATAATTATGCCTATTGTAGTATAATAAATCTAGTTGATACGATTTTAATAATTCTTTAAATTTATATTTACTTATTATATATAAAAAATAGAATGTCATTAGATTTAAATTAAAAAGTAATACACGGAAGGAGGGGATCCAAAATCCCATTTTATTTTCCTAAAGCCTCAATTAAAAAATGCAAACGGGAGTAATTATAAATTGCTCGACATTGTATTTAAAAATTAAATAAGTCAAAATTTGGTACCCGCAGACAAAAAATCTCGTCCGCTTCTTTCCATTGGTCAAAAAACATATTATTCTCCAGTCAAAGGGTAAATTAAGTAATTACAATTCGACCACAAGTTGGTGGATTATTCGTACTCTGACATTTCTTTTAATTTCTCCTCCGCCCCACCAAAAATCTTTTTTCCGGCACCACCAATCACAAAAAACACCTGAGAGGAAAGAAGAAAAAATCGATTTTTCTCCCCACTTTCTCTCTCATCGGCAGCCATTTTTTTTATATGGATTTCCATACAGGCAGAAGCTCATCTTCATTCAGGCATCTTCATTCTTCGCTCTTTGAATTTTATTTTCAAAATTTCGATTTCAGTTGTTTGCCCCTTCTCGTTCGATTTCACGCCTTGGATACGAAGACCTAAGACCTCCGGTTTATTGGTTTAGAATAACGCCGGGACCAATTTTCTTGTGCTTCCATCAATTTACCAGGTGAAAAAAAGAAAGGTATTTTTGAATACTTTTTATGGTATTTTACAAATTATAGTTTTTTTTTTTTTTTAATTTAAATTTAATTAAAAAATTTTTCGTAATATTATTAATTGCTGATATGTAGGTGGATTAGATGGTGCGTAGTCCTTTATTTATTGACTAAGGCTCTATTGCCAATTCGTATGTTTAATTTTTAATTTCGTTATTGTTTTCAATAATAATTGAGTTGTGGGTAGTCATGTTTAAAGCTAGAGAGAGTCGTACTTTGCTCTAAGTTTGATGAAAAAGTGCTTGGATTTTTATTTAGGTGATTATGAGTAATTTATTGGGTGAATGAGCTTACCTTTAGTGGGAAGAACAGTTTTGGATAGTTATAACTGATTTTGAGCTAGAGTACTTTTTTTTGAAAAAAAAATAAATCATGAGTCATGACACTCCTTCAAAAAGAGGGTAACACTAGACCACTTAGAATATCATGGAAAGAATTAGCAAGGAGAGGAAAAGAAAAGAATGGAACACTTAAATTTTATGATAGAAAAGAAAAGAACAGAAAACTTTTAAGTTTTCTTTCAGGTTGGTATTGAGTTTATAAAGGAAAAATGAAGGAAACTTATGTTTTACATTTAGATTAAGATTACTATTTTATTTTTAGATTAATTTTGTTGGGATGTATGTGGAGGGTGTAATAGGAACTATAAAAGATTGGCTTATGTTATTTAGTTTTTCGTCTACATCAATCCATTTTTGACGGAAAACTTTGGGAAGAAAAATGACCAACTTTTTCTTCATTATCTTTTCTTCTCTATTCAATAAAAAAACTCAACAACAAGAGAATTGCGTTTTCTGTCATTTTATTTTCTTTTCCATCCATTTTACAACTTAGAACACAATGAAAGTGTAACTAGGAGCATTGGTTAGTTGAGTTTTAATGGTATATTTGCATAATGATGGGTCAAATTCTAATTTGCTATAAGATTTTTGAAATTTACTGATTCCATTTAGATAATCCGTTTCGCTATTTAACTGACCGATATTACTCTATTGCCGCTCATAGTTGGTATGGGTTAGGTGTTGCATTTGAATTTAAGATTTTTGAGTTGAATTTCCACTCAATGGACTTGGCTCCCCTCCATTACACATTCCCTCCAATTTCATTACACTATATTTTTGTAGTTTTAGATAATATAATTGAAATCAAAATCAGTCAATTAATTTATGACACTGAGTAGTATAATGGTTTAAAAAATAAAAATAATCTGACACTTTTTCACCTTTTGATGAACATGTAGATTTTTTATCAAAATTTCAATGGTTGAGAATTCTTTTAAATTTTAATAACTCAAATTTTGGGTAAAATTGATCTTAATATAATCAACTATCTATTAACATGTTTGGATTATTACTAACAAAATTATTAAAATTAAATAATTTGTGTATTAGATTGAATTGAGGTAATATATATTTACAAATGCTAGCAATGCAAGAAATCAGAAGAGACTTGTCCAAAAAAAGAAATGGAAGAAATCAGAAGAGAACATATTGCTTGGCAAAAGAGTTTGGTTGGCTGGGTTCAACTGCATTATAGGTTTAGGATATGGTTCTAACACATGGTTCAAAGTCGCGGTAGCGGCCTAGGTTGTGAAAGAGTTTTTATTTTTATTTTTTTTACTCTGTTTCGATTTCGACTTCGGTTTTGGGCAATATGCAACGTTCCGCTAGAGCTTCAAATTTATTTTATTTTATTATTATTAGTTAATATGTAAATATATGTATTTTGCTTATTGTTATTACTTCTATTCCACAAAAAGAATTCTATTGTTTGATATTATTATTATTACTCCCCTTTGTTCCACAAAAACAGTCCCATTTGTTGATTTTTCATTACGCTGTTATTTCAATTTTCACCTTGATTCCTCTGTTGTTATTTCTCTGTTACAACCATTATTTTTTCCAGTTATTGCGATATTTTGCCTATACACAACTGTACATAACTGTACATTGATAATGCCTGAATTACAATTCGTGACTTGTTATCGGATTGATGAGGAAGGAAAACCAAACCCATATGCCAAGATTTTGGGCAACTTAGCCTATACTTTGAACCATGTTCTAACATGTCAGAATCTCAACCTCTGTTCTGTTAATCGCGAGGCATTTGGCATGACAGTAATGCTAGATTTTTTAGGCAGAGGTACTTGTCATTTAATTTGTTGAGGGAGAATTATTATCGACTCCATTTTGGCTTATGCTATGGGATATATGGGCACCTCTGTTTCACACTGTATAGGTATTGGAGGCTGCACGCTTTTTAATTGCTCTTTTGTCTTGGTTTCCTTCTTGTTCGGGATGGGTCAACTTCTTGTACTCCCTATGCTTGTATTATTATTAATTTTTTTTTATAAATCTTCTTTTCCTGTCATTTTTTCACACTTCTCACATTGTTTTATTAGTCGTTGAGGACTTTTTAGTCTTGTGGGATTGGGTTATTTACATTAAAAAAAACCATTGCAGGTCTGGTCCCTCAAAAATCAGCTACTTGTATATTTGGTTCACCAAGAAATTGAAGATTGTTCATCTCCAAGTAAATAAAGATGACAGAGGGGTGCTTACTCAGAGAATGGTTTGCACTCTTCTAGTGCATTCACTTATATGACAATTTCTTTGTGTGCTAGCCAGTCGTATATGAAATGTCGCTGAGGAAGTCTAATAAGTATGCAGGTTGGGCTGCATATAACCCAAAGCAACAACAGATTCAAGGTCTTGAAGCAGAAGCTGGAAATGAGTCTTACCCACCCATCTCAAGTACTGTTATTCCTTTGCATCGTCCAGACCTTGTGTGAAAAATAATGAGATCCACGCGAGGTCTTTTTTCATCAGTTATTTTACCTTCTGCAAAATTTTCCAACTTTGGGGGCTAATAAGGCTATTGGAGAAGCCATTACTGATTGGCACTTCTAGCACTAAACTGGACTAATAAGGTTATCAAGGAAAAAAACAGAGCAATAATGTCTATCAGGCTTATGAGAAGCTGAAAAAAGCTTCACTCCTGGGCTGACAAAAGTTTGATTAAAGGATATTTATGGAAGCTGTAAACAATGATATTGAAAAGGCCTTGGACCTATTGAAAGAAATGGTTTCCTCCGACAGCCTTGAGGAGAATAAGAAAACAAATATAAATATTTCGTATTTTGAATATGATGCTGAGAACATTCACTTAGAGAATAAACTCCTTTTTGGCTAATAAAGATCTGTCTTTTAGAGAGCCCAAAGACCTCGTAGGACTTAGATATGCACCTGAGGATGAACTTATATTCAAGAACAAAGGGCTGATAGATGACCATGCTGCTTCTGGAAAAACGCATCCTGATCATTCTGCCACCTAAGATGCAGGTTCTGGATAGCTTGACGTATATACCTGTTGAGCCCGAATGGGAAGAGGATTGATAATTTATTTAATCCATCGGAAAAATGCAATGAGGATGATGAGGTACATAATCAGTATTACTAACGTTGGTATTTATTCAGCTTTTATCAATTTGATTGATTTAATTAGGTATGTTATCATCATTTTCTTGTTTATTGGAATTATATAGCCTTTTCCTACATGATTGACATTGTTGCAACTTGCAAATCTCTTATCTTGTTGCTTTAATATTGTTTTTCTCTTTATTTATATTCTTTACGATGTCAAATATATTTAAATATCTTGTTTGGAAAACCTTTCATTGATTCTTTGCTAGTTTTTTGTAGGGGTAATGAATTGCGGATACAATTATCAGTATTTGAAAAATCTTCTACAATATTCATATCCATATTCGTATTCAACAGATAGATAGAATTGACATTTGTATCCGTATTTGACAGATAATTTTCAAATATGGATGTTATCTGTATCCATTACCTAGAATCAATTATGGATATCTTTAAATATCATGAAATCCATATCTGTATCCTGAAATATTTGAATTTATATTCAAAATTTATCGATTTTGACTTGTAAATTCTTATAATCTACTAAATGGAATACTTAATAAATGTTCCACTAACTAAATATAAATTAAAATTAATGTTGAACCACCCAAATAAAATGCCATAACCAAAAGTAATGATTATCCAAAACAAATTTTTAATTTTATCCAAACCAGTACAACAAAAATCAAAACATAACCAGAAAATAATAAATACTCAGTGAATATTGTTTTGAAATTGTTTATCGATATTAATTGAGGAATTCATTTGTTTACCTAAAAATGCATGCTAATTTGAGAAATGAAAAAGCATGCATATAAAAATAATAATAATGTGAATGTCTTACTCTCGGTACATACAAATAACAATATTAACATTAATAGCGCGTAAAAGCAGTACGTATATTAGTGGATACAAATGTGCCTATATCCATATTAGTACTTGTTTCCAATGGGATGTGAGTATGGATAAATCATCTTTGACGGGATATTGAATAATATTCGCTGTATATCAAGGAATATTTGTTTTGACCGAATATCGAATAATATTCGCTTTGACCGGATTACAATTATAAGATACTTTGCACATAATGTCAAATATATCGGACTCCGTCTATAGCCCTATAGTTTCGTAGTAAACTTCATCTACCCATGCTCGTTGACTTTTATGTTGATTGGGGGCTTAAGTTGGTTATACTCGTAAGCAACATGAACGTTTTATTACCATTTACGTGGGGTTGGTACGAGACATGAAATTGTGCATTCAATTGAAATTTTGTGGTTCAAGCTGTTCGTAATTTAAATTCCTTAGAGGGAACACTTCCACATATTGTTGTTTTACCCATCCGATAACCTTTTGTTTTCCTTGCTCATTGTTGGCACTCACGATTTAATGTTTTGAAGAGATATTGCATGAAGTTTTATTAGACTTCTCCCATGCCAATACCAGGTGTTTCTTGAATTTATTTGAGTGGCATATATGACTTGATGGGAGGACGAAAGATGGGTAGGTTGGGGGGGGGGATTCTATCCTCGCTAGGAATCATAGAAACACACAATTTTATTTCAATTACATTAACTTTGTAACTAAACTTATGGACTATGTTACATGGACTTGGGTACGGGAATCAGTTATTGGTAGTGTCTAGGTGTCAAGGCTTGTCTATTCTTAAAATAATAAGATACGGGAGCACGGCGTAAAGGATTTAAATTTTAGCGAAAGGCGGGTGGATACGACAATTCATGTTGTTTAAAGTTAATATTTTGTGAGATTTAGTGAAAGGATGTCAAACATGTAGTACTAAATTGCTTATCTATTTTATTAAAGGAGAGCAGAGAAAATAATTACCTTCTTGAAGTTGTGTCACCTTTAACTTTCACTCTCTCTTCCACCTTTTATTCCTAAAATTTATCCCATATTTTCTCACCCATTATTCAAATATATTTATTTTTAATTGCACACACAGTGTGTGCCACAAATACTTACTAAAAAGCTAATTAGTGGGGTATATTTAAGAGATGATTTAAGTATGGCAAATTTGGTGAAAAAAGTACGGAGTTTATGGGTTCTAATTTGAAATATCACCAAGTTTATGGGGTATAATATCGACTTTGAAGTGTCCGATCAACAAGTGAAAGGATCCGACCATAGTTGTTAAGGGCATCGCCTAGGCGACGCTTAGGCGTCCAGGCGGTGGTTTCAAAGCTAGGCGAGGAGACGACTTGGTCAAAGTTACTAAGGCGAGCGCCTTGGACAACGGGAAATCGTCGTCGCCTTGGGTCGCCTAAGCGACGCCTTGGACGACTTCCTGTCAAGTCGTCGCCTTTTGATCGACATGCGAACTGGTTTAAAAAGCAACCCATAGCCAGGGAAGAGAGAGAGAGAGAGAGAGAGAGAGATTGCTGAGTGCTATTTTGTTCTTCTAAGCTAACTGCAACTTTGCTCGTAATTTGTAGGACATTTGAAATGGATGAAAAAGATGTCTGCAGTGATTTATGGATAAGATCTATGTAGTGTTTGGCCTTTCTTTGAGGATGTAACAATAGGATGCCTTATTAGCCAAACAAATCCTTATTAGAGGGTTACAGCTGGTTTCAACCATGTAAAGGTGTTCATGTGGTCCTATGTCTTGTCTGCCACTAAAGAGACAACTTATGACTTGTGTATAGTCTTATAAGTTGCCACATGGGCTTTAACTTGTACATTTAAATTCAACTGGTTTAAGTTTATAACTAAAAAATAAAAAAATGATTTAAGTTTTCATATTTATTTTTTCACCAAGTCTGACTTATTTACATTCTCACACAAATATATAATTAACTTATTTACATTCAACTGATTTATTTTTTCACTAGTTTTAACCCCTATTTTATTATAAGTAAATGAAGTAAAATGATGTATGTATGCGTGTGTTAACATATAATACTTATCATTTTAAACTTTAATACATTAAACTTTCCTATGTTTAATGTATTTGTGAAATAAAATATATCTAAAATTATACATTTATAAATTGTACATTATAAACGACTTATCGCCTTATGGATGCCTAGGCGGGCGCCTTATCGCCTAGGCGTCCAAGCTCTTGGTCACCGCCTCGCCTCGCCTTGGCGCCTTGACAACTATGGATCCGACATGGATCCCATACCCGCATCCATATCTATTCGTGTCGACACGGGTAATTCAACCTCACTTGAAGAGCCCATGTAACACAATTTGTGGAGATTACAATACTAGTATAGAAAACCCAAGAATTAGAGACCAAATAAACTTGGAGACAAATTAAAACTCTAAGTCAAAATTAAAGTATCCTATTAAAAGGATAACACTAGTTATCTAAACAATTTATAATTAGGAAAGTAGATACTTAAAAAAAGTACTTTTTAAACAAACCTAATTAATTTGAACTTCTAATTACTACCTATTATAATTAAAAGACCTACTAGTTTTAATTACAATCAACATATCCATAATAATATATTGAATTATTACTGATAATCCTATTCTTCATTTTGCGTTCTGCATCATGACTTCTCAACAATGTATTGATTATCATTGTCCTTTTTTCCCACCTTAAAAGATATTCTCTCTGTTCCACAAAAAAATATCCGTTACACATGCTCACTAAGTTACAATACATGGAGCCATTATGCGGAGACTCTGATTGTCTTGTCAAGTGTAATTTGGACAAATTTCTTTGTTAGTTGATTCCTGCTGGTGATGCCTTATCTTCATCTGAGTGGAGCGGGAGGGTTTTGGGACAAAAGATATCTCACACATATATTCAGACAAAACTAAATCAAATTCTATCATAATTCACCATATAAAACAACAAAGTAAATCCTCATTTACAATATTCTTAAACAACTTTCCTAAACTAAAATTGGATTCTAACATATCAAAATTATAAATAAAGTAAATTAACAATATATTTTTCTAGAATCTTCTTTATTTTTCCACGGGTTCCAGAACCTCTTATATATTGTTCTACCATGTCTTGTGGGCTCGACCTGTGTCATCATCTTTTGTAGTTGTCTTTCTGTTTATTCTCTTCTGCTAATTACTCCCTTCGTCCTCAAAAGGATGACTTAAGTGATTAAAAAGATTTGTCCTCAAAAGCATGTCTAAAGTACACAAGTTAACTAGATTTTTTTTACATTGACTAATTTATCCTTGGTCATATTACATCTTAGCCAAATAGTAAATCAATCACATCACAAATGAATGGTTCAAATTAATTCACTCGTTCTCCACAAACCCAAAAGTCAACTAAAGCAACTAACACACATACCGATACAAGGGTAAAAGGGAAACTATATTTATACTCTCTCCTCTTATTTGACTACTTTAATATGTGTGAAATTTGTACTTAAAGCCATCCTTTTGGGACGGAGGGAGTAGATTTCTATTCCTGAAAGTGAAGGCAATATTTGTCTGCTATAAGAAATACAGTCCTATTCAGTTGCTCTGTACTGTGTTCTTTTCAACAAACATAATGTCTCTGTTGATTACTCCTTGATATTCACATTTTAATTCGTCCCATTGACAGGTCAGCATCTCGGCTTTCCAAGGTAGCCAGTGATGCTTATTTAAGAGGAGATCACTTATCTGCCCAACAATTTTCGCAAAAGGCTAGGGGAAGAATGGAAGGCTGCTGAAGAGTTAAATGCTATGGCAGCAAAGGAAATCTTAAGTATTAGAAATTGTAAAAATGATTTGTGGACGTTGGACTTACATGGTCTTCATGCAGCAGAAGCAGTTCAGGCATTGCAGGACCACTTGCATAAGATTGAATTGCAGGTCTCATATTTTTCATCTTCTTCCAATAGAGTCAACACTACAGCAGACATGGTGCGGTCTGCATCTCTAGAGTCTTCTCGTATAGACACAGAGAAGTTGGATAAACAACAGCCACCCCACATAGGCCTAGATCAATGTTATTAGAAGTCATAACAGGTATGCTTCATTTAGTGGTTATTCCTGCTTAATGAAAAGGCTGCTCTGCAATGATACATCTAGGATTAAGCTTTGTTTTCTCTCTCCTGTTTGTGCTTTTAAATTTGCTTGTGCAACACTTACACAGTATGTGTCTTTCTTAGGAATAGATATCATGTTTCTAGCTTTTCCGATTTTGAAACTGCTTTATTAAGCTTTTTTCCTTTTATATTGCTTTATAAAGTTTGCATGCCCTTCAAAGGGGGTTTTCATTATTGTGGATGGAAGTATTCACAAAGGTGATTGATGATTGATATACTAGGGAAACTTTGGAACATTATCCTGTTTTTTTCTTACGACAAAAGAAAAGCCCATCCTTTTTAACCTCGAAACATTAGAATTAGACAAAGAAAACAATAATATACACAGTCAAATGCATCGGTCTTCCTTGAATGTGAGTTTAAATGATCCACCTTTTTATTTTCATTGCTGCAACATAGTCCTTATCATGGTGGGTATTTATTCATACTGCCTAGAAACAAATGCTTGTGCTTTGCCTATGAAAGATTGGTTCTTGATTGGATAGTTGGTTATTCACTGATATATATATCCAACCCTCAAAGGTGCAGCTATGTGTGGGAGGTTGTACTCCATAAGATTTTATCTTTGTAAATGTTTGATGTATAAGAAGTCCATACAATAGACCTTTTTGAGCACAAAATGCCCGTTCAAATGCTTCGTTGAAAACAAAGTACCCGGCTCTCTTGGAAATCATCCGCGGACCACATTCCTCATCTTTCAATATATCTGAATTTTCCTATCTTTATCACCAATTAGTGTATTTTATCTTCAACTTTTGGCATTATGGATCAAATAGCATCCAAGAGTGCAAGTAATGGATATAGATTTACTGTACTACACTGACTAAGGAGAGTTGTCTTTAGTTTGCTTCTTGTTCTCTGTCTCTCTCTCTATATATGTGTGTGCGCGCGCGTTCTCTGTTCGTCTTTTCATTTTGTCATTAACATAACAAATAGGCCCAAGGGTGCAAGAAATCAATAGATATGCTGAAGTACAATGGATAAGAGAGTTTTTTCCCGTTTGCTCCGTCTCCCCTGCTGCTCTCTCCACACTCTTTCTCTGTCTGCCACCTCTCTCATTCCCCCTCTATGATTTCCACCTCTTGATGCTTAACGTTGTTCAAATCATCAACAGTTCTGTCAATTTTTTATTTTTATCAGTTTTCATACTTTTACCACAAAAATTGTTTTTTATATGCATTTTGTCAATTTAAGACAAAAAAGCAATCAAGAAGCTAGAAATTAATGACGATATACTGAACTCTATTAGCTAAGCAGATTCTTCTCTCACTCTCTCTCTCTCACACACAAAAAAAATAAAAAAATTCCTCACTGATAACGAGCTCAAGTAATATATTTTCTAAAGAACCAACTGTATCTTTGATTTGTTAAGTCTTGCACCCAAACAAAAGTTGATATAAACTAGGGGGATTGGTATTTACACAAGTGTTTTGATATTCTCAATCTCACAACGTCCCCTCTCACATGAAGGTGGGACCCTTTCCACTCTCACATGAAGGTGGGACCCTTTCCACTCTCATGTGAGAGGGGACCTTGAGGAAACATCAAAAACACTTGTGGATATAGTACTCTCTTTAAATTATTTTGGTTCACAGGATATTCAAATGATTGTGCAATTAAATCAAAGACTCGATACTCTGTCCTTGTCCTAGATAAATTATAGATGACAAGGTTTTCTTTTGGTCTCTATAATTTTATTGTCTTTTCTTATTTTTATTTATTTTATCTCTTTAGTTTTTCTCCTTTCTTTTTTAATTTGACTCTTTACATTTGGGATTCATTTATGAGAAAAAGGGAGGTGAGGAACTTAAAAAGTGCCAAAGTCCTTAAAATAAGTCCCTCACCTTCCTTAACCCTTCATTTATAGTCCATCCTAACTAGTTTGGGATGTTAGTTGGTACTTAATTGAGTTGAGTTCATAGAGGACAAGCTGAGAAATTAGCTACTGACAGTTCATCTGGTTTCTTTTTGGTGCAGGAAAAGGAAATCACAGCCGCGGGCAAGCTGCACTTCCAAGTGCTATTCAAAACTTTCTTAGTGAAAATGGGTCAGATTTCTGTCTTTTCAGTCTTTTAACACAGACACACATATATTGCACATTCCATGTTCAGTCGCCTTAATGCCCCCACTGGGGTTACAGCTCGTGCTGTAATTTTATATTTACCATTGCTATTAAATATACAAATAACTATTGCAGATACCATTACGACAAGTCTCGGCCAGGGGTCATCACAGTTCGACCCAAGTTTCGTCACCATTGAACGTTTCATATATTGTGGGATAATTGTCTTCTTCCTGTCATGGAAGCACAGAATGCATGTCCTTTAAGGAAGTCCACAATGTATGTCTTATTTTATATTTACTTTTTTTCTTTTTTTTAATTTAAAAAAATATTGTTGTAATGTTGTGATATTGAGTGATAATTTATTCCTTGTAGCTATTTATGCATTACGATTCATATTTCTAGTGGTTCAGAGACCTTCAACCCACTCTTCCTTTCTAAACTCTCTGGCGTAAACCTCGTAGACACTTGTATATGTTTAAATTTAAAGAGACGTATCAAATATTCAGAAATGTCGTGTTTCATTAAATTTAAACAGATGTATCTGGTTTCCCTTTCGAGTTGCTTTTGTGTGTGTGGGTGTAGGGGTGTGTGGAGGTAATCTATGATAACATTACATTAACTGATGAATTTCCTTGTGAACTCAACTGCTTAGATCTTCTAAGGTTCCTTTAGCAGCTATTATTTTTGAATTTCAGTCATTTTAGATGGTTTTTGACATTTAAGCTTTTCTAATTTTTGGTTAACAAACCAAATTTCATGCTCCCCCCCCCCCCCCACTTTCTCACCCCAAAAAAATGTTCATTCTGCAAAGAGTTTATAAACCATCTCGTCATATGATACTCTTATAACTCTGATAAGGAATATTTACTGCCAAATCCCATAATAGAATATTTCACATGGAATAATAGATGAAATCCAAGCATCAACCAAAGCCTACAAGAGGAAAAGTCCCTTTTTTATGTTTGTGATTCAACTTCCACGTGGAATATAGATGTAAGACGGGGAGCAGTGGTAGAATACACTAATTCCATGATACTCCATCTGTCCCAAAAAAATAGTACAATTTTTCGTAAAAATTCCATAGAAGCACCCGCAACCTCATTTTCCGGTATTCGGATACCTACATCAGTGGTTCAAGTCAAGTAACATGTAAGGAAACGTGTTGTAAATTAGATGTTCTGCATTGCATATTTGAATAAGGTTGTAAACAAGAACTAGTACCAAAATACACTCTGCCTAGGAAAAGATTATCATTTTCATTTAAAATTACACATAAAATACCATGGTTACTAGGAACGTTGATCAACTGGGTACACAGAGTATGAGGAACGTTATTTATGTTATAATGGATAAGGTATATAGTTCTCGTACCACAATTTAGGACGACAATACCCGGTATAAAGAACAAAATGGAATAAGAGTTGCCTGGTAATCCTGAAAAGTACCGAACGCTTAATTGTTCGACTTTCACAATCTTAACATTTTTCCCGTATATGCTTATAAATGAAATCTCTCATCTCAGCAACCACCTCTGCTGATTCCTTTATCTCCGGAAAAGCATAGAAAGCATGAATCATATTTGGGTACTCAACTATGTGAACTTCTTTCCCAGCATCTATGAGCCATTGGGAATACCTTTTTTGCCAGTCTTGGAGCAAATCAAACCCTCCCATAAAAAGTATGGTTGGTGGAAATTCCAATTTGGATATGTCCATGGCCTTTGGGCCACTCACATTGACTGCCTCATGGTCTCTATTTGATTCTTTTGAAGGCAAAAATGAAGCCCAATACCAATCAGTCTCCTTTAGTGACAATAAATTTGAACCTACAAATCTCTTCTCTGATTCCATCCTCTCTTCTCCACCAAAGAATGGTTGTATTGCTACTAGTCCAATCACCTTCATTCACCATATAATCAATCAAAAAGAGTTTTCAGTTATGTAAATATTAGAATAAAATACAAAACTGTACCCGAGTTTATTATTCGTACTTAACTTTAAAATATAACAAGTTAATACCTCATGATACAATTAATAGTGCAAAATTATACATTTTGGGTTAGTTTTGCATTGTTTGTTATACCTTAAAAAATATGATTTCACGGTATTTATGTATATTTTGAGGGAGAATTTTGCTAATTACCCAAGCTCAAAGACGAAAATATCACACATTTGCCTAATATTGTAGCAAGTGCTTAACACATTATCTACTTATAAATTTTAAAATCTACTTCCACCATTTCAAAATCTGAATCTGAGATAAATATTAGTTGTATCCTATAATCAGATATTCCACCAAGCCCATTTTATTTTTCTAAACTTATGTTTTGTTAAAAAATAAATAAAAAAGCTAAATTGATTAATAATACTACATCGGTTCTAAATTATAAGATCATTGTTGATTTTGAAAGTCAATGAAAGACATTTTTAAACTCAAAATTTAGATAATTCATTAAAAATTATGAAATAATAAATTTTATAATAAGTAGTACTTTTTAGATAATTTGTAATAGTCATGATTGTATGGACTAAAACTAATAAAATTCATATTAAATTGACTTTAAAAAATTAATAATAATTTTTATATTTTAAAAGAGATGGAGTATTTAAAAAGAAAAATACACTAATGTATTTAAAAAACAAGAAGATAGCAACACCCCGTAACTCGTAATAAGATATTAATGGATTAGGATTTCTTCAACTATACCTTTCGCCCGGATTAGGATCTTCAATTTCTATCACTATACATCAGCGAAACAAATAATATTATTCAACAGCAAAATAAAATTTATAACAAATACTCCCTTCGTCTCAAATTAATTACTTAATTTTGACCATTTTTAGTCAAATTGACTATTTTTAGAATTAATAATTAAGCATATATAAATATATTTTTAAAATTATAAAAATTGGAGTTAGTAATAAATTGTATATACTTTCTTTTGGTTATAATCTCTTCACCTATATTTTAGCAAAAATAATAAAAAGATTAGTTCTAAAAATAGTCAATTTGACTTAAAATGGTCAAAATTGAGCAATTAATTTGGGACGGAGGGAGTAATTAGTAACGCAATAAAATTTGTCGCAAATAATTATATTGTTAAAAATAATATTAGTATCGCTAAATATGTTTTAGAGAAAATTAGAGGATAAGTTTAATGGAGAGGATCTTAACCCCATCCGTCCAATTTTTCTTATTTAGCGACACAATTATTGCATTAAGTATCAGAATAAAAATCGTTGTAAATAATTGTGTTGCTAGAAAATTGTCACGAAAAAGTAATATTTATATATAATACTAAAATTATTTTAAAAATTAATCTTTATGTCGTTAAATATGTATTAAATGAAATTGGGTTAGAGATGAAATGATAATAAAATTGTAACACCCCAATCCCACATTGTAATATATGGGGATATTTTGATGTGTATGACATTTTAGGTAAGTCTATGGTGAACTAAGATGACTCAAAAAGATATTATTGAGACAACGTATTGAGCCTTATTATGTTATGATTTGATTCGAACTTGATTATAATTGATCGGGTTGTTACATATGGTAATCAGAGTTGATTGTCAAAAGCACGGGTCAGATCATTCGATTGGGCTATCAGAGGTGAAAACACAAAGACAGGCTTAGTAGGCTGCTGGTATTATCCCAAAATGACTAGTGAGGTAAAGTTTTTGGGTTGTTTGTGATTATGTGTTCAGCCTAATGGGACATCAGATATTTAAGTGAGAGGGTTTGTAATACTCCAGTCCTACATCGTAACATGCGGATATTTCAATGTGCATATAAGGATTGAAGTTGCTATCATTAATACTTTCAGTCATGACTTTTTGGAGACTATGATAACCCAAGAAAATATTATTGAAACATCGCATAGAGCCTTACTATTTTATGATTTGATTCAGACTCAAAATTTGACCCAAGTTGTTACACTAATAGTTATAAGAAGACTAAAATATAGTTTGCACCCCTAAATTTTGTAAGTTGTTGAGGTTTGTACCCCAATTTTTAAAATGTATCTAAGTGCACCCAAAGTTCTTTTTTGTTTAAAAAAATACATTTTGTACCAAAAAAATGAGGGTACATTTTGTTTAGTAGAAAGAACCTTAGGGGTGCATTTTGACTCGTTAAAAGCTTCGAAAGGTGCAATTTTTTTAGCGAAAAGAACTTTACGGTGCACTTAGATTTGTTTTAAATATTAGGATGCAAATCTCAACAACTCTACAAACTTTAGGATATAAACGGTATTTTAATCTTATGATCTGTTCTAAAATTAGAGATACACTTGTAAAATGACGATTTTTAAGAATAATTTTATGTTCTCAAATATAACTTTAGTATTATTTAGGAATTCAGTTGTGGCAGTTTGATATTGAAAGTGATAGTAAAAAAGTAATAACAAATTATGAATATCATGTCACTTTATAGTGTTAAAATAAAAATATATTTCTAATTTTAAAATGAATTAAAAAATATATATATATCTAATTTTGACACACCCGAAAACTATATTTTTGTCTTTTTACGTGGCCTTTACTCGTTGCATGTAAATTGATACTCATTGCATGTAAATTGGTACTTGGATTGTTGATTATTTTCCTTACCTTGAGTTGTCGAAACTTAGTCCCACAAGCTCTTATTACTACATGGTGAGCCAAATTCCCGCCGGCACTATCTCCGGCCACAAAGCAACTCGACAACTCAGCATTTTCCGGCAACACTTTCCCTTTCTCCCCACCATCCAAAAACTCCAGCACATCAAAACCATCATCATATTGCGCCGGGTACTTATACTCAGGAGCAAGCCGATAATTCACCGATACAACAACCGCCCCAACTCCACGCGCCATTCTGCGGCACAGCGCGTCATAAGAGTCCGTATCGGGCCCGAAATAAACGAACCCGCCGCCGTGAAAAAACACGACAACGGGGAAATTTTTGGAAGAACTGAATTGTGTGGGGACAAAAACGCGGAACCAGAGGTTGCGAGAGGGATCTAGGGCTACGTCATATGTCTTAACTGATTTGATTTGTTTTGGATTTGGGGGAGATTTGAGGTCCAGGAGGTTGAAGATGCGGCGGTTCACGGTGCCGTTGCGGCGGCGCGTGGCGCGAGTGGCCGTGTAGAGTAAGAAAAGGAGGATGCGGGTTTTGAAAGGGAGTGGTGGCGGTGGGGGAATTTGTAGGTCCATTTATTGGAGAAAGTCAAAAAATAAGTTATATATATATAAGAGAAAGAGTTCTTTATATATGTATCGGACGGAGAAGTAAAGAGTTGTATGCATTGGAAGAAGTATGGTACGAGGTAGTGAGCTGGTAAGCAAAGAGTTCATTATAGGAATTGTGGTACTCCATTGGTTCTTGTCATATATAAACAACTAGTTTCGGTGACAATCATAATTATCGTAAAAAATATAATAAAAGTTTTATTAAACCTCTAAAATTTTGAAAATAGAATAAAAAATAAAAAAATTAAGAAGAATAAAATTGTAACAAAACTAAATTTGTAGAGATAGAAGGCAAAAAATATATTATAACACAACTTTAATAGAGCTGTTATATTTTTCCCAGTGCCTTAATAATATAGATATAGATATAGGTAATACTTCGTTCTTTTAAAATTATAATATTATGAATTCTAAAAGTTAATTTAAAATATTTTTAAATATAATATTAAGATGATTAATCAATAATTATAAGACAATAATTAAATCTTACGATGAGGACAATTTTTTTTAGATAGTTTACAATATTTATCATTATGTTAACTAAATTAAAAAAGCCAATATCTATTTTGTATGTAAAACTATCTTAAGTTGACTTTGAACGGAAGGAGTGTTAATTAAATAGATAAAAATTGTCTAATTTATTTAAATAAAATATGAATGAGCTGTATATAATTTATTATTCATCAATGTACGTATATATTGTCTAAGTAAATTAGACATTTTTATCTAGTTATCTAGCTTTATTCTTTATAGAATTTATAAAATTTAAGAATATACTTTTATTCTACAATTACCCTTAAGTTTTTTAAGTGGTTAATTTAATATAACAGGATAATAAAATAGTGAATGTATTACCAAAATAAATGCAACTTATTTTTTTTCAAGTGAACATGCATGAGACTCCAGTTAATACAAGTGTATATAGTATGGAGTATGGACGCATAAAAACCTACTATTTCATACTCCCTCAGTCCACTTAACACAAAGAATTTTATTTGTAAAATTTGAAAATTTAAAGACTAGTTTAATTTTAAAATTATTGGATGTTTAATTTTATAGTGGTGACATGATAATGAAATTGTATTGTTAAAATTGAGGATATATATTTTGTCATTTTAATACTATCATCAAAATAAATGAAACTTTTTCTAAAATAAACAAAAGAGAATTGTTATTTCCACAAGGAAAAATTAATTTTTCACAATGTTTCACTCACATGAAATTCGATTTATTATTCATGTGAGGGGAGCGTTGCAAAAATATCAATTCCCCTTATGAAAATATCAATTCTCACAACGAATTGTAAATAAAACTCTTTTTATATACGGAGTGTGTAATTAAGTAAAAGTTAAAATAACTTAAAAATTCAATGACAAATTATTAGTTGTAAAGTGCAGCCACTTTTTTCCCATACCCTAGAATAGAAATATTCTCACAGTTCTCATTAGTCAGAATCCCTTATTTTCGCTTATAATAAGCCTGCCTTGTAAGTTGTTACTAATTCAATAACAAATTAGTATTGTATAATAAATATAGTACTTTTGTCAAGTTTTTACTTGTTTGAGAATATTGGTAAAATGAAGATATGACTGTCATAGTTTTTCAAGTGAAAATGGTACAAGGAAGGCTAAAAATTCATCTTCCATCACAAAATCATAATGTCCTTTCCATATTAAAATGAGAGCTTTTTAAATTAAAACTAAAAATGATCATTAATTTTGATGAAGTTATTTTGTTAATTTATCATGCTAGTTAACTATTCTATCCATAATCTCATTTTGATTATTTAAAGTCAAGTCGCAAAATTTAAAAATAAAAATTCATGTGAATTTATCCAAATTAAGACAAACAACAAATTTTATGATTAATAATATGTTTTAAATATTCATGATTGTACTTATGAAAATTAAACTAATATAAATTAATTTATAATTTAAAATCTTATGAATTAATTTAAAAATTAAAATAAGACTATTTCTATGAAAGGCAAAAAATAAATTAGATAATGATATATCTTGCGACTTTATATGTCAATTTTTTAGTTATGAGTTACATGGATAATTATAGTTGATATTATTTTAATGATATATTGGATATAGAAGACCAATTTTATAATCCTCCCTAATTCCGTGAATAAAAATACTTCGCAATCGTAATTTGGAAAAAAAAACTCTTGTAATTAAGGCTGTAAAATGAGCAAACAGTTCAGACTCGATTCGTACTCGCTCGACTAAAAGTTCTATTCGAGCTCGACTCGAAACATAAATGATTCAAATATGAGCAAATTTTAAAGTTCGATAAATTACTCGAACCTCCTCAAATTACAATTTTCTATTGATACTCGGATCATATTCGTTCGAAAAATTCAAATTGCTCGGACTCGATTCGAGATCGTGCTCGACTCGGTAGCTAAACGAGCCTCAATCAAACCTTATTTTATATACGATAAATTTTATGAATCAAATCTAAGCAACTCAATACTCGGCTTAGTTCATTTACACCCTTACTCGTAATACATAACAGGGCTAAAGAGAAAATTTAAACTTTTGAAACTTGATTCTAAATTGAATCCAATGCGTGGAAAGACCAAAAACTGCCAAGGGATAGTAACAGTACTTCACAATAGGTACCAAAAATAATATTCCTATAGTTTAGGCTTACAGCCCATTAGATTAATTTTCTTAGTTTTATAATATAATCTTTTGTATCTAGCTTGGTGTTTTATTTTAAAATAGGACATTTTGTTTATCCAACTGTTTGTTAATAGAGTTCATTTTGTTGGACATTACCAAATAAATATAATTAAAAACAACTCTTTCATTTGTTCTATATGTACCTTTGTAGGCACACAAAGAGTCATAAATAATTAAAAAAATTATCCTATAATTGTATTTTCATTGTTTGTTCAGTCTTGATGGACATTGATAGGGATGGATATTGATTTTTGAACTTGTAAAAAATGCCTTGGTGCATATGATGTTTTTATTTTGGTCTTCCGAATTAATGCTACATGGTATGAAAATAAGTGATTAAAATTCATCTGGATGTTTAAGGGGCTCAAGTTCAAGAGTTCGTGTGATAACTGTTTTTGTTTTGAATTTCTATTTTTATATATTTTTGTTTTTACTTGTTTTTATTAATGAAAACAAAAATATGGCAACATAATGTCATAACTATATTTAAATGTTAATTTTATTTTATTATTTTTTAGTTTAATTAAGATTAGATGGTTATACTTCATTAGAGTTGGAATGATTTCTTATTTTTGTGCTGCTAAAATTGAATTTTTTTCTTTTTTTATATTTTCACTTTTTTGTTGTCAGTGAATTTTTTTTTCTAATTTTTTTAAAATAGAAACAATTACCAAACGTCATTGTTTGTTACTGATTTTAAAAAAGAAGTAAAAACAGTTACTAAATTGACCTAAATCTTTTCCTTCCTCTATTTAAGATCAATATTAATTTTTTAAAAGTCAATTTGAGATATTTTTAAATTTAAAATTGACATTATTTATTTAAGTTTTAAAAACAATAAATCTTATAACTAGTAGTACTTTTTAAGTAGTTTATAATATTTATAATTATATTGACATAAATTAGATGAATTCATATTAATTTTAAATTTAAATTTATTTAAAATTGACTTTTAAAAAGTTAATATTAATTATATATAATTTGAACGGAGGAAGTACATAAAACACGTCAATCTTTGTAAAAAATGGACTACTTCAGTGAAACAAAATTATCTAGACTTAGATGCTACAAGTTATTGTAAAAATGTAACTTAAATATTTTGGGCACATTTTGGGTTCTGACTTATGAGGACACTACCAATGAGAAGGTTGACTGGTTATCTACTTTGGGCGATGGCAAAACCCAAACCAGTAGATTTCCGAATTTACAAAACATTTCCAAAGTTAGATTAGTTTTGTAATTAGTTTTTCTATCGCACCATAATTAGTAATTGTTCTAAGAAGTCGTTAAGTCAAAGACATCGAACAAAAGTGTTTATTGTCTAAATATTTATTCAGCATTAATATTAAATTGATAATTGGTATTTTGCCCACATATTGAATTGGCACGCTCAGTGGGATCAGTAATTGAAAACATTGATAACAATGGTGCGCCGCAAAAGTGGTGACACTATCTCACAGGAACATGAAGTTCTTGTGCAGAACCCAGAAAATCAAGTAAGTGGCCCTCTCGAATCTCCTTCATATGATTTGAGACAAGAAATGTATGACCTTATAAAGGAATACATGGATGACAAACAAAAAGACCGACAAAAATTTAAAAGCTTTGCAAGGACATATAAACGTTCTAATAATGTCATCGGTAGATGACAGATACACCTTTACACAACCTAACAAGGTGATCACTGATCACCTGTCAGGTTTTTGGCCAGTCCCCACTAATGTATGTGATTCAACCATACAAAGCTACACATCCACCATCACCTAACGTCCCTACGTCCACCTATGGACCAAACGAGTTAAGTAATACTAAAGAAATGGTTCACCCAAGGGCAACAGGGGCAAGTGTTGACTATTTAGGCCCAAGAAGAGATTTTGAACTTAGGACTGACTTTGAAAGGCCTACTACAAACCTTTTGTTTGAAGACTAGATGTATGGCTATCCAGATGACCCTTAAGGGGGGCAACCATAATATGACTAACATAAATCATGGTCCAGTAAATAATGCAAACATACCCATCGGCAGAGTAATGAAAATTGTTAGAGACATTTGTGGACCTAATATGAGGTTTCTCATAAGACCAACTATATGAAATCATACCCTGAATGGATTGATTCGGCATACGAATTTATAGGGGATTTAAAATGCCTGATTTTACCCTTTTCTCAGGGGATGAGGGACAATTCACAATAGAACACATTGGAAGGTTCACTTTCTAGTGTGGGGAACTAGGAAATGATGGGTTCTTAAAACTGAGGATGTTTCTCAGTTCATTAACCATAACTACTTTTACTTGGTATATTAACTTACCCTCAAACTCTATACATTACTGTCAAGTTATGGAAGAGCAATTTCACGCTTAGTTTTATAAGGCAGAGCCAAAAATATCTATTGCAGACTTGTCTAAACTAAAATAAAGGCTTGATGAACCTACAAAGTCTTTCTTTGAGAGGGTTAAAATGCTTAAGAATAGATGCACAGTACAACTAAGGAAGTCGCAAATGAAAGACTTAGCCTTAGGAAGCCTGGATTTATAATTTCGGAAGAACTTTGATGGTCATGCATTCAAGGATATTTGTGAGTTAGGCACAAAGGTTACTAAATTTAGAAATTTAATAAACGAGGAAAACAAAATGAAGAATTCTTCCATTGGAACCTATTTTACTGACTCAAATCATTGCGCTAATTTGGATATTGATCCTTCCATACTTGAAAAGTTAATAAAATAATTATATATAAATGTTAGTATACCTGAGGAGGATGATAATTTGTTAGATAATACTGTGGAGGTTGACGCTGCCATAATGGTTGGCAAGAAACACTTGTTGTTTGTAACCCTCTGTCAAAGTCTTCTGTCCAATTGCAAAGTTCAATGCCTAGTAAAAAGGTTAAAGAAGGTGCTAGAAGGCAATATACCTTTTGTGTCTCAAAAGCTGATGAAATATTTGACTACTTAATGAAAGTCAAATTCATAAAATTTATTGATGTGCAAAGGGACTTTCAAATAAGGAAATCAAAGGAAAAGACTTTTATAAATGGCATCAATCTTTTGGGCATTCTACTTCTAATTGCTTACACTTTAGAAATATTGTTCAAGATAATATTGATAACGGATTGTTGCAATTTGTTGACAAATAGGATGAAACAATGGAAGTGGATCGGCAACCTTTTCTAAAGGTTACAGATATTGGAGTGGCATCATTAGATCTTGCCTCATTAAAAGGCAAAAAGAAATTGGAGTATGGACAATACGAAAGACCATTCGACATGTTGCACAGACCAAAAACTCCACTATTTTTTGTGCAGAATATAGTAGAAAAGTTTGTTAGTTTCCAGAG
Source organism: Aralia elata (assembly GCA_034770075.1). Classification (NCBI taxonomy): domain Eukaryota; kingdom Viridiplantae; phylum Streptophyta; class Magnoliopsida; order Apiales; family Araliaceae; genus Aralia; species Aralia elata. Next base: position 31,680,550 of record CM068379.1, read on the forward strand.
GCACAAAAGATATCTAGAAGGGGGGTTGAATAGATATTTTAAAACTTTGTGTTTTTTTTTTCTTTTCAAAAAGGATGACTTAACAATTTAGTTAATGTATCCAATAATTAAGCACAGCGGAATATGATTTGTAAGAACCCCTTGTAGAAAATAGACCGATAGTAGAGAATATAGTAAAGCAGTGATAAAGCAGTTATAGCAGTTATGGCAATTAATAAGTGCAAAGAGATAGAGACAAGGCTTTAAGTGGTTCGGAGCACACAAGACTCCTACTCCACTGTTCTACTCCTCGAGTAGCAAATCCACTAAGGATATCGTTACAACTGAATCACAAAGATTCCTTCAAGACCCTCGGTCTTGGAACACCAGTACTCAACGTACTCTTCAAAGCCAGCAGCCTTGGAACTCTGTAAGCTAAGACCGACAGCCTTAGAATCTTTTGTACCCTATGGTACTCAGCAAGCCCAGTAGACTTGTCTTTGGTTGGTCACCTATTAACCCTTTCACTTGATAGAGAGTGATTTGTTTTGTTGCTACTGAGTTTCTTGAAGCATATGGTTTGATAAACTCAGCAGCGAAGCAAGATGTTTCCCTTGGATTGTAGAATGATAGTGTTTCAAGTATGATCTTCTTTTTTGTTTTTCTTGCTTAACTTGAACCATCAATCCTTCTGCCTTATGTAGATGCTCTTGAGAATCTTTCCGTTGAAATGTGGTCGTTGCATCTGTTTCTTTCGTTGAGATGTGTTGCTGTATTTAAGAATAGTTTGTTCTTTGTTGACTGCAGTAGTGGGGTGAGTCAGCTTCCATTAGTAGGGATATTGCTCTGAATTTCTGCAGACTGTAGTTGTTTGCTCCCCACTCATTTATTTAATATTCAGCAACTATCTTGGGCAGATCATTCTACTGTCTAATTGTTATGGGCAGCTTAGAATATTCATTCTCAGATCTGAGTTGCTCGTCTGACGTCTGACTCCACGTTCTTGCTTAGCCGTAGTGTCGTCAGTGTGTTTACAGTACTTTGATGCTTGCTGACATTCACTGTGATCTTCATATTTCATTTTGCTCATTCTGATAAAGCATCAATGTCTTGCCTTTTTGTTCTTCATAAGAGGTGCTGATTTAGTCTGTGAGTGCTGGCATAGACTTCTCTACGATATATGAGAGTCTATCTTGAGATGCAGGGATAACCCTATGTTCTGTCGACAAGGCTCTACGTCCTGCTGAGGAAGCTCTACGTCTTGCCGACAAAGCTCTACGTCCTGTCGAGGAAGCTCTGCGTCCTGCCGAGGAAGCTCTACGTCCTGACGACAAAGCTCTACGTCCTGTCGAGGAAGCTTTGTGTCCTGTCGAAGAAGCTCTACGTCCTGCAAAGGAACCTCTGCGTCCTGACGAGGAAGCTCTACGTCCTGCCGAGAAAGCTTTACGCCCTGTCGAGGAAGCTCTACGTCCTTTTACTTGGAGTATGGCAGTACTCTACGATCAGCATATAAGATCAACCTAACGACTTTGATCTTTTCTATACTAAGTCCTTTGTACATCACTTTCAATAAAGGACTTTACAATTTGTTAGGATATGACAGATATTAAATTCAGCTTAGATCATCCTAACATATTTGATCTTCACTTTCCTAAGTCCTTGTACATATGTCTTTCATTAAGGACTTCACAATCTTAGCTACTGATACACATATTCATTAACAACACAACATCAAATTTAAACCATGATGCCTAACAATCTCCCCCTATTTGATGTTGACATAACCAGTAGTTAAATCATATCATTAGTTCTAATGCAGATGCTTAAAGAAATAAACATGTCTTATAGTACAGTGAGCAACTGTATTTCTAGATGAAATCATGAATTTTATTGATGATAAAATGAATATTACATTGTAGGATAGTTTCATCAATACAGGGAAAGAGAAGATTTACAAAAGATTTCAAACCTTAGCTTCTCCTTCCTCGTGCTGCTCCTCTCTTGGTCCTTGGGGGATTGGCTCTTTCATATGCAGTTCTTCTTCTGTAGATTTCCCTGCCTTCTTCAGTCATCTGCTGAAATTCTTCAATCTGCTCTCGACTGAGACCAGAAGAGAGCACATGACTTCCTTCTTCACCATATGGGTGAGTTCCATGCAAGTGTCTATTTAAAACTGCAGGATTTCCTGATGGTATGCGAACTCCTGTTGGGGTTACATCAGGCATTCTTCTGTAAGATCCAGGAACTTCACTCCTTATGGAAATTGCATTGATGGGCTCCTCTTCTCCTGGTATTGATGATTCGGGCTGCCTGGTCTGTCTTGGCCTTGGTTGCTCTCTTCCCCTGCTGCTGCTTGATTCCCCTCTTTCTTTGCCTTTTGATTTCTCCCCCTTTATGTCAGCATCCAACCTTCTAACTTCTTGGGAGAGTTTCTCAATACCTTGTACCAGTTCTTGCATTTGTGACCTAGACTGAATGTTGTCAGCTCTTTGCTCTACGAGTTGAGCTTCAGTCCTCTCTCGTTGTTAGTGCATAAGGGCTAGAGCATTGTCAGTCCTTTCCATCTGTTGGAGAGATATTTGCTGGAAGTTGTTGATGGAGGTGCTCAAATCAAAGAGTTTCTCAGTTACGAGTCTATTTTGAGCTGTCTGGGTCTGCTGAAGGGAGATAACTGCTGATTTGTGGTCAGCAATTTCCTTTTGATAGAATTTGTCCCTTTTGTCAATGCCGTTCATTAGTTCTTGGATGATTTCCCTCAGTCTTTTGGTTAATTTAGTACCAAGATTGTCAGTGTGAGTATTGGCAACATCAATAAGGTCATTGAACCTTTTATGGAGGGCAAGGGAATTTGCTTCAAGATTTTCCTCCATATCTTTAGCCATTCCAACCGTGAGATCAGTTAGTTCACCTTTTGTAGGAATGAGTTGGACACGCTCAAGTATTTGCTTGATCTCATTTAGAGATTCTCTTTTGGTATTATCTTAAAGATGTGCCAGAGCAATGGCCAGGTCAAAATATTCATGATGGGAGGAGGACGGTATATCAGTAGGAATATTTTGGGCAGTTGTTTGAAGTGTGGGAGAGGAAGTGGTTTGATTGACATGTATAGGGTTAACACACTCTACGATCGTAGAGTTGATCGTAGAGTGGGTTGACTCTTCGTTCTGTGTATGGAGTGTAAGCTTATCATTAGTCATAGGAGTTGGAGACTCTACGACTGGAGATGGTTGAGCATTTGGTTCATTAGAAATAGAGTTTTGAGAACCTGTAACTGGAAGTAGACTCTTTGGGTCAAAGATGACCTCATTCCTTCTTGGAATCTCATCAAAACGATAGTAATATGGCAATGGAGAGTGTCTAAACTTAAACGATGAGGGAATGAAGTATACTTTTTTCTCGTTATCCTGAAAAGGATGGTTTGTCAGCAGCTTCTGAGCAAAAGAGCCAGTGCTGGGGAATTCTTGGGCAAGCACTGTAATGGCTGGATAGGTTTTGAAGGCCCAGAACATGTGATCCCAAGAATTGACCAATAGTGCTTGATGAAATGACATTCTTGGTAAGTAGTTAAACAGGCAGTTGTAGATGAAATGCCTCTCTCCACCTCTACCTTCAGCAATAATTTCTAGACTTTCATCCTCCTCTTCATCATTAGAGTCATCATTGATCTCCATAACCCCAATAGGTTCAGATATTATTTCTTTCTCTCCTTCTTCCCTTTCATCACTGAACTCTATATTCTCTTGGTTAGGCTCTTCAGGGATGGATGAACCTTCATAGTAATCTTCAGATTGATCCCCCTCACTTCGAGCAGTGACAGGTGCAGGAGCATCAGGTGTCTCCCCCTCAGCATCAGGTGTCCCCCCTCAACTTGAGCATCTCTTTGTTCATGAGCTTCTTGTTGCTCCCCCTCAGTTGGAGTGACAGTTTGACTAGCCATTCTTATTTCTTCTTCTTTGATTCTTAGCATTGCTTCATTGAGCTCTTTTTGAGCTAAGGTCATCAGCCTCTTCTTTGTTTTCTTTGGATTGGGGTCAGCAACCTTTCTAGCCAGTTGTTCATCATTGGTGGATATTAGGTTAGGCTGACCAACTTCTTCAGCAGCTGCTTCTGTTCTTGACTCTACGAATGTAGAGTGATGATTTTCAGTGATCGTTGGGAGGCTTTGCTTAGAGTTGCGTCTTCCCTTCTTATAATACACTCTTAAGGTAGGTTGAGTTTCTCCAGAAGCTTCTTCCATTTGTTTTCTCTTCTTCTTCTCTGCTTCAGAGGATAGGGAAGGCCTAGGTTGAACAGCAGACGATGTAGGTCCTTCATTTGATGACCCTTGAGGTTCTTCTTCAGTTTGGGATATTTCCTTCTTTTTCCCTTTGCTTTTCCTGGTTAGTGCTGGCACCTCCTGATCTACCTCATCAGTTTCTACAACAACAAACATATTTTTCATAGAAGGCTTTCTTACTTCACTCTGAGTCTTCTCATTATCTTCTATCTGGGCTGATTTCAACTTCCCAGTTGGAGTCTTTTTCCAGATTACAAATAACTTTTGAGTTATCCTTTTATGGAAATTTATAGCCTCTCCTTTATCATCCCCAATGCGGTCTCCTAGTGCTTTTTGAATGATAATACTGATGAATCTGCCATAAAATATTTTCCTTGCCCCTTAGGTCTTTCCATCATTTGATACCCAGTTTTCAATCCATTGTAAGAGAAGAGCACCATAGTTCAGTTGGATCTTCTTCACAATAGCAGTTACGATTCTGAGCTGAGTGTCATTGATAGAATCATGAGCTGAATCTTTGCATAGAATGCATTTACCAACAATATCAGCAAGGAATTCATACTTTTGAGGGAATTCCTTTTTCTTTAATCCCCTCAGCCTTGGCTTGTTCTCATGATGCATTCGCTTCAGCCCTTCTTCGGTATTGATGAACTGGAGAGTTGTGAGCCTGTCATTTTTGAACCCTAGGGCTACATTGATCTCTAAGGCACATAGCTGAAGTGGGATCCCTTTAACCTTCGTGGATAGGATTCCGTCTCCAATAATTCCATTTGAATAGAATTCTCTCACCAATGCTGGATATATCAGAGTGTTGGTGTCGAGAGCTTCATAGAGTCTTGATCGTCGCAGCAAGGAGATGATTCTCTTGTACTTTGTTTCAGCTGAAGCAAAATCTTCAAAGTCGAGGGAGTTCCCTGAGATTACTGGTGAGAGTGCCATTTGAGAATTTCTTTGATTTTACTGCACAAGGACGAACTTTGCTCAGAGTTTGATTAAAGCGGAGAGCTAGGGTTTTAGAAGAAATAATTTGAAATGAGTTAGTGAAAACTTCCCTCTTTTTCTGCTGAGTGGACTAAGAGTCACGTGTTGGGTGCGTGCTCGTTTTAACCCGAAGGGAAAAGACTGTTTTGCCCTTAGCTTCTTCTGAGCTCTACGTTTCATTCCTGAGCCCTTTCTACTCTACGACCTTCATCTTACTCGACGATCGTAGAGTACATCTCGGCGATCGTAGAGCCCTTTCTACTCTACGACCTCCATTTTTCTCCACTATCGTAGAGTACGTCTTGGCAGTTTGATCTCCTTTGAGCTGTATGTTTTTCCAGTTTTCGTTACTCTACGAACTTTCTTTCTGCAGAGTTAGTAGATTCCAAAGCATAATATTATGGGTGTAAATTTAGCATTCCAAGTTCACTTATCAGCATGTTGAATCTAGATTCATCTAGGGGTTTTGTAAATACATCGACAAGCTGATTTTCAGTATGAATATAATGTAATGCTATGTTTCCACTTTGAACATGATCTCTACTGCAATGATATCTTATATCTATGTGCTTGGTTCCTGAATGCATGGCAGGATTATGAGTTATAGCAATTGCACTAGTATTGTCACAATGAACTGGGATAGATTTAAACACAAAGCCATAATCAGCTAACTGATTTTTCATCCATAGGATTTGTGCACAGTAGCTGCCTGCAGCAATATACTCAGCTTCTACAATAGAGGTTGAAACTGAGTTTTGCTTTTTGCTAAACTAGGAGACAAGTCTATTTCCAAGAAATTTACATGTACCACTTGTGCTTTTTCTGTCTATCTTGCATCCTGCATAGTCAGCATCTGAATATCCCATTAACTCAAAGGGTGACTCTTTGGGATACCAGAGTCCTAAATATGGTGTTCCTTTAAGATACCTGAAGATTCTCTTTACAGCTAATAAATGAGATTCCTTAAAATCAGCTTGAAATCTAGCACAAATATAGGTGGCAAACATGATATCTGGTCTACTGGCAGTTAGGTATAGAAGAGATCCAATCATACCTCTGTATTGAGTAATGTCAATGCTTTTACCTTTCTCATCTTTGTCAAGCTTGGTTGCAGGTGTCATGGGAGTTTTCATGATGGAAGCTGATTTCATGCCATATTTCTTTAATAGGTCTTTGATGTATTTGACTTGGTTGATGAATATACATTCATTAGTTTGCTTCACTTGAAGTCCAAGGAAGAAATTTAGTTCTCCCATCATGCTCATTTCAAACTTACTCTGCATTAGCTTGGCAAACCTTTCACATAGTTTTTCATCAGTTGAACCAAATATAATATCATCCACATAGATTTGAGCTAGAAGTGATTTATCCTTGTGCTTTCTTAGGAATAAAGTGGTATCTACTCTACCTCTAGTGAATCCTTTTTCTGTGAGAAAGTTGGTGAGTGTTTCATACCAAGCTCTAGGTGCTTGTTTTAATTCATACAATGCTTTGTCTAATCTATAAACATAATTAGAAAGGGTAGGATTGATAAAACCTGGAGGTTGTTCTACATAGACTTCTTCTTGAAGTTCTCCATTGAGGAAAGCACTCTTGACGTCCATTTGGAAGACTTTAAATCTCATGCGGGCTGCATGGGCAAGAAAGATTCTGATTACCTCCAATCTTGCAACTGGAGCAAAGGTTTCATCATAGTCAATCCCTTCTTCTTGTGAGTAACCTTTAGCTACCAGTCTTGCTTTGTTTCTTGTGATAATACCATCTTCATCCATCTTGTTCCTGAAAACCCATTTGGTGCCTATGACTGGATGTTGTGTTGGCCTTTCAACTAATCTCTAGACTTTGCATCTTTCAAACTGGTTGAGTTCTTCTTGCATGGCCTCTATCCAGTTTGAATCTCCTAAGGCTTCTTCTACCTTTTTGGGTTCTATTTGAGAAAGAAAGCTTAGGTAGATGCATTCATTTTGAGTTGTTGATCTTGTTCTGACTCTTGCATTAGGATCTTTAATTATTAGATCTTCAGTATGATCCTTTATCCATCTTCTTCTTCTTGGAGCATCGGTTTTGGTGCCTTCTTGTCTGAGTTCTTCCAGGTTGATTTCTGGTTCAGGTTGTAGAAACTCATTGTCAGGTATAGTGAGCTCTACATTTATTTCTTCTTGCTCTGAGCTTTCTGCTTCTGGCTCGATGATCGTAGAGCTTGACTCTACGATTTTGGACTCATTGATTGTAGAGTCTTCTTCTGCCGGCTCATTGAGTGAGGAGGTTTTCTCCTTTGATTCTGACTCATCAAATATGTTATGAATGGAGACTTCAACACTTAATGATTCCTTGTTGAATACTCTATAGGCCTTGCTGTCCATAGCATAACCAAGGAAGATTCCTTCATCTGACTTGGGTTGAAATTTGGTTAGGTACTTTTTGCCGTTGTTGAGGATGTAGCATAGACATCCAAAGGCACGAAAGTAACTGATGTTAGGCTTCTTTCCTTTCCATAATTCGTAGGGAGTCTTCTTGAGTAGTGAATGAGAGACCTGTTTTGAGTATAGCATGTAGTGCTAACAGCTTCTGCCCAAAAATACTCAGGGAGTTGAGCAGCTGCTAATAATGTTCTCCCAGCTTCAATCAATGTCCTATTCTTCCTTTCAGCTACTCCATTTTGTTGTGGAGTTCTTAGAGCTGAGAATTTGTGATTGATGCCATTTTCTTCACAGTAGAGTTCTACCTCAGTGAAATCAAATTCTCTTCCATGATCACTCCTGATAGCCTTGATCTTCTCCTCTTTTTCATTCATGACAAGTTTGAACAGCTTGATCAAGTGAAGGCTGGTTTCATCCTTAGAGCTCAGAAAGAATACCCACGGGAATCTAGTGTAGTCATCCACTACTACCAGAGAGTATTTCTTTCCACCAAGGCTTGTTGTTGGAATAGGCCCGAAGAGATCCATATGGAGTAACATAAGGGGCTTATCATTTGAGTTAATTGCTTTGCTTTTGAATGAGCTTTTTGTTTGCTTCCCAAACTGACATGCTTTGTAAGGTTTTTCTTTGATGAAGTTGAGCTTTGGCAGTCCTACAACTAAGTCATTTGAGGCGAGTCTCGACATGCTTTCGAAGTTTAAGTGAGACAGCCTCCTATGCCATAGCCAACATTGATCTTTAGAGGCTTTGGCAAGAAAACATACATCTTCATCAGGTCTTAACTCAGCTAGGTTAACAGTAGAGACATTTCCTTCTCTGGTTCCTATCAGCTTCAATGAGTTGGTCTTTATATCCCTAACTTGACACAGATTGTTGAGGAAGGTGACTTGATGATTTTTATCACACAGTTGGCTGATGCTAAGAAGATTGTGTTTCAGTCCTTCAACGTATGCCACTTTGCTGAAAGACACAACACCATTCCCAACAGAACCATATCCTCTTGTCTTTCCAGAATTGTTATCACCAAAGATGACTGCAGGACCATCTTTTTCTTCAAAGTTTGACAGAAGAACCTTGTTGCCTGTCATATGCCTAGAGCATCCACTATCAAGGTACCAGGTTGAGTCAGTAGAGCTTTGTACCTGCAGGAAGGATCAACTTTCATTTTGGTACCCAATATTGCTTGGGTCCATACTTATTAGTAACCTTAGGAATCCAAATCTGTTTGATTTTGGGTCTGTGCAGTATAGGGTAAAAATAGTTGAATATAATGCATATCTGTGGGTGAGTATGGACTCCTTTTTGTCTTAGAAATGTGTGGATGATAGTACTTCACACTTTTTGGCTTAACTCCCTTCTGCTTTCTTTCACTTCTATGATTCATAGTTTTCGTAGAGTTGAAGTTATCTCTACAATTCTTATCAGGTTGGTTCATAGAGAGAGTTTTGTCATGTTCTACGACCCTTCGTGATTTAAATGCAGAATTTGACTTACTCTTTGATTTCTTTAATCCTAGAGTGGTGTGAGAGACAATACTTTGATTTGCAGAATTTGAATGAAAAGTATTAATATCCTGTAGGGATTTCACAAATATAATTTTCTTATTAAAGTTAGGAGAGCTATTATCATTAGCTTCCATACACTCAGCCACTGAGATTTCTGAAGGAGAATTGCAGAAACCCAGTCCTGATCGGTTAGCCACTGTTCTTTGACTAGAGATTATGGTATCCATAGACAGAGAGGACTTATTCCATGACGAGATAGTCTTTTCTAGTTCCTGGATTTTGGAGACTAGAATTAACTCCTTCTGAGTATTAAGCTCATTTACAAGTCTTAGGTTAGCATTCTCAGCCTCAAGATTGGTACATGAGTTAGCCATTCGTAGAGCAGTTTCCAACTCTACGACCGCTTTTTCTTTTTCTTCTTGAAGGAGAGAATGATCTTTTGACAGAATTCTAAACATTTTCATATATTTATGCAGTTCTATCATAGAGTCATGCATGCCATCTCTAAGGTCATCAATAGTTAAATCAGGAGAATAAAAGTCAAATACCTCATCCACATTGAATTCTTTCTTGCTTTTTCCTTCTTTGGCCATTAAACATAGGTTGGCTTTTTGAGTTTCTTCATCTTCACCTGATTCAGGACTTGAGTCGTTGTCTAAATCGCTCCATGAACTTTTAGCGACGAACCCTCTTTCCTTTTTCTTGGCTTTGTAGTGGCTTTTGAATTCTAATTTTTTCTTGTCCTTCTTTGGATCATTTCTTGGAGGCTTGGGACAGTTGCGATGAAATGACCTGGTTGTTTACAGTTGTAACACAAGTCATTAACTTGTTCTTTAGAACTGCTACTGAACTTCCTCTGTCTGTTGTTTCTGCTTATAAACCTTTTGAAGTGTCTGACCAGCATAGCAACTCCTTCATCATTGAGCTCATCATCTTCATCATCATCTGAGTCAGCTATTTTTGAAGTAGATGCCTTTAGAGCAATGCCTATTTCTTTCTTCTTTCCTTCTGACAGTGTTTCAGCTCGTTGGGTCAGCTCCAGTTCATAAGTGAGAAGATTTCCATACAACATATGAACAGTCATTTCATGAAGATTCTTTGACTCTCTAATGGCAGTGGTTTTGGCATCCCATTTGCTTGGTAGAGCTCTCATGAACTTGATGATGAGATCTTTGTTGGATAGGTTTTTCCGTACGCTCGAAGAGGGTTGAGTAGTACGTTGAATCTTTCATATGTGGAAGTGATGCTTTCCCCTGAGATGTGGGTGAACATTTCATACTACTGAGTGAGCAAGGACTGCTTGTTTTCTCTAACGTCTTCCGTTTCTTCATTCATGATCAGCAGTGCATCCCATACTTCCTTAGCTGTTGTACAGTTGACCACGTTTTCAAATAATTCATCTTCTAGAGCCATGAACAAAATGTTTTTGGCTCTTTTGTCTAACTGAAATGTTTTCTTCTCTGCATCAGTCCAATCTTTCTTTAGTTTAACTGAGACTTTATTTGGATCTTCAGCAGTTGGCATTAGCTTGGTTGGTACATAAGGCCCATTGATGACAGTGTCAAATAGATCCTCGTCAATGGCATCCATGTATGCCTGTATGCGAACTTTCCAGTTGGCAAATTTGTCCTTGTTGCACATGGGCGGTTTGTTTCCTCCGCCTTGCTCCGATCTATTTCTGGTTTGTGCCATTGATCTACTTAAGCGGGTTAAGCTTTAAATAAGAGAACCTGCTCTGATATCAATTGTTAGTTTCCAAAGGCACAAAAGATATCTAGAAGGGGGGTTGAATAGATATTTTAAAACTTTGTGTTTTCTTTTTCTTTTCAAAAAGGATGACTTAACAATTTAGTTAATGTATCCAATAATTAAGCACAGCGGAATATGATTTGTAAGAACCCCTTGTAGAAAATAGACCGGTAGTAGAGAATATAGTAAAGCAGTGATAAAGCAGTTATAGCAGTTATGGCAATTAATAAGTGCAAAGAGATAGAGATAAGGCTTTAAGTGGTTCGGAGCACACAAGACTCCTACTCCACTATTCTACTCCTCGAGTAGCAAATCCACTAAGGATATCGTTACAACTGAATCACAAAGATTCCTTCAAGACCCTCGGTCTTGGAACACCAGTACTCAACGTACTCTTCAAAGCTAGCAGCCTTGGAACTCTGTAAGCTAAGACCAGCAGCCTTAGAATCTTTTGTACCCTATGGTACTCAGTAAGCCCAGCAGACTTGTCTTTGGTTGGTCACCTGTTGACCCTTTCACTTGATAGAGAGTGATTTGTTTTGTTGCTACTGAGTTGCTTGAAGCATATGGTTTGATAAACTCAGCAGCGAAGCAAGATGTTTCCCTTGGATTGTAGAATGATAGTGTTTCAAGTATGATCTTCTTTTTTGTTTTTCTTGGTTAACTTGAACCTTCAATCCTTCTGCCTTATGTAGATGCTCTTGAGAGTCTTTCCGTTGAAATGTGGTTGTTGCATCTGTTTCTTTCGTTGAGATGTGTTGCTGATTTTAGGAATAGTTTATTCTTTGTTGACTGCAGTAGTGGGGTGAGTCAGCTTCCATTAGTAGGGATATTGCTCTGAATTTCTGCAGACTGTAGCTATTTTCTCCCCACTCATTTATTTAATATTCAGCAACTATCTTGGGCAGATCATTCTACTGTCTAATTGTTATGGGCAGCTTAGAATATTCATTCTCAGATTTGAGTTGCTCGTCTGACGTCTGACTCCACGTTCTTGCTTAGCCGTAATGTCGTTAGTATGTTTACAGTACTTTGATGCTTGCTGACATTCACTGTGATCTTCATATTTCATTTTGCTCATTCTGATAAAAAATCAATGTCTTGCCTTTTTATTCTTCATAAGAGGTGTTGATTTAGTTTGTGAATGCTGGCATAGACTTCTCTACGATATATGAGAGTCTGTCTTGAGATGCCGGGATAACCCTATGTTCTGTTGACAAGGCTCTACGTCCTGCTGAGGAAGCTCTACGTCTTGCCGACAAAGCTCTACGTCCTGTCGAGAAAGCTCTGCGTCCTGCCGAGGAAGCTCTACGTCCTGACGACAAAGCTCTACGTCCTGCCGAGGAAGCTCTACATCCTGCAGAGGAACCTCTGCGTCCTGACGAGGAAGCTCTACGTCCTGCCGAGAAAGCTTTACGCCCTGTCGAGGAAGCTCTACGTCCTTTTACTTGGAGTATGGCAGTACTCTACGATCAGCACATAAGATCAATCTAACGACTTTGATCTTTTCTATACTAAGTCCTTTGTACATCACTTTCAATAAAGGACTTTACAATTTGCTAGGATATGACAGATATTAAATTCAGCTTAGATCATCCTAACATATTTGATCTTCACTTTCCTAAGTCCTTGTGCATGTCTTTCATTAAGGACTTCACAATCTTAGCTACTGATACACATATTCATTAACAGCACAACATCAAATTTAAACCATGATTCCTAACAAAGTTTAGATGCCCATGAAGGGGCATCACAATGCTAAGGAGTCTACCAATCAGTGGCACAAAATGAGGTCGACAGATGTCTCTTATGCTGTTAGGATGGTCAAATTTATCACACACCCAAATTCGGGTTCCTTAAACCTCGGGTTTGGTGCTGACGATACATTCTCTTTCTTATAATCCACAACATTCAACAACAATATTATTGGTAAAAACTTAATTAATATAAGTTTTACAACATTCTTTTATTCCCGAATTGAAATCTTTACATCTTCATATCCAAATCATATACATTATGATTTGTTCTATTACAATGATTATGAGTACATATTACTCAACATCCAAACGTTAACTTCCTGTCTATACATTCTACTTCAATTAACCACTCAAGACTTGTAATATAACAAATATCTATCATAATTAAATGAATTAACAACATACAACTTTAGTTTGTAATACAAATAAGAAAACAATTAAATTTATATCGCTTAACGTCGTGACTAATTTCTTGCCTCTCTTGTCTTTATCAGAACCTCCGGGTTTCTCGACTTCGCTGAAAATATTAATTTAAAGCAAGGGTGAGCAAATACGTTGCTCAGCAAGTTTAACAGTTATCACATAACACATAATTCGCATTTCAAACATATTTTACCTTTTTCATACTCCGCATTTTATACATGCTTCATGTTTCACATGCTTTGCATTTATTCATGCATCATAATGTTCATACTCAGCAATTATACATGCTTTATGCTTATCATGCTTTGCAATTTTTTTACATGTTTCATGTTTATCATATATCTTATATCATAAAGATAGTGAGTTCCCATAACTCAAACAACTTCAATTATCAATTTAATTGAATAGATTTATATCATAGTATAGCACATGGTGCATATTTCAATCCATTTGTAAGAAGTTCACATAATACAAGAAAACTTACACATAACAATTAACAAGTTCACACATAACAACAAGTTCTGAAAAACTTGTCTCGATCCGTAGTTTATCATCTACCTCATTCACATCTATAATTTCTTTCTTCAAATAATAACCTACATTATCCATAGAGATTTACTTAATTAAGCTAATTATCACCTCGTAAAAATTATTGTCGATACTAATCGTAACCCAATCCGTTAATTGTCCTTTCGACTTAAACCAACGTAAACGTCCTCTCACATCATTTTTATAATATTTTCATAAAAATATGTGATTAACCTTTACTTAGACTTATATGTCCCATATCGACATATTTTAGCTGGTAGAATTTATATTAATAACTCCCAACTTTACTTTAATCAACTATTTTTACCTCCTCGTAACTCCATTTTCTTCATTAAGAATTCTTAACCATTTTATTATTTTTTTCTCTTCTGGCCCCATATACTTAAAAACATTCCACACGTAAAAATAAATTTATTTTAATTTTTTACCTTTGTTAAGTATTTTTCAAAGGGCCATTTTGGTTCGTAACTTAGCAAATTTTGTTATATCGAACTCAATTCCAAAAATTACCAAATCTGGTTAGTATCTCATACACATCAACGTGCACTTTGATTAAAATTTTGTGACCATCGGAGTTATAGAACTCAAGTTATAGCAGTTTTCGTCAAAAAAATCTTACTGTTGAATTGGTCATATCTCACTCATCTAAAGTCAAAATACGTTCATTTTTGGACAAGAGTTTCGTTATACCATATAGTTTCATGTCCCAAAAGACATTAATTTATTTTAATGTTTAAGTGGGCAAAATTGTCCACCAAAAAAATAGGCAGATTGCTTTTAAGGTTTTTCCCTTGTTTGTCCTACTTTGGTAGAAAATCCACTATAAATAATCTACAAGGTATTTTTCGAAAATTCTTATTGGAGTGTTTAGAGGACTCATATATCTATCTCCACAAGTTTGACCACACTCAAAAAATCAAAATAGAATGAAAGTTATAGTCATTCAAATTTCAGTTTCTATTTTTAGCTTTTGACAGTTTTTCCCGACTTTCATGTTTACTATAAAAACTTTCATGATTTCTAGGTTTTCTTGCATATTAACACATAATAAGCATATAACTCCATCACAACCATCCTTATACCTTAGGATCTACTATGATCCTCATCACAAACAATCCTCCCACAACAATCATACTAAAATATAATCTAAGCTAGAAATTTAAAACTAGGGTTTAAAAACTTTTAAACCTTCTTGGTTATTCTTGTTTTCTTCTTGCTAGATGGTTGATGATCTCTTTATTAGCTCTTCCTCTCCCTTCTTCTTATTACCAAAACCGTGGCCCTCTTCTCTCTTTCCTTACTCTTGCTCTCTCTTTTACTTGCTCTTTAGCTCACAAGCTCTTTATACTTGGTGTTTTCTCCAAATGAGCTAACCTTTACTAGCTTCCTTTCTCTCATCTATTTATAGAACCCTTGGGCCCTCACACTTAGTCCTTTAATCAACCAACACTTGGGCAATTAAGGCTTTAATCACTTGCTTACTATTTTATGGATTTACTACTAGAATGACATGTTGCTTGGATTGAATTATGGACATTGAGTGAAGCAAGCTTTGGAATGAAAAGGAAGCAACTTGCTAGCAATTTCTTTTTGCTACAATTTCTCCCCCAAATGGGGCCCACCATGGCCGGATTCCTCCCCCATTTTCCCTTCCATTTTTGGTTTATTTTCTTCCTTTATTACATCATTGTCTAGATGCATGCTTATGTCATCTTCTTTCAACACTTGGGCCACCCATTTGACTTGGGCTTGGTTTTGGGCTTCTTATAACGATTGCTAGGGCTTGCATTGGGCTTGTGTTTGGCTATATCAATTCCTCTCTTGGACTCTCCCAATTAACAATGCACTTGGGCTTGTCAACAAGAACGGTTACTTAACTTCTTTTGGCCCCTTAACAAAGCTTACTAGCATAATTAATTTAGGTCTTCTAACATTGCCACACAAGGCTAGTATTCCATGCTTTGTTAGTTAATACCATAAGCTTAACTCGAAATCAATTTGATTAAATCGTTCCACTTAGCTTTCCTTTTTGTTCCACCAATTTTCTAATTCAAGTAGTCCTAATTGGCAACTCTTATCACTTGACTGGCAAATAAATACATATATATCACACATATAATTATTCATTCATAACTCTTACACAAAATAATTCCCTAATAAACTTCATTAATAATTACACATAACCCTATTTACAATGCTACATGATCTTCTTGGTTATTACATCCCCCCCCCCCTTTTATAAGGATTCCATATCCGGAATCACTATTATCACAATGTTCTAGTTTAGTTTACTACTAAACTCTTACAAAAAAAATTTCTTATCAACTCATCTCATCAACTTACCTTGTCATAGGTATTTCTCTATCCAATTCATCGAAAATCTGCTCCCAACCGAAGCTGTATCATCTTCATCATCTCATCTCTTATACTCATACGTAACCTTATTTTATAATACTCTACTTAGTACTATTCACTCTTTCTACAAAACCCTTTGCTAAATTATTTGTCATTGTGTAACTACCACATTTACTACTTTTTTATGTTCATCACTTTGGACATAATACATCCTACCCTCATCTCATGCTTCTTATCATCTTTTCTTATCCATTTTTCATTCAGGAAACTGTCTACATGAGATCATATATAAATAATCAAAATTCTTTAAAGCACCATTTTATAGCATTCTTCTTTTAGTCTTAAGACTTCATCCATTAACATCTTCTCTCATCATCCTCATTTCTTGCTCTTTAACAATTCCGTCATTTACGTTTAATTCTTTTTTATTCTCGCTCAACCAAAATAATTTATACCTTATAAAATAGCTTGTCGAGCCACTAAACTACCTCGTTTCAATGACTGACCTAACAACATCTTTCCATAACCTTCTTAGAATCTCTTGCACCAAAGTCTCTTTTTACATTATTTCACATATTAAACCGTATAGGTTCTTCTAAAAAAATTTTTTTATCATTTCTCTACACATTTCTCTGCTCCTAATCTAAATTTTAAACTTTAACCTTTACTTAATTATTCAAGATCTTATTTACAAGTCTTATAAATATCAGGTATATCACAAAATCACCCGTGGTGCAACCAAGAAAGTGGCACTAGGTCTAACATCTGAAATTTCCAAAGCTCCTAAATTATGAACAAATAACTAGGACTCAAAAAAGGATGGCACATAAGAAGTATGGTGCCATGATGAGAAAAATGCTTGGCACCCAAGGACCTGACGAAAGGACTGCTGAAAGAAAGTATAACACTCCTATTAAAAGGAGTGAAAAGGAAGATAAAGAATTGTTAAGACAAGCTATTTTTGAAGGAAATCAGTATAGCCATGGAAAACCAAAATAAGTCAAACAAAGGTCAGGCATCAATGGACCTTGAAGATGGAGAGATAGCCACTAAGGATACCTCAGCCTTAGATATTGTCGACGCCGGGTTTTCTCGCTTAACGCGGGGGTTGTAACCCTTTCCAATTTTTAGCCTTTTGATTTAATGATTTTTTGGAAAAGGTCGGCATTGGTGTCGACGGGGTTTTGAAATATCGTTTTTTATGATGAGCCAATTAACCAGAGTCGCCAGTTGGTATATTTGAAATGGATGTACCAACTCATCCGAATTTTTTATAAATCGCTGGCTCATATGTGACTCCGAATTAATTGGTCTGCGAATCGAGATTCATAGAGTTCGGGGGCTTGTTTAAGTGAGGGGAAGGTGTTAGGCACCCCTCGACTTCCGTGAAACACGGTTACCGCAATCTTGATACTTTCCTATCCTTTAATTCATGAATATGTGTATGTAAGTGCGTGTGTGTGTGTGTACCTATGTGAATGTTGTGGTGAATTTGTATGAAAGAATCATTTGGATTTTAGGGAAAATTGTGTTTTAAATTGAGAACGCTTCGGAATGTCTTTTCGGTATACACGAGAAAGCTTTATGGGAAAGGTTTGATTTTAATTGTCAAAACTATGAGATTTTCGTTAGGTGTCGTTTTGGCAAAACAAGAGTTTTAAACCTTTGCCAAAATAGGAATCGAGATCTATACGTTGCTTTCGTGAAATGATCGGGCAATTTCTAGAATCTCTTTCACCCTATGCACAAAGATTTAACAAAACGTTACTTATTTCTAAAATCAGATTTTGTGATGTTTGAGAACGATTTTTCTTTAGCTTTCTCGTTAGATAGGAATCGACATTCATTAACATTTCTCAAATTTTAACCTCGTGATTCTAATATCCTACTTTGATTGATTTTATGAAAATCTTATCATTTAGCTTTGAAATCAATTTCGTGTCGTAAATCAAATCAAGCATTAAAATGCGTTGGGGCTATTCATGGGCATGTAAGCCATCAAAATAATCCCAAACGCCTACAATCACAAGTTCCACTAATATGGGGCCTTAAATCCGATTCTCGCTTTGGCGTCGTTTTAAGGCCCGACGGTTACACGTTACAAGGAGGCTACATCCTACCCGCTATATACATCAAGACATGTCCATCATCGGATTTGGACCACGGGGTCGCTTTCCTAGGCTCACAACCACGATTATTACATACTCACAAATCAAACATTACAATAAATAACCAACGCGGAATTTCTAACAATATCACGACATCCTAAATAGCAAATTAAAGGAACCACAACCAATACATCTCTTATACAACAAACAAGAAATCAAAACATGAATATCATCGGGTTATTAAGAAGAATTTTGTTCCAATGGAACCCTCGCAAATAATCCCTAATTCATTGTTCAATAAGATACATGAAAATTATATCTAATTTACCCAAATCAATAGGACATGAATTGCTAGAACAAATAGAAATTTTCACCTTGCAATTGATCTCAAATGGATGTGAACTTGTGTATTTGAATAGGATAAATGATGTATTTGATACAATCAAACTCAAAAGAATTAATTCCACTCTTTTTTTCCTCTTCTTTCTCCTTATTTTGTTGCAAAATCTAGCTATTTTCTCTCTATTTCCGTATTTTTTTGCTGCTGCAGGAATTCTTCTTCTTCAAAACTGCTGAACCCCCTGTATGCTGCCGAAGCTGGCTTAAATAGGCTGGCCAGAGCCAGCCGCAGATCTATCTGCGGCTGGCCGCAGATAGATCTGCGGCTGGCCAGCTGGCACGCCTCCCATCGCACTCAGCTGCTGAGTGCTGATTTCCCGGTTTTCGTGCTGGCGCACCCACTTGGCCGCAGATCTATCCGCGGCTGGCGGGCTTGACTTTCTCGATTTTCGTGTCACGCCTCGATTTTCGTACCGCAACGTCGGTTTTCGCTGACAGGCTCGTATTCCGCAGTCCGGGAACTTCCGGGAGACGTGCCACCTCATTCGGAAATGCCTGCCTCGGACGGCTTTATTGTCACGTAAACTTGGGCTGCCCAAATCATTGCGGTGGTGTCGGGCGCTCGCCCTTGTGCCCGCTCCTTTGCTCCCGCAAGCCGGTTCAATTGACGATTTCGCCCTCCTGTCATGGTTAGTAGAAGGAAACGCAAAATTTGGGTGTCTACAGCTGCCCCTCTTTATCATGTTTATGAAATGATAAATGAAATGAACAGGATAAAGAATAGACACCTGATGCATGAATGACAGTGTGTAAGAATGACAGTGTATACATGATGTCTCACACATATAGCTTATGATGCAACATAAGATGCAATGCATGCAAGACATTCGTAAGAGTGTCAATGTATCAACCCCCTGACCGTGTTTGTTAGTCTTTGGGTTCACTCTTTCAATCTATCGTCTCGTTCGGGGCCGGGTATCGTCGCCGGTCACCCATCGCGTAACCCCCGGTTATCGTCGCCGGTTGGTTACCTTGTTGGAGCCGGTTATCGTCGCCGGTCATCCATCTCGTGATCGCCGGTTATCGTCGCCGGTCGATCGTCATGTCGGGGCCGGGTATCGTCGCCGGTCACCCATCGCGTAACCCCCGGTTATCGTCGCCGGTTGGTTATCTGTCGGAGCCGGTTATCGTCGCCGGTCATCCATCTCGTGATCGCCGGTTATCGTCGCCGGTCGATCGTCATGTCGGGGCCGGGTATCGTCGCCGGTCACCCATCTCGTAACCCCCGGTTATCGTCGCCGGTTGGTTATCTGTCGGAGCCGGTTATCGTCGCCGGTCATCCATCTCGTGATCGCCGGTTATCGTCGCCGGTCGATCGTCTCGTCGGGGCCGGGTATCGTCGCCGGTCACCCATCGCGTAACCCCCGGTTATCGTCGCCGGTTGGTTATCTGTCGGAGCCGGTTATCGTCGCCGGTCATCCATCTCGTGATCGCCGGTTATCGTCGCCGGTCGATCGTCATGTCGGGGCCGGGTATCGTCGCCGGTCACCCATCTCGTAACCCCCGGTTATCGTCGCCGGTTGGTTATCTGTCGGAGCCGGTTATCGTCGCCGGTCATCCATCTCGTGATCGCCGGTTATCGTCGCCGGTCGATCGTATCGTCGGGGCCGGGTATCGTCGCCGGTCACCCATCGCGTAACCCCCGGTTATCGTCGCCGGTTGGTTATCTGTCGGAGCCGGTTATCGTCGCCGGTCATCCATCTCGTGATCGCCGGTTATCGTCGCCGGTCGATCGTCATGTCGGGGCCGGGGTATCGTCGCCGGTCACCCATCTCGTAAACTTTTCACTTCAACACGTCAAATGGTTGCAAGGGAGCAAGGTGGGACCCACCAGGGCCAGCCGCAGATGGATCTGCGGCCAGCCGCAGATGGATCTGCGGCCAGCCGCAGATACATCTGCGGCCATGATCGGGCCTTAAATCCAACGCGGCTCCTCCAGATCTGTCACTTTCAACTTGTAATTCAAAGAGATTCTCTCGATTTTTCTTGTTCGCAAGGGCTTTTTGTCGATTTTTTCAACTTTTCCTGCAAAAACTGTTCCGGGGTAGGATTGATCTACACGCTACCGGTAACACTTTGACCGGTCACTTTTCAATTTCGTCAATGTTTTGCTATACATTTGACTATTTGCATGTTTAGAGATAAAATGTATGCTTTACAATGCTATGTAATGTACCATCATAAATACATGCTATGTATCAACTATGTGAGTCCTATTTTATGTTCATGAGGCGGGGTCCCACATATTGTTATTCCTTTTCTGCAATAAAATCATGCATTACATGCTGTAATTACATATATGAATGCAATTTAAATCTGTTTGAGGCTTTGATTGATGGAAAACACGTTTGGCTTATGCCTGGGATGTTCAATTTACAAACGGAACTCTGCCGATTTTTTTTTTTTTTTATTTTTTTTTTTTTTTTTTTATTTTTTTTTTTTTTTTTTTTTTTTTTTTTTTTTTTTTATTTTTTTTTTTTTTTTTAAGCATGCATCATGTTGCATTAATCATATGATGAGGCTAGAAATTTAGAAATGTTCATTACATAATTTTAAAAGGAAACTTACCTTCTTTCTCGCCCGTTCTATTCCAGCTATGGATCGTGATGCGCCCAGTAGCTCCTCCGCCTCTCGGACTTCGGGTGTTCGCCGTCGTAGGGCTGCACCCACTCCTGTTCCTCCTCGGACCCGTCAGGCTCGTCGTTTGACGGAAGCTGTTATTCGTCCTGGTCCTCCGGACGTTGAGGAGGCTGTTCCCCCGGAGGTCGCGGGCAGAGGGGCCATCCTCCAGCACACCGGCTCCATCTACTCATCAGGCTCCTTCTGGCGCCTCTGTGCAGATACCCGATCTTTTGGGTCGGGATCTCAGTCGTCACCCCTCAGCATCTCTCGTGGCTAACGAGGTATATTTCAGCTCTATTCTGATTTCACTCTCAATTTCTCCATTCTCCTTTTTATCCGGATTGACCTCTTGGTGATTGCCCCAGGTACCCGAGTTTTACCCAGCCGAGGGGTAACTGGTTCAACATCTATTCCCTTTACGCGGCCCTGCACAGTGATTATCGGGCGATGGTGGACTCTTGGGGCTTCCGACATTTCTTCACTATCATCCCCCGCCAGTGCCCCTGGGGTTACATGAGGGCTTTATCCGAGCGATGGTTCCACCAGACGCAGTCTCTTCATCTCCTCGACTGCGAGGTCGTGTTGACCCCATGGGACTGGAGGTACATTACCGGCATCGAGTTTACCGGTTCCCGCGTCCCCTTGGATCTTGATATCACTCCTGTGGAGGTTCGAGCTTTGCTGGGCTTCGCTGCTGAGGACCGGGTCTTTAAGGCCCGCAGTATCCGATCTGGTGCCTTGGCTGTCGATGCAGTCGGGGGTCTGTACGCACTGCCCATTCCCGCGGATCAGGGCACCAGGGACATTCTGCTACGACGCCTGTTCCTGACCATCATGAGGGGTTGTTTTCTGGGGAATAACTCCTCTACCATTCATTTCAGCGTCGTAGGAGCGGTCAGAGACGTGGACCGCATCGGTGACTATGACTGGGGGTCATTCACCTTTGCCTACTTCCTCCACGGCATGCGCCTACGCTCGGAGGGACAGACTGATGCCTGGCTCGGCTTCTACCACTTTCTGTTGGTGAGTCCCCTCCTCCTCTCTCTTACTGTATTTCTTTTCCTTTCATCTCTTTTCTGTATTTGATAGTGACTCATGCCTTGCCTTGTTTCTATTCACAGTTCTGGGCTTACGAGCGGCTGCCATGTCTGAGGCCTATCACTACTCTGGGCCCGGACACTTATCCTCGGGGTCGGCGATGGCATCATAGTACTCTCGAGGAGGTCCCCGTGTCTGGCAGTTTTGCACACTGTCGCATCCAGCTGGAGCTGATCACGGCTTGCAGAGGTCGTCTGGATTCCCTACCTCTCCGATCATCTGACTGTGGGGTTTGCTGACGGGCATCCTTCCGGCCCGGAGTTCGAGCTTTCCACCCGCCGCCTCACTTTGCAGAGTGTTGGAGGCTGGGTGATGTATCTGGGAGAGCGAGCATTCAGATGCGTCACTGGAGAGATCCGCATCCCGCACTCCCTTTCTTTCACTACTTTCTGGCCGTTGGATTCTCAGCCCTCGGAGATCATGCTTGCCGTGGAGGACGGCCTGATGCTTTCCACGGGTCCCACTACGAGTGATGCATTCCGTACATGGTGGGTGCCCCGTACCATCGGTCCTCAGACTCGGGCCACTTTCTTCCTTGGAGACATGGTTCCAGGCTCGGTGACGATGACCGATTGGGCTGCCTGTGTTCGGACTCCCACCCACGCTGAGCAGATCGCAGCATTGACACGTCAGGTAGATAAGTTATCGATGTTTATTCGGGGGTTGGGCCGGGCCCCGGAGGAGGCTTACACCTACGATCCTGACGGTGCAGGTTATGATGCAGGCCCGAGTTCATCTGATGCCACAGCGCATCCCTACATCCCTGATATGAATTTTGGTCCTCCGAGCTCGGCGACTCCAGGGGATCAGTTCGAGGATCCTGCTTTCATAGATGATACTGATTTTATTTAGACCAGGATAGGATAGGGTCTTTTGTATCAGCACCTGCTTAGATTTCTTTTTTCATTTATGCACTATGTACAGGAACTCATTTATTTATTTATGCACAGTTTTCTTTTTTCATTTTTATGGGATTCACCTGGTTTATTATTAACTGTATGATGCATGCTCTTTTATTTATGGATAGAGAATGACCCCTGTACAGTCTTTTTGATACTATTTTTTCACAGATGTCGTCCTCGGATGCCGTGGTTCGTTTGGATTCCATTCCTCCCACAGGGTTGATTGGCAGCCTCTTCCGCTGGTTGGACAGTTTACTGCCGGCAGACAGGATTATCGCAGATGGTCTTTTGGGACATTCTTGGTCCTTACTGACCTTTCAGGTGCCAGCGGGTTTTGTGGATGGTCTTCTGAGCCATTGGGCCCCTGCCCGTCAGGTGTTTAGGTTTGGGACAGTAGAGCTGACCCCCACCCTTGAGGAGTATGCTCGCTTCACCGGCCTGCCGTTGGATGGTCCCTGTGCTAGGGTTACTGTTGGTTCCATGCGCCGTCAATTCTTGACTTTTACCGGTTTGCGGAGGGCTGTCCTATTACCGGTAATCACATCAGACCATATGGTTCCTCTTCAGTTCTTGATTGACCGATTTGGCTCACCTGACAGTTTCCGTCTTTTCCTCGGTGATTTTTCCGTGTCCGAGGAGCGCTGGGATGCCTTGAGAGTGGGCGTTTCTGATGGCCTGTGTCATCTCAGTTTTGTATTTGCCTGCAGGATCCGATCACTTGGACATGCGGATTGTTGCGGCCATTAGGGCCCTTCAGGAGGATCACACCATTCTCCCCATGATATTGGCGGATACCTATATGTCGGCCACATATTGCCAGTCCTTCCGAGGAAGATTCTTCAGAGGGGAGCTCGACTTTGCTGTATGTGTGGTTCATGAGTCATCTTAGTCCCATCGGCCACTTCCGCCGCCAAGGGTTTTGCTTCAGTCACAAACATAGCCGCTCAGTTTTCGTTTTCGTCCCGTGAGTTGTACTGATGTGGCCTCCTGGACATCATTTTTGTCTATCATTGAGGACCCCTTTCATCTATTGGTTTTATTCGGGCTATTGCTCCTTCCTGAGCTTCTTGACTCATGTGCCTGGCATGGATTTCATTCCCATTGCTGGGTTAAGGGGCGTGACGACCTATCATCCCCTGGCGGTTATGGGGCAGTTTGATCAGACACAGGATTTACACCCCTTCGCGGGTACAGCCGCATACCGATTCCTTATATCATTCTGTACAGAGAGGGATCTATTGCAGGTATACGAGCTTTGGAATCACAGGATCTTTGCCGAATATAGTGCGAGCTGTCACATCCAGACATTTGCCTACGCACAGTGGTTGCGTGGAGACCTGGATTCGGCTAGTTTGAGTCGGACTGGGGCCTTTGATGACTCTGGAGTGATTTTCACAGAAGATACCACAGACCACTCCATTTCAGCCGATTATGCCCCGAGTCGGGTCGCTGATGATTCCCGACTCCGCCTGGCGCTGATTACTACTGAAGCCGAGAGGGATGCCGCCCTTGCCGAGAGAGATGAGGCCATTCGGGCTAGAGATGCTTGCCATTGCCGATAGAGAGGCCATTGTATTTTCAGACCAGGGCAGTGGTAGATGCTCATTTTGGGACTGTCAACCGAGCTACTGCTTTACTGGATCGTATTGATATGATGGGGCAGCAGATTGCAGGAGATGCTGATGCTTCAGATCTATCCACCACCCTGTCCATCCTGCTTCGGTTAGTTTCAGATTTGTAGATTATTTTATTTCCTGCATAGACTATGTTGGTTTCATCAGTTATTGAAAGAGAAATCTTGTAATAAAACGACTTATATATATAGACATGCATTTAAATTTAGTCATTTTCCCCCTTTTGTCGCATCATTGCCATCCATTGGATCATCATTTTATCCCATCTGACCATGATCTTGACATTTCGCCTTCTTTCTTTCCTCAAGACTTGATGGAGATTTTGACAGATATTGCCGCACACCTTCTGATTTCGTCGGATTGAATCTCAGATTTTGGATAACTGTTTGGGTTGGATCAGGGTATGTATTCTGGGATGAAACTGGTTAGGCAGTTAGTTTCGGGAAGGTTTTGAGGGTGTAGGAAGGTTTTATCTGGCTATCGAAAATTGGTTTTGGTTAAGGAAAGGATTATTATTTTTTTTTTTTTAAAGGATCGGACCGCGCCATGATGGCTGCCTACGTACCCCCACAAGTTGGGAGATCAGGTCCTACGTAGTTCGCTCTCAAAGGAAAAAAGAACTGATAATTTAAGCGTAGAACCGCTTCACCGAGTCAGCATTGAGGGGTTGTGGAAATACCTCACCATCCATTTCTTGCAATATGAGGGCTCCTCCGGACAGCACTTTCTTAATCACGAATGGTCCTTCCCAATTCGGGGCAAACTTCCCCCTGGCTTCGTCCTGACAAGACATGATTCTCTTTTAGCACCAGGTCATTCTTCTTGAATATCCGAGGTCTGATCTTTTTGTCATAATGATCGAGGAGATCCTCTGTTGATATAGCTGGCCGTGCCAGACAGCAGCCACCCTCCTTTCATCAATTAGGGCCAATTGGTCGTATCGACTTTGCATCCAATCCCTCCTCGCTTATCTGAGCGTCGATCACTATCCTGAGGGACGCCATCTCATCTCAACTTCAACTGGCAGGACAGCCTCCATTCCATACACCAAGGCGTAAGGGGTTGCTCCCGTAGAAGTACGCGTGGATGTTCGGTATGCCAGCAGGGTGAGGGGTAACAGATCCGTCCGGCCAAGCCCCGATGATTAGCAGACATTTTCGCCATGATCTTCTTGATGTTCTTATTGGCCGCCTCCACTGCCCCATTCATTTTGGGACGGTAAATGACGGAATTGAGGTGCTTAATCTTGAACTGGTCACACAGTCCCTTCATGAGGGCATTGTTTAAATTCTTGGCATTGTCAGAGACCACAACCTCAGGTTGCCCATATCGGCAAATGACATTATTCCTGATGAAGCTGACGATGACCTCCTGAGTTACTTTAGGGAAAGACGCTGCCTCTACCCATTTGGTGAAATAATCGATCATGACGAAAATGAACCGGTGCCCGTTGCTTGCTTTGGGCTCTATTGGTCCGATTACATCCATTCCCCACATCGAAAATGGCCACGGGGAGGTCATACAGTGCAGTTCATGGGGAGGCGTATGTATCACATTACCGTGCGCCTGACATTGATAACACCGTTTGACATGATCTTCGCAATCGGCTTTCAGCGTTAACCAATAATGCCCTGTCCTCCAGATCTTTTTGGCCAACATCGGTCCACTCATGTGTGGCCCACACACCCCGCCATGGATTTCATTCATAATCCTTTCGGGCCTGTGTTTCATCTACGCACTGCAACAGTCCCAACCCGGCATCCCTTTTGTAGAGTGAATCGCCACTCAGGTAAAACTTCATCGCCATCTTTTGAATTCTCATCCTTTCAGTCCGATTTGCCTGATCGGGAAGGGATCTGTCTCTCAGATATTCCCTTATGTCGTGATACCAGGGCCCTGCCTCGTCAACACCACCTCATTTGATAACACTGCCACATTTTCCTCATATGCCGGGGCATTCTGTACGGTGGATCTCAATCTGTGGACTGTCCCTACTCTTGATCACGTGGATTAAGGAAGCCAAAGTCGCCAACGCATCGGCAAAATCATTTCGTCCCCGAGGAATATGGCGGAAGGCGATATCTTTCGAAACTCTTGCATAAGCTGGGTGACACAACGATGGTATGGAAGTAACCGAAGCTCCTTAGTGTTGTATACCCCCAATTGCTTGTCTGATTACCAATTCTGAATCCCCCGAACACCGCCTAGTCTTTTTTACTCCCATGTCACGGGCCAATCGGAGTCCCAAGATACACCCCTCGTATTCAGCGGTGTTTGTTCGAATTGCTGAAACGAAGCTTAGTGGCCACGGGATATTGTTCTCCCTGGGTAATAGAGACTAGGACCGCTCCGGCTCCTGCCCCCTCGGCATTCATGGCACCATCAAAATACAGCTTCCAGAATTGTCCCTCGTCATCACATTTTTCGTGCGATACCCAAAATATATCCTCGCCCGGAAGAGGAGTTTTCTAACGGCTCCGTCCCTCCTGCCGGGGCTTCTGCCAACTGATCTGCAATTCCCTGCCCTTTCATGGCCTTCTGGGTCAACTGTACACCATGTCAAACTGTTGTAAAATTAACTGCCATCTTGGATAGTCGACAATTCAGCATGGGCCTTTCGAAAATATATTTTAGGGGATCCATTCTTGATATCAGGTAACGTTGTATGCCCATGGAGGTAGTGCTGTAATCTCCCTGCCGCCCAGGCCAGAGGCACAACAAGTCTTCTCGATGGGAGTGTAATTCTGCTCACATTGGCTTAAATCTTTTGCTGATGGTAATAGATGGCCTGCTCTTTACCCGCCTCATTTTTCTGTCCCAACATACATACATCCATCGCGATGGTTGTTGACGGATATATACATAAATAAAGGGATCCCCATCCTTCGGGGGGTGGTACCAGCACTGGTGCCTCCGTCAGTTGTTTCTTAATGATCTGAAAAGCCTTCTGACACTGCTCATTCCATTCTTGGGAAGCACCCTTTCTTAACAATTTAAAAATCGGCTCACATGTAGTCGTCAAGTGAGATATAAAAACGGCTGATGAAGTTTATTCTCCCCAGGAATCCTCTTATCTCCTTCTCTGTGCGAGGTGCTGGCATATCCACAATGGCCTTAATCTTTGGCTTGGATCCAACTCAATGCCCCGATCACTAACCAGGAAACCCAAGAGCTTGCCCCGACTGTACTCCGAAAGCGCACTTGGCTGGATTGAGTTTCAAATTATACTTTCTGAGCCGATCGAATAGCTTTTTGAGGATGGGTTATATGATCAGATTCTTCCTTCGATTTCACAATAATGTCATCCACGTATAGACTTCTTATCTCCTTGTGCATCATATCGTGGAACAAGGCCATCATGGCTCTCTGATAAGTAGCCCCTGCATTTGTGAGACCGAAAGCCAGTCGTCTGTAGCAGAAAGTGTCCCAGGGGGTGATGAATGCGGTCTTTTCCCGATCTTCCTCCGCCACCATTATCTGATGATATCCTGCGAAGCAATCCACAAAAGAATACATTTCGTATCTGGGCTGTGTTATCCACCAGGATGTGTATGAAAGGCACCGGGAAGTTATCCTTGAGACTGGCCTTGTTTAGATCTCTGTAGTCTACGCATACCCTCACCTTTCCTCCAGGTTTAGCCACTGGGACCACATTGGATAGCCATTCCGGGTAAGTGGACACCATAATGATTCCCGCCCTGAACTGTTTGATGATCTCTTCCTTCACTTTTAAACTCCACTCAGGTTTCAACTTTCTTAGTTTCTGCTTGACAGGCCTGAAACCCTCCTTGATGGGCAACCGGTGCACCACAATGTCGGTGGATAATCCGATCATGTCCTCGTGCGACCAGGCAAAGACATCCTCATATTGGCCTTAGTAACTCAATTATTTCTGCTTTTTGGCTGGGGTTAAGGTCTGTTCCCTATCTTGAGTTCTTTTGGATTGTCAGGGGTTCCAATATCAACGGTGATGGTTTGGTTCCAAGTTGGGTTTGGGTTTATCCTCGACCCATCCTTTGATCTCGTCAGGTGCGTCGTCGTAATTCTGTCTCGTCTTGTTCAATGCCCATTAAATCGAAATCCAGCTCAATGTCAAAATCATAATCATCATTCAAATTTGAAAGACCATCTGTTAGGCAAGGATTACTCAAATGGGTACACCTGACATGAAACAAAAATACTTGTCATATATAAATCATTTTTTTCACGACGATCGCCATTTTCAAATAACACGAAGAAAACGACATAATTATGCAGAAATAAAACAACAACAAAATAAAACTTCTTCATTCCCCCATCATCTGGGGTCAACCACCCTGACGTCGAGCTTTACCCCTGTTTGGATATCACTGGTTTCTGGGTTTCCAATTGTCGATGGTCAGGTCAGCTGAAATGCGCTGGATGAAAGAGGTCCTCACATCGGACACCTCCCCGATGATTACGGATACGTCGCCTGAGTTTCTCCTCCATTACCCTCTCCAGGAATAATCAGTCCTGCCCAATCGATGACAGGCACAACTTGTTGGGCTCCCGGTGGTATGACAATATTCGTCCCCTCCTTACTGCTTGTTGATTGTCCGGGGATGTAGCATTTTGGTATTCAAAACTCTTTTGCGACCTCCTGCAGGAAACTTTCCCTCCGGGCCGACTCATTACGTGTGGGGGTTAACTCTTCATTCCCTGCCCCAAATCATAGGTCCGCTGATCCCTGCTCATTGTCGGCTTTGGTCGCTGGACTGCCAACTAGTCGAATCGGAGTCGCACCCTGACGGTGTCCCCGTACTGCGCCCACATGGTATCCCAATCCTGCCTTGCCTAATCTGCTGTGGTAGGTGGATGGGCTTGGTGATTCCCTGACTCACTGCTTTTCCCTAGTCCCTGTCCAGGTTGGAAGTTCATTTTAATCATTTCCCCTTGCCACAAAGGTGAGGTTCCGGAGAGACCCTTGGTTTTCACAGCTGGAGCTCCCAGGCATCTATAATGGGGAGTGCTAATCCTCTAGTGCTTGAAAGCTGGCAGGCGCCGCTGACTCATCCACATTTGATTAACTGGTAGGCCACTCCTGGGAGGAGAAGGGTCATCACATTCGGCCGAGATTGTTACCAGATTCCCATCGATGATCAACTTGATTTGTTGGTGGAGCGTGGAAGGAACTGCCCCGGCCATGTGTATCCACGGCCTCCCTAACAGCAGGTTGTAGCTTGCCGTAATATCTAGGACTTGGAAGGATATATCAAAAAGTACAGGGCCCTATCTCCACTGGCAATTCTATCTCTCCGATGGTATCCCTCCGGGATCCGTCAAAAGCCCGAACCACCACATGACTGGCCCGCAGGCGCTTGAGACTGATGTTCATTTTCTTCAGCGTGCTGAGAGGACATATATTCAATGCCGATCCCCCGTCGATCAGCACCCCATTCATGACATATCCTGAGGAGATTACCGCGATGTGTAGCGGTTTTCGGTGCCCCCTTCCCTCTTTGGGAATGTCCTCATCCGTAAAGGATATTGCATCGGTTTCCAATAAGTGGCCTATCAGCTGGCCGAAACCCTCCTCACTAATTTCTTTGGACACAAATGCCTCCTCTAGAACCTTCATCAGGGTTTTGCAATGCTCACTGGATGACAACACCAAGTCCATGACTGATGTTAGGGTTGATTCCTCATTTAAAATCTGGATCCCCCTCATTTCTGGGTGATCCATCCTTTTCAAAAACTCTATGGCCCTTTCCTCGGAAACCTCTTCATTTTTTCTCTTTTGGCTCTCAAGGGACTCGCCCGGGAAGATATAAGGGGTTCCCCCTGGTCGTCACGGAAGCACAACTGGCCGCTTCCTCGGGTATTCCCCCGTAATTCCAGGGTACAGTCTTCAGACTACTGATAGGGAGTTGTGGCCTTGCAGCAAAAATGATGGGCCTCGGAGCTGTCAACTTGATAGGTCCCTCTATGTTATTCGTACTTACCCCTATCAACTTGATGGGTGTTACCCTCGCACTCCCATGGTCATGTATCACATTTATCATCTCCTCAATTTTCTGCACATAGTTCAACCTTGGCGGCCCCCCAGCCTCACTTGCCTCCGTCGCATTGACTCCCCCCCCATCATGTCTTGGCAGGGGATTTGCCTTAACATTCGGGGAATCCGGCTGTTCCACCACAATCTCTCCACTGTCAATCAGGTTTTGGATTCGATGCTTTAACGTCCAGCAATCCTGTGTATCATGGCCAGGGGAACTGGAGTGGTATGCACACCGCTTGCTCGGGTCAAACCTTCTACCCTTTGGGTCACTCGGGGGTGCCAAACCAACAATCTTCTTTTGGGCTACTAATACCGCTAATACTCGTTTCAAGCGGCTCCCCGAGCGGGGTGAATACTCGGTTTTGCGATGCCTCATATCTTCTTCGCCCCTCTGCTCTTTGATCTGAGAAATTGGGCTGTCGGGGTGGCCCTCCCCTCTGTGCCTGTACCGGAAGATGGTTTTCTGCTTTACTGGACGACCCTTGTAGGATGAGGGAGACATCCTCTTCCTTCCTCTTTTGGACTCTCCGGGAAGTGCTACCATAGTTTCCATTCTGTATTTGCTCGGCGGCAGTTTCTAAAGCAGTAAAGATCCCGGATTTTACCCGATTTCAACCCCATGTCAACCATCTCTCCATGTTTAATCATTTCCGCAAAAGGTCTTCCAATCCCCGAGATGACCCTCTCATAATACGGTGCCTCCTGAATGTCTACAAAGGTCATTACCATCTCTGATTCGCTCATCGGGGGAGTTACCTGGGCAGCCATGCCCCTCCATCTTTGCGCATATTCCCTAAAGGATTCCCTAGGCTGTTTTTTAACCTTTGTCATTTGGTACCTGTCAAGAGCCATCTGGGCCTGAAAGCTGTATTGGGTTAAGAAAGTATGGGCCAATTCCTCCCAGTTGTGGATTCGGGCGTTTTGTCGAGGCGAGCATACCAGATTCTTGCCTCCCCTGTTAAGCTTTTCTGGAATAAGTTGCATTCTCAACCCCTCGTCTTCGGCATAAGCCCCGAGTTCTCCAATGTATATTTTCAAGTGTGTATAGGGGTCTCCCTTTCCATTGTTATTTTACAAACTCGGGAACTTTGAACTTTTCTGGATATCTGGCCCCGGGGAAAACACACAGGTCTGAGTAATTAACCCTGCCCAGGGAGCCTATGCCCTTTAGAGATTGGATGGTTTCCTCCATGTATTTCATTTTTCGCCGAAGGTCGTCATGGTCCCCTTCCTCTGGGATAGTAATCACTGTCCTGCTAGGTATGGGAACGGCCTTTGGGATGACTGGCTCGTCCTTGAGTCGGGGTTGGTCCTCTTTAAGCAAGTTTGTACCATTTTTAGGAGGATTCTGATCATCCCCTGGTGGTGGAGTATTATGCGATCCCTGGTTTACCGGATCCTGTCTGATTAAGAACTGTTCCTTTAACATTGTGGCCATTTCCATCATCTGTCTTTTAAAATCATCAAACTCCTCCCGAGATATGGAATTATGGTTAGGAAGATCAGCCATTTCAGATGTAGAGACCTGGGCTTTCTTAGACTGCGGACGGGGTTAAGGAGCTCTCCTACAGAAACAAACGGTTCGAAGTTTAGTCCCGGGAAATGAAAACATGGATGCATGCTAAAGCTGTAAAATTTTTGTGTGTTTTTTTTTTTTTTTGGGTTTTTTAATCTTTTTCTGCAAAACAACACGTTAGCGGTCCTTTATTGAGACACTGCATGCTAGATACAATTTATTATGCTTCCCGGGTCGTTCCCTGCAAAACACAGAGGTTAGTATTTTCTTTTGTCATAAAGGGGAAGCATATATGAATATTTTGCAATGGGATTATGACATTTATACGCATAAACGTAAAAGGGCATGAAGAGACTTTTCCTGCGTTGGGTTATTCAGAGGCTGACCTACCCTAGGGTTACTCTCACGGGCTTTTCGGCATTGAAGGTTCCCAAATCTTCGCAATCTACTCGTTTGAGCCCTTTCGATTGGAGCGGATTTGAGTGGTGCGTTTCCTGAGCCATCTCCGGGGAGCAGCCCCATCGAGTCCAGTAATAAGCAACCGACAGGTTCGCCTCAGGAGGAGGTACTCTCTCAACATACATTCACATTCATCGTCCTCAC
The DNA here is from genome assembly GCA_034770075.1 of Aralia elata. Lineage (NCBI taxonomy): Eukaryota > Viridiplantae > Streptophyta > Magnoliopsida > Apiales > Araliaceae > Aralia > Aralia elata. Next base: position 31,713,445 of record CM068379.1, read on the forward strand.
CGCATGCAAATGTTTTCTTTAAAGTAAAGTCATTTCATTCAATCATTCATTCATTTGGACACAACACACATTCACACAAACAAAAACCAAAAGATCAAAATATCGCATGCACACACATATTCATGAATTTTTTAAAGGATAGAATAGCATCAAGATTTGAACGCGGCTTAAGCCCTCTAATGTCCCCAGCAGAGTCGCCAGCTGTCGACGCCACGGGTTTTTCTCGCTTAAACGCGGGGGTTGTAACCCTTTCCAATTTTTAGCCTTTTGATTTAATGATTTTTTGGAAAAGGTCGGCATTGATGTCGACGGGGTTTTGAAAGATCGTGTTTTATGATGAGCCAATTAACCAGAGTCGCCAGTTGGTATGTTTGAAATGGATGTACCAACTCATCCGAATTTTCGTGTTTTACAAAATCGCTGGCTCATATGTGACTCCGAATCAATTGGTCTGCGAATCGAGATTCATAGAGTTCGGGGGCTTGCTTAAGTGAGGGGAAGGTGTTAGGCACCCCTCGACTTCCGTGAAACACGGTTACCGCAATCTTGATGCTTTCCTATCCTTTAATTCATGAAATGTGTGTGTGTGCGCGCGCTTGTGTGTGGGTGTGTGTCTATGTGAATGTTGTGGTGAGTTTGTATGAAAGAATCATTTGGATTTAGGGAAAATCGTGTTTTAATTTGAGTACGCTTCGGAATGTCTTTTTCGATGTACCCGAGAAAGCTTTATTCTTTATGAGAAAGGTTTGATTTTAGTTGTCCAAAACTATGGGATTTTCATTAAGTGTCGTTTTAACAAAACAAGAGTTTTAAACCTTCGTCAAAATAGGAATCGAGATCTATACGTTGCTTTCATAAAATGATGGGCAATTTCTAGGATCTCTTTCACCCTATGCACAAAGATTTAATAAAACGTCAATTATTTATAAAATCATTTCGTGTGTTGTTTTGGAAAACGATTTTTTTTCTTTAGCTTTCTCGTTATATAGGAATCGACATTCATTAACGTTTCTCAAATTTTAACCTCGTGATTCTAATATCCTACTTTGATTGATTTTATGAAAATCTTATCATTTAGCTTTGAAATCAATTTCGTGTCGTAAATCAAATCAAGCATTAAAATGCGTTGGGGCTATTCATGGGCATGTAAGCCATCAAAATAATCCCAAACGCCTACAATCACAAGTTCCACTAATACGGGGCCTTAAATCCGATTCTCGCTTTGGCGTCGTTTTAAGGCCCGACGGTTACACGTTACAAGGAGGCTACATCCTACCCGCTATATACATCAAGACATGTCCATCATCGGATTTGGACCACGGGGTCGCTTTCCTAGGCTCACAACCACGATTATTACATACTCCCAAATCAAACATTACAATAAATAACCAACGCGGAAGTTCTAACAATATCACGACATCCTAAATAGCAAATTAAAGGAACCACAACCAATACATCTCTTATACAACAAACAAGAAATCAAAACATGAATATCATCGGGTTATTAAGAAGAATTTTTGTTCCAATGGAACCCTCGCAAATAATCCCTAATTCATTGTTCAATAAGATACATGAAAATTATATCTAATTTACCCAAATCAATAGGACATGAATTGCTAGAACAAATAGAAATTTTCACCTTGCAATTGATCTCAAATGGATGTGAACTTGTGTATTTGAAATAGGATAAATGATGTATTTGATACAATCAAACTCAAAAGAATTAATTCACTCTTTTTTTCCTCTTCTTTCTCCTTATTTTGTTGCAAAATCTAGCTATTTTCTCTCTATTTCCGTATTTTTTTGCTGCTGCAGGAATTCTTCTTCTTCAAAACTGCTGAACACCCCTGTATGCTGCCGAAGCTGGCTTAAATAGGCTGGCCAGAGCCAGCCGCAGATCTATCTGCGGCTGGCCGCAGATGGATCTGCGGCTGGCCAGCTGGCACGCCTCCCATCGCACTCAGCTGCTGAGTGCTGATTTCCCGGTTTTCGTGCTGGCGCACCCACTTGGCCGCAGATCTATCCGCGGCTGGCGGGCGGGCTTGACTTTCTCGATTTTCGTGTCACGCCTCGATTTTCGTACCGCAACGTCGGTTTTCGCTGACAGGCTCGTATTCCGCAGTCCGGGAACTTCCGGGAGACGTGCCACCTCATTCGGAAATGCCTGCCTCGGACGGTCATGCTGTCACGTCGACTTGGGCTGCCCAAATCATTGCGGCGGTGCCGGCGCTCGCCCTTGTGCCCGCTCCTTTGCTTCCGCAAGCCGGTTCAATTGTCGATTTCGCCCTCCTGTCATGGTTAGTAGAAGGAAACGCAAAATTTGGGTGTCTACAGTCATTTTTCTTTAATACGTCGGATTTGTAAAGAAAAAGATAGTAGTTGTAATACCCGAGAATTTTGAATAATATTAATATTGACTTTTCTATTTAAGTTGAATATTTATTCGAATATGAGTATACGTGATCTACCATTTTGGTAGTGGTGTGATAAAGTGACTTCTTGTTTATTTATTAAAGAAATGATTTATTAAGAAAAGAAATTATTAATATTAATTAATTATTGTGTGACTAATAATCTCTATTAGATTATTTAAGTGTTATATGCCATGCTACTTGAGGTATAACCGTGTGATGAAAGGTGTATTATTTGTAATAAAGTTTCGATATTCATTTAATAATATAAAAGAGATGTGTGACATTTAAATTGCATGAACATTCTATATGAGATATTGATGTGCGATATGGACAATTAAATGTACATTTTAATTACATGAGGTAATAATGGAAGTAAACTAATAATTGTTAGATAATAATTATTTTAATACTAGAATGTTTATTGTAATAATATTCTATTATAGAAGCAATGGAATAATAATGTACATTAAATACTGGGTGTTAGTAATTTATTAGATTTTACTTAATTAATGTACATGGATTATATGATATGTGTACATGTGACTTTATTAATACAATGTGGTAGCATTTAATTATTTAATACATCTTGACCTAAGTTACATTTTAAATCAAAGTGTGCTAATAAGCCTTGTTGGAATGTCTGAGTTCTTTGTCCCAAATTGAGAGTCCCCTTCTTGCCCAAACTTTCATTTCCGTGTTCTACGAAAAAAAAAAAAAAAAAGCTACAAGCCTAAGCTACTTCTTTTTCCTTGCAAACCATAGCTCCATGATGAAATGGGGAGTGGCCCAAATAGTATCCATCACTATTACACCAAACCAATATTGCCCAGTGAATTTTCCTTCTTCACATTGGTTAAAGCTTTTGCATAGATTCTAGCTGTCGACGCCGGGTTTTCGCTTCGTGGGTCCTTTTTGGTCTTTTCCAATTTTAGCCTCTTGATTAAATGATTTTGGAAAAGGTCGGCATTAATGTCGACGGGGTTTTGAAAGATTGTTTTTTTATGATGAGCCAATTAACCAGAGTCGCCAGTTGGTATATTTGAAATGGATGTACCAACTCATCCGAGTTTTCATTTTTTTATAAATCGCTGGCTCATATGTGACTCCGAATTAATTGGTCTGCGAACCGAGATTCATAGAGTTCGGGGGCTTGCTTAAGTGAGGGGAAGGTGTTAGGCATCCCTCGACTTCCGTGAAATACGGTTACCGCAATCTTGATGCTGTCCTATCTTTTAATTCATGAAATGTGTATATATGCAGGTATGTGTGTGTGTGTGTGTGCTTATGTGAATGTTGTAGTGAGTTTGTATGAAAGAATCATTTGGATTTTTGGGAAAAGTCGTGCTTTAATTTGAGAACGCTTCGGAATGTCTTTTCGGCATACACGAGAAAGCCTTATGAACAAGGTTTGATTTTATTTGTCAAAACTAGGAGATTTCAGGTATCGTTTTGGCGAAAATAAAAGTTTATCAAGCCTTAGCTAAAATAGGAATCGAGATTTATACGTTGTTTTCATAAATGATGGGCAATTTCTAGGATCTCTTTCGCCCTATGCATCAAGGTTTAATAAAACATTTAATTTCCTTTATAAAACCCATTTTTTGTGACATTTGAAAACAACTTCTTTTTAGCTTTCTCGTAGAATAGGAATCGACTTTCGTTAGCATTTCCAATTTTTAACCTCGTGATGCTAGTATCCTACTTTGATTGATTTTAGAAAGATCTTTATCGTTAATCCTTTGGAATCATTTTGGTGTCACGAAATCTAATCAAGCATAAACACGCATCGGGGCTATTCACGGGCATGTAAGCTATCAAAATGTCCCCGAACGCCAACAATCACATATTCCACTAATACGGGGCCTTAAACCCGATTCTTGCCTTAGCGTCGTTTTAAGGCCCGACGGTTACATGTTACAAAACAAGCATCTTGAATCTATCACATACATCAAAACGTCCATCATCGGATTTAGACCACGGGGTCGCATTCCTAGGCTCACACGAGATTATGACATGCCCACAAAATTAATACTACGTAATTAACCAACCCGGATTTATCTAATACACCATGATATCCTAAAAAGACAATCTAAATGAATTACACCCAATAAATTATCACAAACAAGCTAGAAATTTCATCAATTGGATATCCTCGGGTTATTAGGATGAATTTTGTTCCGATGGAACCCTCCCCAATAATCCCTAATCCATGATTGTTCAACAAGATCCATGAAAGTTATATCTAATTTACCCAATCAATATGACATGAATTGCTAGAACAAATAGAAATTTTCACCTTGCAATTGATCTCAAATGGATGTGAACTTGTGTATTTGAATAGGATAAAGAGTGTATTTGATATAATCAAAAATCAAAAGAATTAAATTCTCTCCTTTTTCTCTCTTTTTTTCTCTCTTTCCTTCCTATTTGATTGCAATTTTTTGCTCTTTTCTCTCTATTTCCGTGCTTCTCCTTGTTGCTGGAATTCTTCTCCTTCTAAAACCTTCAACTTCTTCAACTCCCTGTTATGCTGAGCGAAAATGAGCTGAAATAGGCTGGCCAGAGCCAGCCGCAGATTGATCTTGGCCGCAGATCAATCTGCGGCTGGCTGGCCGCCTGCCTTCCACTCACCCCGATTTCGAGTTCCGTGTTTCGGGATCCGTGTTTTCAAAAGGCGCACTATTTGGCCGCAGATCAAACCGCGGCTGGACGGTTTGACTTTCTCGTTTTTTGTGCCACGCCTCGATTTTCGTGCCGTAACGTCGGTTTTCGCTGACAGGCTCGTATTCGGCAGTCTGGGAATTTCCGGGAGACGTGCCACCTCATTCGGGGATGTCTGTCTCGGATGGCCTTATTGTCACGTCAGCTTTGATCGCCAATCACTGCGGTGGTGTCGGGCGCTCGCACTTGGGCCCACCCCCTTGTTCCCGCAAGCCGGTTAAATTGACGATTTTGCCCTCCTGTCATGGTTAGTACAAGGAATGCAAAAATTGGGTGTCTACACTAACTTCTCTATAAATTGAGTTCATCTCTTCTCTAATTCACTTGCTGAGTTCTGTTAAGTTTAGATTGGGAGAAATTCTTGTTCCAAGCTTCAATAGAGGTAATACACTGTTAAGTCATTTTATTAAAATTGAGTTTTCTAAATTATTAGGAATGCATGAATTAATGAGAATTTGCTTGGGAATTGTTAGCATGATGTTTGTTAAGCTTATATGTATATATTATAGCAATGTGGCTGAGTTTAAGCATGTTTAAGTAAAGAAATTCGTGTATGGGTTTGAGCTCTGCCGAAATAGAGACCTTCCTGGATCGTCCAGGGAAGGGCGCAGCTGCGCCCTCCCTGCAGTACAAACCGGCGCAGCTGCGCCGAGTGTCAGACTAGAGGAATATTTTTTTTGTTCTTCTGATGTTCTGGACATGATAGGTTGACTTCATTAAGTATATAAATGAGTTTAAAGTCTATTTATGATTAACCTTGCATAGCATGAGCATTTCAACTTCATTTCGCATATGTTTTTCGAAAGGAAACTTATAGTTTTGAAACTAGACTTTTCCAAAACTTGCAATGTACAAGTTCTGATCATACAAGCATGTGTATATGGTCTAATTATACATGACATAAGGTTCCAAGATGCTTCATGTGTGTTAGACGATCACGGCCTTGTTTAAAACGACTTTTAAAGGCAAACTTGAATACTTTGAAGCAAACATGCATGGCTATAATAACAATTTCATTAAGGAATGTTGAACTTGCATGTTAATACTCCAATAATTCTCAGACATGATATATATATGTGTTTTACCCTAGTATGTTATAGCATTTTGTCGTTCAAGCATGAATCTAAGCAAATTTCCAAGTTAGGGGCTATGTTAACTAAGTATAGATGATATGAACGCATGCGCATGAGTATTTTCGATGTTATAACCTTTGAATATGAATAAGTATTTGGTATGATAAGTCACGAGGATTTTTTGAACTTGTTTGACATTATTTTGCCATAGGTCTAGACTAAGGAAGTATAAAATAGTAATATGAACTTGAGATAATCACGTGAGCATGCAAACCCCTTTAACATGTGTATATAGAAATTGTTGAAGTATTGGTATGTTAAATAGTGGGCTGAAACCAGGAAGGTAATGTCAAACAAGTTCAATCGTCGCCGGACATCCATCTCGTAATCGCCGGTTATCGTCGCCGGACGATTGTCTTGTCGGGGCCGGGTATCGTCGCCGGTCACCCATCTCGTAACCCCCGGTTATCGTCGCCGGTTGGTTATCTTGTCGTAGCCGGTTTTCGTCGCCGGACATCCATCTCGTAATCGCCGGTTATCGTCGCCGGACGATTGTCTTGTCGGGGCCGGGTATCGTCGCCGGTCACCCATCTCGCAACCCCCGGTTATCGTCGCCGGTTGGTTATCTTATCGGAGCCAGTTTTCGTCGCCGGACATCCATCTCGTAATTGTCAGTTTTCGTCGCCGGACGATTGTCTTTGTGAGTGCCGAATCTCGCCTACGGTCACTCGGTCGGATTGAGAAGTCGTGTTTGACACTCAATTCATCAAAATCTCGCATTTTATTGTCACTTTATGAGTCAAATGGGCCTTAGGGTCGATTAAACTTGCATTGGACGAAAGGGGGACCCACTGGGGCCAGCCGCAGATGGATCTACGGCCAGCCGCAGATAGATCTGCGGCTAAGATCGAGATTCATAAGCGGCTCGCCGCTTCCAGATCTGTCACTTTCAACTTCGTACCCCACATAGATTCCTGCGATTTTGCTCGTTTGCAAGGACATTTTGTCGAGTTTCCCAACTTTTCTGCAAAAACCGCTCCGGTAGGATCGTTCTACGCGCTATAGGTAACACTTTGACCGTTCACTTTTCAATTTCGTCAACATTTTGCTATACATTTGGCTATTTACATGCTATAGATGGAAGATGTATGCTTTACAATGCTATATTATGTATGATCATATATACATGCTATGTATCAACTGTGTGAGTCCTATTTCATGCTCATGATGCGGTCCCACATACTGTTATTCTTTTCTGCAAGAAAATTATGCATTACATACTGTAATTACACTTGTGAATGCAATTTTGATCTGTTTGAGGCTTGGATTGATGGAAAACATGCTTGGCTTATGCCTGGGATGTCCATTTTACAAACGGAACTCTGCCGATTTTTTTTTTTTTTTCGCATACCATAAACATGCATCATGTTGCATTAATTATATGATGAGGGTAGGAATTTAGAATATTCGTGACATAATTCAAAAGGGAACTTACCTTCCTCGTTACCTGTTCTGCTCCAGCTATGGATCCCGATGCTCATAGTAGCTCCTCCGTGTCACGGACCTCGGGTGTTCGCCGTCGTAGGGCTGCACCTGCCCCTGTTCCTCCTCGGACCCGTCAGGCTCGCCGCTTGGCGGAGGCTGTCATTCGTCCCGATCATCCGGTCGTTGAGGAGGCTGTCCCTCCGGAGGTTGCGGCAGAGGGGCCATCCTCCAGCACACCGGCTCCATCTGCTCATCAGGCTTCTTCTGACGCCCCTGTGCAGATACCCGATTTTCTGGGTCGGGATCTCAGTCGACACCCCTCAGCATCTCTCGTGGCTAACGAGGTACATTCAATTCCATTATTACTTCATTTTCAATTTCTCAATTCTCTTTTTATCTGGACTGACCCATTGGTGATTGTCCCAGGTGCCCGAGTTTACTCAGCCGAGGGGCAACTGGTTCAACATCTACTCCCTCTACACGGCTCTGCACAGCGACTACCGGGCGATGGTGGATTCTTGGGGCTTCCGTCACTTTTTCACTATCATCCCTCGTCAGTGCCCCTGGGGTTACATGAGGGCCTTGTCCGAGAGATGGTTTCACCAGACCCAGTCCCTTCACCTTCTGGACTGTGAGGCTGTGTTGACCCCCTGGGACTGGAGGTACATTACGGGCATAGAGTTTATCGGGTCCCGCGTTCCTCTAGATCTCGACATCACTCCTGCGGAGGTCCGGGCTTTATTGGGCTTCGCTGCTGAGGACCGGGTCTTTAAGGCCCGTAGTATTCGGTCTGGTGCCTTGGCTGTTGATGCGGTCGGGGGCCTCTATGCGCTGCCCATTCGAGCGGATCAGGGTACTCGGGACATTCTGCTCCGACGCCTGTTCCTGACCATCATGAGGGGTTGTTTCCTAGGGAACAACTCCTCCACCATTCATTTCAGCGTCGTGGGAGCGGTCAGGGACGTGGACCGCATCAGTGACTATGACTGGGGGTCATTCACCTTTGCCTATTTCCTCCACGGTATGCGTCTACGCTCGGAGGGCCAGACAGATGCTTGGCTCGGATTTTATCACTTCCTGCTGGTGAGGTTTCTCTTTCCCTTTTCTTATTGGACTTTCCCACATTTATTTCCCCTTTCTGCATTCAGGTTACTCATGCTTTTCATTGTTTCTGTTCGTAGTTCTGGGCCTACGAGCGTCTCTCATGTCTGAGGCCTGTCACCACTCTTGGCTTGGACACCTATCCCCGGGGTCGGCGATGGCATCATAGCACCCTGGAGGAGGTCCCGGTATCTGGCAGTTTTGCACACTGCCGCATCCAGCTGGAGCTGATCACGGCTGCAGGGGTCGTCTGGAGGCCTTATCTTTCTGAGCATCTGGATGTGGGGTTTATAGATGGGCATCCTACCGGCACGGAGTTTGCACTTTCCACCCGTCGCCTCACTTTGCAGAGTGTTGGAGGATGGGTTATGTACCTGGGGGAGCGCACCTTCAGATGCATTACTGGGGAGATCCGCATCCCGCACTCCCTTCCTTTCACTACCTCATGGTCGCTGGATTCTCAGCCCTCGGAGATCATGCTTGCAGGGGAGGATGGCCGCATGCTTTCGACGGGTCCTAGTACGAGTGATACTTTCCGTACTTGGTGGGTGCCCCGCACCATCGGTCCTCAGACCCGGGCCACATTCTTTCTTGGGGATATGGTCCCCGGCTCGGTGATGATGACTGACTGGGCAGCCTGCGTTCGGACTCCTACTCATGCTGAGCAGATTGCTACCTTGACCCGGCAGGTAAACCAGTTGTCTCTATATCTTCGGGTGCTGGGCCGGACTCCAGAGGATGCCTATGCCTATGATCCTGATGGTGCGGGTTATGATGCGGGCCCGAGCTCATCTGATGCCACCGCGCAGCCATATATTCCTGACATGAACTTTGGGCCTCCGACCTCGACGACCCCAAGGGATCAGTTCGAGGATCCCGCCTTCATAGATGAGATTGATTTTATTTAGATCAGGATAGGATAGGGCTTTTGTATCTGCACCTGCTTGGATTTATTTTTCATTTTATGCACTATGTATTGAACTCATTTGTTTATTTATGCACAGCTTTTCTCTCTTATCTCTATGAACTTCATTTGCTTTATTATTAACTGTATGATGCATGCTTTTCTTATTTATGAAATAGAAAATGACCCCTGTACAGTCTTTTGATACTATTTTTCCACAGATGTCGTCCTCAGATGCCGTGGTACGTTTGGATTTCATTCCTTCCACAGGGTTGGTTGGCAGTTTCCTCCGCTGGTTGGACAGTTTATTGCCGGCCGACAGGGTCATCGCAGATGGTCTTTTGGGCCATTCTTGGTCCTTATTAACCTTTCAGGTGCCAGTGGGCTTTGTGGATGGCATTCTGAGCTATTAGGCGCCTGCCCGTCAGGTGTTCAGGCTAGGGATGGTAGAGCTGACCCCCACCCTCGAGGAGTATGCTCGCTTCACCGGCTTGCCTTTGGATAGACCTTGTGCCAGGGTCACGGCTGGTTCCATGCGCCGTCAGTTCTTGACCTTTACCGGTTTGCGGAGGGCTGTCTTGTTACCGGTGATCACATCAGACCATATGGTTCCCCTTCAGTTCTTAATTGACCGATTTGGTTCACCTGACAGTTTTCGTCTTTTCTTTGGCGATTTTTCTGTATCTGAGGAGCACTGGGGCGCTTCAAGAGTAGACGTTCTGATGGCCTGTGTCGTCTCAGTTTTGTACTTACCGGCAGGACCTGATCAGTTGGACATGCGGGTTGTCGCGGCTGTTCGAGCCCTTCAGGAGGATCACACCATTCTTCCCATGATATTGGCGGATACCTATATGTCAGCTTCATACTGTCAATCCTTCCGAGGCAGGGTATTCAGAGGGAGTTCGACCTTATTGTATATGTGGTTCATGAGTCATCTTAGTCCCATCGGCCATTTCCGTCGCCAAGGGTTTTGCTTCAGCCATGACATAACCACGCAGTTTTCGTTTCGTCCCGGGAGCTGTACTGATGTGGCCTCCTGGACATCATTTTTGTCGGTAATCGAGGATCCCTTTCATCTATTGGTCTACTCGGGCCATTGCTCCTTTATGAGCTTCTTGACTCACGTGCCCACCTTGGATTTCATCCCTATTGCTGGCTTGAGGGGCGTGACGACTTATCATCCCTTGGCGGTTATGGGGCAGTTTGATCAGACACAGGATTTACACCCCTTCGCGGATGCAGCCGCCTACCGATTCCTTATATCATCCCGTTCAGAGAGGGATCTACTGCGGGTATACGATCTTTGGTCTCGCAGGATCTCCGCCAAATATAGTGAGAGTTGCCACCTCCAGACATTTGCTTATGTGCAGTGGTTGCGTGGAGATTTGGATCCGGCCGGTTTGAGTCATACTGGGGCCTTTGATGACTCTGGAGTGATTTTCCCGGAGGACACCACAGACCGCCCCATCTCAGCTGATTCTGCCCCAAGTCGGGTTACCGAGGATACCCGACTCCACCTGGCCCTGATTACCGCTGAGGCCGAGAGGGATGCTGCTCTTGTCGAGAGAGATGATGCCCTTCGGGCTAGAGACGCTGCCATCGCTGACAGAGAGGCCATTGTATTTCAGACCAGGGCAGTTGTAGATGCTCATTTTGGGACTGTCAGCCGAGCCACTGCTTTATTGGATCGTATTGATCTGATGGGGCAGCAGATTGCAGGAGATGCTGATGCTTCAGATCTATCCACCACCCTGTCCATCCTGCTTCAGCTAGTTTCAGATTTGTAGATTATTTTATTTCCTGCATAGACTATGTTAGTTTCATCGGTTATCGAAAGAGAAATCTTGTAATAAAATGACTTATATATATAGACATGCATTTAAATTTAGTCATTTTCCCCTTTTGTCGTATCATTACTTTTCATTGGATCCTCGTTTTATCCAGTTGACCATGATTTTGACATTTCGCCTTCTTTCTCTTCTCAAGTCTTGATGGAGATTTGACAGATATTGCCGCACACCTTTTGATTTCTTTGGATTGAATCTCAGATTTTGGATAACTGTTTGGTTGGATCAGGGTTATGTCTTTTGGGATGAAGCTGGTTAGGCAGCTGGTTTCGGGAAGGTTTTGAGGGTGTAGGAAGGTTTTGTCTGGTTAGGGAAAAGATTATTATTATTTTTTTTAAGGGATCGGACCGCGCCATGATGGCTGCCTACGTACCCCCACAAGTTGGGAGATCAGGTCCTACGTAGTTCGCTCTCAAAGGAAAAAGGAAACTGATGGTTCAAGCGTAGAACCGCTTCACCGAGTCAGAATTGAGGGGTTGTGGAAATACCTCACCATCCATCTCTTGCAATATGAGGGCCCCTCCGGATAACACTTTCTTAATCACAAACGACCCTTCCCAGTTCGGGGCGAACTTCCCCTTGGCTTCGTTTTGACAAGGCATGACTCTTTTCAGCACCAAATCATTTTCTTTGAATTTCTGAGGTCTTATCCTTTTGTCATATGATCGAGAGATCCTATGTTGATATAACTGACCGTGCCAAACCGCAGCCACCCTTCTTTCATCAATTAGGGCCAGTTGGTCGTATCGACTTTGCATCCAATCCTCCTCACTTATCTGAGCATCGATCACTATTCTGAGGGATGCCATCTCAACCTCAACTGGTAGAACAGCCTCCATTCCATACACTAAAGCGTAAGGGGTTGCCCCTGTAGACGTGCGCGTTGATGTTCGGTATACCAGCAGGTCAGGGTAACAAATCCGGCCATCCCCGATGATTAGCAGACATTTTCGCCATGATCTTCTTGATGTTTTTATTTGCACCTCCACTGCCCCATTCATCTTAGGACGGTAAATGACGGAATTGAGGTGCTTGATCTTAAACTGGTCACACAGTCCCTTCATGAGGGCGTTGTTTAAGTTCTTGGCATTGTCGGAGACCAAAACCTCAGGTTGCCCGTATCGACAAATGACATTATTCCTGATGAAACCGACGATGACCTCCTGAGTTACTTTGGGGAAAAAAGCTGCCTCTACCCATTTAGTGAAATAATCGATCATGACGAAAATGAATCGGTGCCCGTTGCTTGCTTTGGGCTCTATTGGTCCGATTACATCCATTCCCCACATTAAAAATGGCCACGGGGAGGTCATACAGTACAATTCATTGGGAGGCGTATGGATCACATTACCGTGCGCCTGGCATTGGTAACATCGTTTGACATGATCCTCGCAATCAGCTTTCAGCGTTAACCAATAATGCCCTGTCCTCAAGATTCTTTTGGCCAGCATCGGTCCACTCATATGTGGCCCACACACCCCACCATGTATTTCATTCATGATCCTTCGGGCCTGTGTTTCATCTACGCATTGCAACAGTCCCAACCCAGCATCCCTTTTGTAGAGTGAATCCCCACTCAGGTAAAATTTCATCGCCATCTTTTGAATTCTCATCCTCTCAGTTCGACTCGCCTGGTCGGGAATGGATCTATCTCTCGGATATTCCCTTATGTTGTGATACCAGGGCTGCCTTGTCAACACCACCTCGTCTGATAACACTGCCACATGTTCCTCATATGCCGGGACATTCTGTACGGCGATCTCGATCGGTGGACTGTCCCTATTCTTGATTACGTGGATTAAGGAAGCCAGAGTTGCCAATGCATCAGCAAAGTCATTCCGTCCCCGGGGAATATGGCGGAAAGAGATATCTTCAAACTCTTGCATCAGCTGGGTAACACAACGATGGTATGGAAGTAACCGAAGCTCTTTAGTGTTGTACACCCCGATCGCTTGTCTGATTACCAGTTCTGAATCCCCAAACACCGCTAGTCTCTTCACTCCCATGTTGCGGGCCAATCGGAGTCCCAAGATACATCCATCGTATTCAGCGGTGTTGTTCGAATTGCTGAAATACAGTTTAGTGGCCACGGGGTATTGTTCTCCGGTGATAGAGACCAGGACCGCTCCGGCTCCCGCCCCTTCGGCATTCATGGCACCATCAAAATACAGCTTCCAGAACTGCCCCTCGTCATCACGTTTTGATTGTGACACCCAAAATATATCCTCGCCCGGAAGAGGAGTTTCTAACGGCTCCATCCCTCCTGACGGGGTTTCTGCCAACTGATCTGCAATTCCCTGCCCTTTCATGGCCTTCTGGGTCACGTACACCATGTCAAACTGTTGTAAGATTAACTGCCATCTTGATAATCGACAATTCAGCATGGGCCTTTCGAAAATATATTTCAGGGGATCCATTCTTGATATCAGGTACGTCGTATGCCCATGGAGGTAGTGCTGTAATCTTCCTGCGGCCCAGGCCAGAGCACAACAGGTCTTCTCGATGGGAGTATAATTTTGTTCACATTGGCTAAATCTTTTACTGAGGTAATAGATGGCCTGCTCTTTACCTGCCTCATTTTTCTATCCCAGTATACATCCCATCGCGATGGCATTGACCGATATATACATAAACAGAGGGATCCCATCCTTTGGGGGTACCAGCACTGGTGCCTCCGTCAGCTGCTTTTTAATGGTCTGAAAAGCCCTCTGACATTGCCCATTCCATTCTTGGGAAGCCCCCTTTCTTAACAGTTTGAAAATTGGCTCACATGTAGTCGTCAGGTGGGATATAAAACGGCTGATGAAGTTTATCCTCCCGAGGAATCCTCTTATCTCCTTCTCTATGTGAGGCGCCGACATATCCACAATGGCCTTAATCTTTGCCGGATCCAACTCAATGCCCCGATCACTAACTAGGAATCCCAAGAGCTTACCCGACTGCACTCCGAAAGCACACTTGGCTGGATTGAGTTTCAAATTATACTTTTTGAGCCGATCGAATAGCTTTTTGAGATGGGTTACATGATCAGATTCTATCTTCGATTTCACAATAATGTCATCCACGTAGACTTCTATCTCCTTGTGCATCATATCGTGGAATAGGGCCATCATGGCTCTCTGATAAGTAGCCCCCGCATTTGTGAGACCAAAAGCCAATCGTCTGTAGCAGAAAGTGCCCCAAGGGGTGATGAATGCGGTCTTTTCCCGATCTTCCTCCGCCACCATTATCTGATGATATCCCGCGAAGCAATCCACAAAAGAGTACATTTCGTATTGGGCCGTGTTATCTACCAGGATGTGTATGAAAGGCACCGGGAAGTTATCTTTGAGACTGGCCTTGTTTAGATCTCTGTAGTCTATACATACCCTCACCTTTCCTCCAGGCTTAGCCACTGGGACTACATTGGACAGCCACTCCGGGTAAGTGGACACCATAATGATTCCAGCCCTGAACTGCTTGATGATCTCTTCCTTTACCTTTAAGCTCCACTCCGGTTTCAACTTTCTTAATTTTTTCTTGACAGGCCTGAAACCCTCCTTGATGGGTAATCGGTGTACCACAATGTTGGTGGACAATCCGATCATGTCCTCATGAGACCAGGCAAAGACATCCTCATATTGCTTTAGCAACTCAGTCATTTCGGCTTTCTGGCTGGGGTAAGGTCCGTCCCTATCTTGAGTTCTTTTGGCTTGTCAGGGGTTCCAATATCAATGGTGACGGTTTGGTCCAAGTTGGGTTTGGGTTTATCCTCGACCCATCCTTTGATCTCG
This sequence comes from Aralia elata, assembly GCA_034770075.1. Taxonomy (NCBI): domain Eukaryota; kingdom Viridiplantae; phylum Streptophyta; class Magnoliopsida; order Apiales; family Araliaceae; genus Aralia; species Aralia elata. The sequence continues at coordinate 31,728,763 of CM068379.1, forward strand.
TCAGGCGCGTCGTCGTAATCTGTCTCATCTTGTCCAATGCCCATTAAATCGAAATCCAGCTCAATGTCAAAATCATAATCATCATTCAAATTGGAAGGACCGTTTGTTAGGCAAGGATTACTCAAATTGGTACACCTGACATGAAACAAAATACTTGTCATATATAAATCATTTTTCACGACGATCGCATTTTCAAATAACACGAAGAAACGACATAATTATGCAAAAATAAAACAACAACAAAAATAAATTTCTTCATTCCCCCATCCTCTGGGGTCTACCACCCTGACGTCGGGTTTTACCCTTGTTTGGATATCACTGATTTCAGGGTCCAGTTGTCGACGGTCAGGTCAGACGAAATGCGCTGGATAAAAGGGGGCCTCACATCGGACACTTCCCCGATGATTACGGATACGTCGCCTGAGTCCTCCTTCCTATCCTCTCCAGGAATAATTAGCCCTGCCCAATCGATGACAGGCACCACCTTTTGGGCTCCTGGTGGTGTGATAATATTCGTCCCCTCCCTACTGCTTGTTGATTGTCCGGGGATATAGCATTTCGTTTCAAACTCTTTTGCGACCTCTTGCAGGAAAATCTCCCTCCTGGCCTATTCATCACTTGCGGAGATCAATTCTTTATCCCCAGACTCAATTAGGGTTTTATTGATCCCTTGCTCATTGTTAACCCGGTCACCAGATTGCCAGCTAGCCGAACCGGCGTCGCACCCTGACGGTGTCTCCGTGCCATGCCTCCACGATACCCCAATCCCGCTTTGCCTATCTGTTGTGGTAGTTGGATGGGCTCGGTGATTCCTTGACTGCTCCTCCCCAGTCCTTGTCCAGGCTGGAAGTTCATTTTTATCATTTCCCTTGCCACAAAGGTAAGTTCTGGAGAGACCCGAGGTTTCACAGCTGGAGCTCCCAGGCATCTATAGTGGGGAGTGCTAATCTCCAGTGCTTGAAAGCTGGCAGGTGCCGCCGACTCATCTACATTGATCACTGGTAGGCCACTCCTGGGAGGAGAAGGGTCATCACATTCGGCCGAGATTGTTACCAGATTCCCATCGATGATTAGCTTGATTTGTTGGTGGAGCGTAGAAGGAACTGCCCCGGCCATGTGTATCCATGGCCTCCCCAATAACATGTTATAACTGGCTGCAATGTCAAGCACTTGGAAAGAGATGTCAAAAGTACAAGGTCCTATCTCCACCGGTAATTTAATCTCTCCAATCGTATCCCTCCGGGAACCATCGAAAGCTCGTACCACCACATAACTGGCTCATAGGCGCTTGGGATTGATGTTCATCTTCTGCAAGGTACTGAGGGGACAGATATTCAATGCCGATCCTCCATCAATCAGCACCCCATTCATGATATATCCCAAGGAGATTACCGCAATATGTAGCGGTTTCCGGTGCCCCCTTCCCTCTTTGGGTATGTCCTCATCCGTAAAGGATATTACATCGTTCTCCAATAGGTGGCCCACCAGCTGGCCGAAACCCTCCTCACTAATTTCCTTGGGCACGTATGCCTCTTCCAGAACCTTCGTTAGGGATTTGCAATGCTCATTGGATGACAACACCAAGTCCATGACTGATGTTAGGGTTGACTCCTCATTTAAAATCTGGATCCCCCTTGTTTCCGGGTGATCCAACCTTTTCAAGAATTCTATGGCCCTTTCTTCGAAAATCTCTTCATTTTTCCTCCTTTGGCTATCCAGGACTCGCCCGGGAAGATATAAGGGGTTCCCCTTTGTCGTCACAGAAGCACAACTGGCCGCTTCCTCCGGCATTCCCCCATAATTCCAGGGTACAGTCTTTAGACTACTGATAGGGATTTACGGCCTTGCCGCAAGGATGATGGACCTCAGAGCCATCAACTTGACAGGTCCCCCCGTGCTATTCGTACTTACCCCTATCAACTTGAGGGGCGTTCCCCGTGCACTCCCATGATCATGTATCATGTTGATCATTTCCTCAATTTTCTGCACATAGTTCATCCTTGGCGGCCCCCCAGCTTCACTTGCCTCCATCGCATTGACTCCCCCTCCATCATGTCTTGGCAGGGGATTTGCCTTAACATTCGGGGAATCTGGCTGTTCCACCACAATTTCCCCACTTTCAATCAGGTTTTGGATTCGATGCTTCAACGTCCAACAGTCCTGTGTATCATGGCGAGGGGAACTGGAGTGGTATGCACATCGCTTGCTCGGGTCAAACCTTCTACCCTTTGGGTCACTCGGGGGTGCCAAACCAACTATCTTCTTTTGGGCTACTAACACCGCTAATACCCGTTCAAGAAGCTCCCCGAGCGGGGTGAATACTCGATTTTGCGAGGCTTCATATCTCCTTTGCCCCTCTGCCCTCTGGTCTGTGAAGTTGGGCTGTCGGGATGGCCCTACCCTCTGCACCTGTACCGGAAGATGGCTTTCTGCCTTTTTGGACGAGCCCTGAAGGATGAGGGAAACATCCTCCTCTTTTTTCTTTTGCACCCTTCGGGAGGTGCTGCCATAATTTCCACTCTGTATTTGCTCCGCAGCCGTTTCCAAAGCAGTGAGATCCCGGATTTTGCCAGATTTCAAACCCATATCCACCATCTCTCCATGTTTAATCATTTCAGCAAAGGGTCTTCCAATCCCCGAGATGACTCGTTCATAATACGGTGCCTCTTGAATGTCTACAAAAGTCATCACCATCTCTGATTCTCTCATCGGGGGGTTCACCTGTGCGGCCATGCCCCTCCATCGTTGCGCATATTCCCTGAAGGATTCCCTAGGTTGCTTCTTAACTTTTGTCATTTGGTACCTGTCAGGGGCCATCTGGGCCTGAAAGCTGTATTGGTTTAAAAAGGTATGGGCTAATTCCTCCCAGTTGTGGATTCAGGCGTTGTCAAGGCGAGCGTACCAGATTCTTGCCTCCCCCGTTAAGCTTTTTTGGAACAGCTGCATCCTCAACCCCTCGTCCTCGGCATAAGACCCGAGTTCTGCAATGTATATTTTCAAGTGTGTGTAGGGGTCCCCCTTCCCATTGTATTTTTCAAACTCGGGGATTTTAAATTTCTCCGGGTATCTGGCTCCGGGGAAGACACATAAATCTGAATAATTAACCCTGCCGAGGGACCCTATGCCCTTCATAGATTGGATGGTTTCCTCCATTTGTCTCATTTTCTTCCGCAGGTCATCTGTATCTCCCTCTTCCGGGATAGTAATCACTGTCCTGTTGGGTATGGGAACGGCCCTTGGGATGACTGGCTCGTCCTTGAATTGGGATTGGTCTTCCTTAAACAGGTTTGTACCATTTTTAGGAGGATTCGGGTCACCCCCCGGCGGTGGAATGTTGTGCGGTCCTTGGTTTGGCGGATCCTGTCTGATTAGGAACTGCTCTCTTAGCATTGTGGCCATTTCCATCATCTGCTTTTTAAAGTCATCAAACTCTTCCCGAGATATGGAACTATGATTTGGAAGATCAGCCATTTCAGAGGTAGGGACCTGGGCTTTCTTAGACTGCAAACGGGTTTGAGGAGCAATCCTACAGAAACCAAGGTTTGAAGTTTAGTCTTGGGGAGTAAAAAATGTGGATGCGTGCTGAAGCTGTAATTTTTGGTGTTTAGGGGTTTTTTAATCTTTCCCTGCAAAACAGAAAGTTAGTAGTCCTCTAATGCAATGACAAATGCTAAACATGGCTTTATTATGCTCCTCAGCCGTTCCCTGTAAAAGATAGAGGTTAGTAATTTCTTTTTGACGAACAGGGAGGCATATATGAATGAGATCATGACATTTAGGCGTGCAATGTAAAAAAAGGCATGAAGAAAACTTTTCCTGCGTAGGGTTAATCTGAGGCTGACCTATCCTAGGGTTACTCTCACGGGCTTTTCGGCATGAAGGTCCCCAAATCTTCGCAATCTACTCGTCTGAGCCCTTTCGATTGGAGCGGATTTGGGTGGTGCGTTTCCTGAGCCATCTCCGGGGAGCAGCCCCTTCGAGTCCAGTAATAAGCAACCGACAGGTTCGCCTCAGGAGGAGGTACTCTATCAACATACATTCACATTCATCGTCCTCACCGTATGCAAGTGATTACTTAAAAGTAAAGCAATTCCACTCAATCATTCATTCATTGGGCAAAAACACACATTCACATAACAGAAGTAAAGAATCAAAATATCGCACGCACACACATTTTATGAATTCTAAAGGATAAGATAGCATCAAGATTTGAAAGCGGCTTAAGCCCTCTAAATTCCCCAGCAGAGTCGCCAGCTGTCGACGCTGGGTTTTCGCTTCGTGGGTCCTTTTTGGTCTTTTCCAATTTTAGCCTCTTGATTAAATGATTTTGGAAAAGGTCGGCATTAATGTCGACGGGGTTTTGAAAGATTGTTTTTTTATGATGAGCCAATTAACCAGAGTCGCCAGTTGGTATATTTGAAATGGATGTACCAACTCATCCGAGTTTTCGTTTTTTTATAAATCGCTGGCTCATATGTGACTCCGAATTAATTGGTCTGCGAACCGAGATTCATAGAGTTCGGGGGCTTGCTTAAGTGAGGGGAAGGTGTTAGGCATCCCTCGACTTCCGTGAAATACGGTTACCGCAATCTTGATGCTGTCCTATCTTTTAATTCATGAAATGTGTATATGTGCAGGTATGTGTGTGTGTGTGTGCTTATGTGAATGTTGTAGTGAGTTTGTATGAAAGAATCATTTGGATTTTTGGGAAAAGTCGTGCTTTAATTTGAGAACGCTTCGGAATATCTTTTCGGCATACACGAGAAAGCCTTATGAACAAGGTTTGATTTTATTTGTCAAAACTAGGAGATTTCAGGTATCGTTTTGGCGAAAATAAAAGTTTATCAAGCCTTAGCTAAAATAGGAATCGAGATTTATACGTTGCTTTCATAAATGATGGGCAATTTCTAGGATCTCTTTCGCCCTATGCATCAAGGTTTAATAAAACATTTAATTTCCTTTATAAAACCCATTTTTTGTGACATTTGAAAACAACTTCTTTTTAGCTTTCTCGTAGAATAGGAATCGACTTTCGTTAGCATTTCCAATTTTTAACCTCGTGATGCTAGTATCCTACTTTGATTGATTTTAGAAAGATCTTTATCGTTAATCCTTTGGAATCATTTTGGTGTCACGAAATCTAATCAAGCATAAACACGCATCGGGGCTATTCACGGGCATGTAAGCCATCAAAATGTCCCCGAACGCCAACAATCACATATTCCACTAATACGGGGCCTTAAACCCGATTCTCGCCTTAGCGTCGTTTTAAGGCCCGACGGTTACATGTTACAAAACAAGCATCTTGAATCTATCACATACATCAAAACGTCCATCATCGGATTTGGACCACGGGGTCGCATTCCTAGGCTCACACGAGATTATGACATGCCCACAAAATTATTACTACGTAATTAACCAACCCGGATTTATCTAATACACCATGATATCCTAAAAAGATAATCTAAATGAATTACACCCAATAAATTATCACAAACAAGCTAGAAATTTCATCAATTTGATATCATCGGGTTATTAGGAAGAATTTTGTTCCGATGGAACCCTCCCCAATAATCCCTAATCCATGATTGTTCAACAAGATCCATGAAAGTTATATCTAATTTACCCAATCAATATGACATGAATTGTTAGAACAAATAGAAATTTTCACCTTGCAATTGATCTCAAATGGATGTGAACTTGTGTATTTGAATAGGATAAAGAGTGTATTTGATATAATCAAAAATCAAAAGAATTAAATTCTCTCCTTTTTCTCTATTTTTTTCTCTTTCCTTCCTATTTGATTGCAATTTTTTGCTCTTTTCTCTCTATTTCCGTGCTTCTCCTTGTTGCTGGAATTCTTCTCCTTCTAAAACCTTCAACTTCTTCAACTCCCTGTATGCTGAGCGAAAATGAGCTGAAATAGGCTGGCCAGAGCCAGCCGCCTGCCTTCCACTCACCCCGATTTCGAGTTCCGTGTTTCGGGATCCGTGTTTTCAAAAGGCGCACTATTTGGCCGCAGATCAAACCGCGGCTGGACGGTTTGACTTTCTCGTTTTTTGTGCCACGCCTCGATTTTCGTGCCGTAACGTCGGTTTTCGCTGACAAGCTCGTATTCGGCAGTCTGGGAATTTCTGGGAGACGTGCCACCTCGTTCGGGGATGTCTGTCTCGGATGGCCTTATTGTCACGTCAGCTTTGATCGCCAATCACTGCGGTGGTGTCGGGCGCTCGCACTTGGGCCCACCCCCTTGTTCCCGCAAGCCGGTTAAATTGACGATTTTGCCCTCCTGTCATGGTTAGTACAAGGAATGCAAAAATTGGGTGTCTACACTAACTTCTCTATAAATTGAGTTCATCTCTTCTCTAATTCACTTGCTGAGTTCTGTTAAGTTTAGATTGGGAGAAATTCTTGTTCCAAGCTTCAATAGAGGTAATACACTGTTAAGTCATTTTATTAAAATTGAGTTTTCTAAATTATTAGGAATGCATGAATTAATGAGAATTTGCTTGGGAATTGTTAGCATGATGTTTGTTAAGCTTATATGTATATATTATAGCAATGTGGCTGAGTTTAAGCATGTTTAAGTAAAGAAATTCGTGTATGGGTTTGAGCTCTGCCGAAATAGAGACCTTCCTGGATCGTCCAGGGAAGGGCGCAGCTGCGCCCTCCCTGCAGTACAAACCGGCGCAGCTGCGCCGAGTGTCAGACTGGAGGAATATTGTTTTTGTTCTTCTGATGTTTTGGACATGATAGGTTGACTTCACAGTAGTAATATCAAGACAAGGCCATATACCACAATATATAGCCGGTTCATTTCTATTCTCAAAAGAAGACAACATATAAGTTTCATATCCATTATATATATGTATATGTATAAAATTAATTTTATAAGTTTTATATCCATTTTTATTCTCAAAAGAAGAAAGCATATAAGTTTCATATCCAGATGACATTGATACTGAGGAAGAGTTATTGATTGACACTGAAACTTAATCTAAATCTGAAGAAGATGATGGTTATGAATGTCCAATACATATGCAAAATGATTCTGACTCAGACAACGATTACAACTAAAATGTATGTTTAGTTTTACTTGTATTACATACAATTACATATATACATGTTCTCTATATCCTTGTCATGTTTATGTACCTTTCATTTATAGTTGTCGTAGTTAACTATTTCATACAATTACTTGTCATTATTGTCATTTCATTTGTATATGTAATGTCATATAACTTATAATAACATCTTGAATTTTTAATTTATAGATGTCTTCTGAAGTAGCGCAAAGAAAGCGTGGCTTGGGTCGGGAGCCTAATCATGTCTCGAAGGCCCCAACTAATCCGAATGACCAGATTCTTATAGAGATTAGACCTCCTCCTGACATCACGTACGTTATCAAGCTATTACATATAAGCATTTTATATTACCAAGCTTGTCTCGTAGTTATATACTAATGTAAATTACTTTAAATAGTATAATAAAATTAATTATTTTTAATAAAAATTATTATATATTGTAGTGATTTCCAAGATACCAAGAATGTGAAGTGCATTTCACAGTTATGCTTACAGAACTAGCCTACGCCAGTGATTACGTGGGCGAGCACACCTCTCGCCCACAAGGATGCAGTGTGGGCTGAATTTTAGGCAAATTTTTTAAATTCTGACGAATAATATAATTAATGCAATAATATTGTGTACTAGTGTTGGATTATATTATCACCGTCTTAACATTATTATTGTTGTTTTATTTGCAGAAGCGGTATAGATGGGACGACGCACAATCTTCAGTAGTACAGACATTGTTTTGGCAAAAGTGCGCTGTCCGAACTAAAGATAACTTGAACAAGGAACGCTAGAAAGCCCTGCATAATGCACAGGTCGACCATCCAGGGGAGGGTGAACAATATATGCACGAACATAGCCCCTAGTGGTGCGCGCAGCCCATATGGGCTGAGATATGTGAGCAGTGGCGCGTTGAGAGCTGGGTGAAAAGACGTAAGACTGCCGCCACTATGACACCCCCAAATTCAGGTACCAATACCTCGAATCTAGTACTCCCGATAAAGTACATCCATACACCTCTAAACAACATAAATCAACTAATGCGGAATAAATAAACATATGATGTTCATTACAAAAGGTTTACTACGGTCCCAAGGTCTATAACTTTAAATAAATACATTGCAGAATACTTAATAATACAAAACGATCCCACGATTACATGACGAGATAGTACATATAACTATTCCTTAAGCTTTCCTTTGCCTTTGTCCGCTTTAGAACTCTCCGGCTTAACTGCAATAGGTTCATGATATAGCAAGGGTGAGCAACTACTTTGCTCAGCAAGTTTAAAATGAATAATGAGGATATATCATGAATGAACGAGAATAATAATCACATAGTTCAATGATTTAAGAACATTGAAGAAATAGCTGACAATATAATCAAAGTTCAAATGAAATAATGAATATTGACTATATACTACTGAGTGGTCCAATAGACCATAAACTTTTTGGCCAAAGGATCAGTCATTTAACTAACCCTTTTAAACGCCTAGCCCGTCAGTAGTACTCGAGGGGATCAGCCTCTCGTACCCTATATATATGCATAATATTTAACTTTGACTGCATCGAATAATCGACACATTAAAATCCCCTAAATAAGGGTTGCTCTCTCAGTCCAAGAATCCATACCAACAACCGGTTTAGATAGCTTTTAAAATAATAACCTATATCTAGCCGAAACAAATAGCGTAGACTATTTCCTTAAAACAGTTCATGAATGAAGAACTTAAACGTTTCACAGTCCAACAACAAATAATGAATTCAAATGCACAAGGTGCGAATATCAATAATTATCTTTAAGGTAGAGTAATTGACAATAATTAATCTACTAATATAGTTTGAAAGTAATAACTCGATTTGAGTCATGGAACTTGCCACAATATACAACATTTGTATAAGATAGGAAACTTGCTCAAATAAAAATAGTTGAGTAAGGAACTTTCAATAATATAAAATACTTGCTCCATCAATAAATAACTCACACAATAAATAAAAGTTGTACGGTTGAGAAAAACATGCTCAATATTAAATTGAGTTAGGGTAAGGAAACTTGCCCAACACAAGGGTTAGACAAGCGTTAGGAAACTTGCCTCGAGCGTCTGCACAGAATTATAGAATACGCTATTCAATTATTCTACACATGTAAGTACATATTCACATAACAATTAGTCATATATAGACTTCCATAACTTGGTTTAAGTTATTTTACTACTCATCTTATGTTGCTCGCATTTTATAATTAAAATAACACGATCAATCTTCAAAAATGTCTCTAGGCATTGCGGCGTTCGAAAATAACACGACCAGCTTATCGCCCCCTTATGATATTTTACTTCAAAATATAACATTGCTCAAAATTCATTTCAATCTGAGTTATAAAAACTCATTTTCCCAGTTTTTTTTTAACAAAACATCGTTCTTGTTTTTATCATATCTCCTTCGTTACTCATTCATTTTCATTGATTCTTACGTCAAATTAAAGTTATACAGCCTACTTTAATCTCATCTAGGCCCTGGTTTCGAGCCATTCTTCAATCAAAATATGTTTTCACTTTTTACAACCAAGGTCAGATTGCTATAAAAATCTGGCCAGCTTTACCCTCTCCCGCTAAAACAGTCATAATTAATTCGTTTTAAAACCTTTTTGAGCAATTCTTGCACCCACACGAAGCTAACTTCCAGAGCTATAACTTTTATGCTTTAACCATTTTCAAATTCTGAACACACAAGTCCAGAAAATTCATACAATAGGCTGGTCTGAATCTGGTTTTCCACATTGGACAGTTTTGACACATTTCCTTCCAATCTCCAAAACTCCCACATCCAAGGTCGGAATGCGTTCATTCTAAAGCCTATAACTTCATAAATCAGTGTACTATACTACTCTAGAAGCTCACAATTTTTCAAGCAACACATTCATATCAGAAATTGACTCATTGATCACTATTCAATCCATTCTTCATTTTCTAACATGTTTTACCAAAACTCTTACTACAAATTCGTTTTAACGCCTTTTTACTTCATTCCAACTGGGATATTCTCATAATTCATGGAAGTATAACATTATAGTAACCAACAAAATTATCAGACATGATTACTAACCCTTAATGTCCTCTAAATCAGTCTATTATCCATAGTTATCCATTTTCGTCCGTTTTCTTTCTCCTTACGCATGGGTTCGGATTTCTTTCATTCTTGTTCCACTTTTGAGTTATTAATGGTTTAAATAACCTCTGAATATCATCATTAATCGTTCACAACCAAAAAATAACAATCATAACAACAACAAATCCAACCTAGCGAGATAGAAGCTTAAGAAACAAAGAAAGCTTGAAACTAAGGAGGAATGAGTTAGAATAGGATGATTACCTCTTGGATTCTCCTTCTTGGTTGCTAAATGATTTAGTTAGAATTTGAGGCTTCCTCTTCTCTTCTCCCTTGCTTCTCCCAAACACTTATACAAGCTTCTTTACTCCACCTACTTGCTTCTCCCTCTAGAATGATTTCTCTCTTTCTCTATTTTCTCTTCTCAATTTTTATTTGGGTAGTATAGCTTTGCAAAATTTTGGCAAATGTTTATGAAGGGGGTATATATAGAAGTTGTTAGCTAGTCTCTTCCTCTTCCCCCAACTCTTCGTATTCTTTATTAGATGGTTTGGTAAGAAGAAGATGAAAGGATTTAGAATTTAGAAAGTTTTCTCCATTTCCTTTTTATTTTCCTTTTCTTTTCTCTCCAACCGTTGGGCTTCCTCTTCATTTCCTTAGTTGCTGATTTCTCCAATTTAGAAATAGTGATCAACTGTCTAATGGGTCCCACTTTGGCTGATTACTCCCAATTAATACACATTTATCCATTTAATGGCCCATTTTATCATTTTGACATCCGAAAATCAATTTTTTTGTGAAGATAGTCGATTCCTACAAAAATCGGCGTTCTCATCGTCATGGGAATATCCATTTCATCAAATTCATCTCTGAAATTCGTGTTTGACTTTTTACCGAAAAAGTCAATTGGTTGACTTTTGACCAAAAAGTCAACCCCAACACAAAATGTTTTTAGGGTCTATTCTGACTAATTTGGATGTTCTGGATTTAAATCCACAGTCCGTTTCTCCAAATTCTAATCTGAACTTAAATTGGAGTTTTAACCACTTAATTTGAAGCGTTAACTTCTTTAGTAAGTTCAAACAATTAAACTAGTTTAAACCAACTATAAATATACATCTCATCATATAAAAATAAATACATGTGTATATATAACACATATACATATTTATTTATTCACATAAAATATTACTCATAAAATTCATTTAAATAATATACATCAATATTCATAAGCTCGAATTACAAGGCTATCCAGAATTCATGGTCGTTACAAACAAGCCACTAACAGAGCCTTAGGTGCACCTGAAGGCGATAAGGCAAAAGGCACATATAGGGGTGGCAGTATATCTCAGTTATAGCATATTGTTGCATGGGTACGTGATGAGGGTGTTCTATACACACAATTTGGGTACCTTTTGTTAGGTTTGTATATAGCGCGAACATGCAATCAAATTATATAAATAGTGCGGAAGCGCAATAAAACGGATTTTAAAATTTTTTATACAAACCATCACCATGATCAATCTATGTGCTCAATTAACGATATAAATGTAAGAGATAGAGATAAAAATTATTACCCTCGTAGAACCGTGCTTCCTCGGGTACAAGTTCACCTCCAATTCCTTCGCGTTCTCCTTGAATTCCACCGACTAAATTCCTTTGCTTGATCAACATTAGCCACCCAAGTGTTTGGCCTCTAGAGGTGATCCACCAAGGAAGAATAGTTATTCAATGATAGGTGCATAATATCTGATTATTTTCATTCCTTTATGCTTAGTTTAGTTGCATGTTATCTGTCATATGAGCTGATTTAAGGTGTTTATCAATTTACAGAAGAATTTATGTGATTTTGCAAAATATGGAGTTTAATGCTGAGTTTTATGTTGTTTTGCAGAATACTCTACGATCGCTAAGTGAGAGCTCTACGTTCGTAGTGTAGGGTGCAGTCTGGCAGCTCTACGATCGCAGGAAGGCTAGGCGGATTTGTTCGACGATTCCTAGTTTCACTCTACGATTGTGAGATTCACTCTACGACCAGGCTCACAGCACTCTACGACCAGGCTCACAGCACTCTACGTTTTCAGTCCAACGTCGAAGTTACTCTACGTCTGACGAGGCTTACTCTACGATGGTGCTCTTTACTCTACGATGGGCAAGTTTACTCGGCAGCTAGTTACTCTACAATTCCGAGGTTTACTCTACGATCGCGATAAATGCTGGTGCGGAGTATACTCTACGATTTTGGTCGGCATTCAGGATTCCTATTCTATTTAGGATTTGAGTTGATGGAGCCTAAAGATATGATTCCTAACATGATTTGGAGATGGACTTGTGCATCAAAAAGGAAGATCAATCTAATATGGAGATTCAAGTCAAAGTCAAGAAGGAAACTACATCTGATATGGAAACTGAATCAAATTAGAAAAGGAAACTGATGAAGACCTGAATTTGGAAATAAAATCTAATTTGATAAGGAAGCTGCTTAAAACTGGATTTCAGAGATCAAAGAGGATTTAGAATCCTACCATACTTGCAGATTGAAGACTTTCAAATTAGAACTGGATTAGATTTCTTCTAGGGTTTCAAAGCATCTATAAATACCTTTCACTTGTAATCAGTTGGAAAAAAACATCTTGGAACATCTTGGAATATCTGGGGAACATCTTGGGGACATCCTGGATCATATTTCCTAGATCATATTTTAGCATGTTAGCTTAGTTTATTTTCAGTTCTAAGGGGATGTGGAACTTGATTTTCAGTTAATAGTATATTTGAGTTTCGTTATTGATTCCTTCTTATATGAGATTTATTCTGATAATCTGTGTTAACTGTTTATATGTTATTTATCTGATTGATTTGATGTGGCCAGTTAAATTAATCTGATTAATATCATCTGCTAGATTCAGGAATAGTATTACGTAATCGATATTGTTTCTAATCATAAGTAGCAGTTAGTAATGCTGATTGTGGTTAAGCTTTTGGTTATTGCTATGGTTATCAGAAGACAAGTTAAACAATCTGAGCTTATGTGTTTGTTGCTTGGAATAGTCTAATTCCTTAGTTCTTAATGCTGCTGTTATATTAAATTTAGAGAGTTTATTCTAGGTTGTATAATGGTTAGAATCTTATGAAGAGCTTGCTTCATTAAGTGATAATCTAAGTGGAATTTCGGGTAGCAGAGCTTGTTGTTGCCTAGGGCTATTAATCTTATGGAAGGAAGAAATAATGTTAACTTGATTACACTGTTGCTGTAAATTGGTGAAACTGAACTGAAGAACTGAAGCTTTAATTTATTTGATTATCTTTATTATTTTAACTTTGTTTTCTTTAGTTAATTATAATTCAAAATCCCCAATCTTTTATTTATTATTTTTAGTTAGAAACATTAGAATAAATTCAAAAACAATATCATTCTCTGTGGGATCGACCTTTGCTTATTGCTATACTGTGCTTAGTTTTTGAGATCGTAGAGTTAAGTAAGGTTTTTATTTTTGGTTTGCTTGACGACAGCTTCCCAAATTTTGGCGCCGTTGCCGGGGAGTGATTATTTGTCTTGATTTATTCTTTGTTTCTTTTATTTTTATTTTATTTTTACTCAATCCTCTCACTCTATTGAATTGAAATTTGATCTAGAGATAGAAAAAAAATAGCAAGAAGGCTGAGACAGAAGAATCGTAGAGCCAAAAGCACCATTGCAGATCTAGAAGAAATTTTTGTTCCATCATCTGGTTTTAAAAAAACAGCACTGGAATTGCTGCAAAATAATTCATCTACTGAAGAAGAAGAGATGGCTACTCCTAATAACAGGACTTTGAAAGAATTAGCTAATCCTAATCTTGATTAACCATCTTTATGTATTGAGTATCCTACTTTAGATGCTGCTTTTGAATTAAAATCTGGACTAATTCATCTTTTGCCTACTTTTCGTGGTCTTACAGGTGAAGATCCATACAAGCATCTAAAGGAGTTTCATGTGGTGTGTTCAACCATGAAGCCACAAGGAGTGACAGAGGAACAAATCAAGCTAAGAGCTTTTCCATTCTCATTAGCAGATCTGGCAAAGGACTGGTTATATTATCTACCTTCAGGAGCAATTCTATCATGGACTGATATGCAAAAGCTATTCTTGGAGAAGTACTTTTCTGCTTCAAGAGTTGCCAACATAAGGAAGGAGATATGTGGAATCACGCAGTTCAATGGAAAAACTCTTTATGAGTACTAGGAAAGGTTTAAGAAGTTATGTTCCAGCTGTCCACCTCACCAAATTGATGATGAACACCTAATTCAATACTTCTATGAGGGACTGTTGCCAATGGATAGGAGCATGATTGATGCAGCTAGTGGAGGAGCACTAGTAGATAAAACACCAGAAGCTGCAAGGAATTTAATTACAAACATGGCAGCTAACTATCAGCAGTATGGAACCAGGATAAATCATACACATACAAGGGTGAATGAGGTAAGCACTGACCATATTGGGCAACAAATATCTGATTTAACTACTTTGGTTCGACAGATGGTTGCAAGGAACATGCAAAAAGCAAGAATATGTGGACTTTGTTCAAAGTCAGGGCACAATATAGATGATTGTCCAATACTGCAAGAGGATGTCATTGTTCATCAAGTCAATGCTGTTGGGACATTCCCAGGACAATATCAACATCAATATGATCCTTATCCTGACACTTACAATGCACGATGGAGAGATCAACCCAACTTAAGCTATGAGGACAATAGGCAGCCTAGTTTTCAACAGATGCAATAACAATACCAACATGCACAAGCAGTTCCTTCCAATTCTGAACCATCACTTGAGGATATGTTTAAAGCTTTCATGACCCAAGCACAACAGTTTCTGGAGGAAACAAAGACTTCCATACACCAGTTGGAGAATCAAGTTAGTCAGCTTGCTACAACAGTTGGTAGATTGGATTCTCAAGGCTCAGGGAATGTAAGTGCGATCATCTTCGACAATGGTGCAGATGTATGTCAGGAAGAACAGTTAGTGCTTTCATTACAAAACAAGTCAGACAATGTTGACACAGATAACTGGCCTATGGATGACTGTGAAGTTCCCAGACGTAAATTTCAACCTTTCTCTGAGTATAAACCAGTACTTCCTTTTCCTCAAGTCTTAACGAAGAGATACAAAGTTGGAAAACATTCTGAGTTATATACAGAGGAGTATGAAGAATTTCTAGTAGAACTAGAGATGAGGGCATATGAATTGAATAATGTTAAAAAGAATGCCAAAGAGGAGAGAGCCCTATCAGAAGAAGATGAATTGATAATTCCTGCAGATTTCTACAATGAGAACATGGGTGAAACACTGATTGATAAGTGCAAAGATACCTTGGCTATGGAGTATGATGATGAAGAGGCTCAGATCAATGATTATAAGGTTATGAGGTATCTTGGTATTGATAATTCTATTTTTGTTATTGATGTTTTTGACCCTGTAATGCAGAAATCTTTTGAGCAAACAAACAAGAAGAATTTGAAGGCTGCAATTACCAAGGGTTTGGACTATCTGAAGGCATGGAGAAAAATCAAGATCTGCAGGATGTTGCTACTACTGTTAGGCTTGAACCATTACCAGTTCACTTGCAGTACACAAGTCTAATTACATAGCTAGCGAGGAGTGATGTCAAGCCAATGACATTAAACAAGGGCAGCTGCTTGGGAGGCAACCCAAGATTCAGATTTGATTTTCTATCCCTTTACTTTTTATTTTGTAGTTGCATGCTAGTTAGTAGTACTTTCTTCTTTGCATGATTGTCTTACATTGGGGACAATGTAAGGTTTGAGTGTGAGGGAGGGGTTTAGGTTATTATTTAGGATATTATATGCTGGATATGATGCTCTGAAAAAAAAAATTGAAAATTTTTTCTGACTCTACGGTCGTAGTGTTCTGCTGAGCTTTTGAAGGTTGAAATCGTAGAGTGAGTATTGATGCTTATTTGTAGAATTTGATTTGATGCTTAATTAACTGATAAATAATGATGACTTAGTTAGGATCCATATGAACTAATTTTGAATTGGGATTATTTTGCATGGATACTTGAATATGGGATACATGATTACTTGACTTAGTTATTTATGGGATTATACTTTGTGCACTGATCTTGTGATTTGAAACTTGTCTAAACTGTTATTTTGTTTGCAAAACCTTGTGCAAGAAAAATCTTTGAAAAAAAAATGGAAAATTGTGAAAATTGCAGAATGAAAAAAATGCAGATGTCTTGTGGTGGGTTGAGATGGAGCGTAAAACGCACTCGCTAGAAAGCAAATAAGTGAGATGGAGCATAAAATGCACTCACTTGAAAAGGAAAAAATGTGAAAGGTGAAATGGAGCATAAAATGCATTCACCTAAGGAAAGATAATGTCTGCAGGTTCTGTGGGTTAGAAATTTTTGCAAATTTTTGCAGGATATTCAGGTTTTGAGTTTTGAGTCAGTGTGCACAGTTGTTGTTCCATATAACTGAGTTGGGTATTTGTGTTGATCATATGAGGGATATTTATGTGGATATATTCTGATTTGGATGATGTTTTGTGGGGAATAACATAGTTGTTATTGTAAGTTGGTTGATGAAGTGTTGGACAAGTTTCTCTGATAGGTGTTATTATTCCATAGTGTTTAGTTGGAGACCTTTGAAAGTCTGGTTGGGCTGTGTCAGATTTGTTTTTTTTTTCTGTTTACATGAGGATATGTAAAAAACTAAGTGCGGGGGAATTTGATAGGTGCATAATATCTGATTATTTTCATTCCTTTATGCTTAGTTTAGTTGCATGTTATCTGTCATATGAGCTGATTTAAGGTGTTTATCAATTTACAGAAGAATTTATGTGATTTTGCAAAATATGGAGTTTCATGCTGAGTTTTATGTTGTTTTGCAGAATACTCTACGATCGCTGAGTGAGAGCTCTACGTTCATAGTGTAGGGTGCAGTCTGGCAGCTCTACGATCGCAGGAAGGCTAGGCGGATTTGTTCGACGATTCCTAGTTTCACTCTACGATTGCGAGATTCACTCTACGACCAGGCTCACAGCATTCTACGTTTTCAGTCCAGCGGCGAAGTTACTCTACGTCTGACGAGGCTTACTCTACGATGGTGCTCTTTACTCTACGATTGGCAAGTTTACTCTGCAGCTAGTTACTCTACGATTCCGAGGTTTACTCTACGATCGCGATAAGTGCTGGTGCGGAGTATACTGTACGATTTTGGTCGACATTCAGGATTCCTATTCTATTTAGGATTTGAGTTGATGGAGCCTAAAGATATGATTCCTAACATGATTTGGAGATGGACTTGTGCATCAAAAAGAAAGATCAATCTAATATGGAGATTCAAGTTAAAGTCAAGAAGGAAACTACATCTGATATAGAAACTGAATCAAATTAGAAAAGGAAACTGATGAAGACCTAGATTTGGAAATAAAATCTAATTTGATAAGGAAGCTGTTTAAAGCTGGATTTCAGAGATCAAAGAGGATTTAGAATCCTACCATACTTACAGATTAAAGACTTTCGAATTAGAATTGGATTAGAATTCTTCTAGGGTTTCAAAGCATCTATAAATTCCTTTCACTTGTAATCAGTTGGAAAAAAACATCTTGGAACATCTTGGAATATCTGAGGAACATCTTGGGGACATCCTGGATCATATTTCCTAGATCATATTTTAGCATGTTAGCTTACTTTATTTTTAGTTCTAAGGGGATGTGGAACTTGATTTTCAGTTAATAGTTTATTTGAGTTTCGTTATTGATTCCTTCTTATATGAGATTTATTCTGATAATCTGTTTTAACTGTTTATATGTTATTTATTTGATTGATTTGATGTGGCCAGTTAAATTAATCTGATTAATATCATCTGCTAGATTCAGGAATAGTATTACGTAATCGATATTGTTTCTAATCATAAGTAGCAGTTAGTAATGCTGATTGTGGTCAAGCTTTTGGTTATTGCTATGGTTATCAGAAGACAAGTTAAACAATCCAAGCTTATATGTTTGTTGCTTGGAATAGTCTAATTCCTTAGTTATTAATGATGTTGTTATATTAAATTTAGAGAGCTTATTCTAGGTTGTATAATGGTTAGAATCTTATCAAGAGCTTGTTTCATTAAGTGATAATCTAAGTGGAATTTCGGGTTGCAGAGCTTGTTGTTGCCTAGGGCTATTAATCTTATGGAAGGAAAAAATAATGTTAACTTGATTACACTGTTGCTGTAAATTGGTGAAACTAAACTGAAAAACTGAAGATTTAATTTATTTGATTATCTTTATTATTTTAACTTTGTTTTCTTTAGTTAATCATAATTCAAAATCCCTAATCTTTTATTTATTATTTTTAGTTAGAAACATTAGAATAAATTCAAAACAATATCATTCTCTGTGGGATCGACCCTTGCTTATTGCTATATTGTGCTTAGTTTTGAGTTCATAGAGTTAAGTAAGGTTTTTATTTTTGGTTTGCTTGACGACAGCTTCCCATTCAAGAAGATGGGTGTTGGCAAAACCCTAGTTTCTATCTCTATAAAAATTACAAGTACTCTCATTCTCTTTCCAATTCTTATGGAAGAGTGTGTAACTATCTAACCCCATATCATGATAAGACTCCTCTTATTTATAGATATAGGGAACCCTCCTAAACTATTTAGGATTAGGGTTTTTATTTTAATTAAAATCCTTTAATTAATTAAACTCCTAATCCAATTAGGAATTTATGAGAGAGTACTTCTATTAATTAAGTACCAATCCCTATTAGGAATTAAATAATAGTAATAGTAATAATAATAATAATAAGACTCCTCTTATTAATTTATATTTAATATTTCCAAAATATTAAATAATAAATATTAAGCTATTTAATTTATTCTATCTCCATAAATTAAATTAAATACACTTAACTTATTATTACGATTATGCCATTTACTTCTTAAACAAATATTTTTCTTTTGCGGTGTGACCCTTTAGGTTCTCCATATTAAACCGGTTGTGAATAAATCAATTAGAACAATTCTAATCTTATTTAAATAAATAAATTAAACTATTTAATTTATTTAAATAAATAATATTTATTCTACAATAAGGGTAAGCCCCCTTAGCGATCAACGACTTTCCAGATAATATAGATTTCAACATTAATCACAAAAGAACCTTTCAGTGAATAGTTACCGTACGATTCAATCATTCTACGATACAATGTCCCAATTTAATATAAGACATGAAATTACTGTCAAGTCTTATTTTATTTAATTATATGTATTTCGATTTTTAAATGCACAATTCTAAATAATGCAAATTAGAAACTCCTTTCTAATTTCATTCTGCTTTGGCCAAAGACTTCTGAGTCATCATTTTTCGAATCACATAGGACATTCTCTCCTTTTGCTAGAAGTGGTAGATTCTTTGTTGACCATTCACTTATCTCCATGTACAACTTATTATATTCAATCACACCATTTGATATGCCCTAAAGGTCTTAAGGGACATATCAAAGTATAGCTCATCATACACAAGATACTATGATGATCTCAAGTCTAAGGATCACTTGTACTACTATCACTTAAAGAATTCCTATTGACAGGCAAGTAAAACTCCATTAGACATTCCTTTGACAAGCCACGTTCAGTGAACTTATTCTCTAATAAGCACCTACATACTTGCTTTAGTGTCTCTTCACAAATGATTATGAGATCAATCATCCTCTTCATAAGAGCAAGCAACGTATGTACTAATCTATCCGGATTCACTAATCCCCTTTTAGTAATCTTTTAGTAATCCATCGATTAGGAACGATTTTAGTTTGTGAGCTATCTAGAATTTAGATCTCATTAGCATGATCACCATCATGATTCTAAAAGCATTGCTCAAAACTATGGGTTTATCACATTTAATATAACAGCACCATGTAGAAAAAGTAAAATGCCTTTAATAACCGAATAAGATTACAAAGTATATGTTACATCATATCAAATATGATTAGCTTGTGTGCATACTACTTTCAATCTCCCACTTGCACTAAAGCCAATCGTCATGGTATCTAATACCCTTCTTCTCTAAGTAACGATCATCCTGCTGTTTGGATAAAGCTTCAGTAAATGGATATGCAATGTTGTTCTTGAGAGTCCACTATCTCTATAGTGACTTCTCCTCTTTCAATGATTTCACTAATCAAATGAAAGTGCCACAATACATGTTTGAATCCAAGATGAGACTTAGGAACTATTTCTAGTTCTGTAATGAACTTTTCATCCAAACAATTAACTTGCAGCTACATTTACAGCTATATATGATAAGTAGGTTTCATACCTACTTATTGGATACTATTTTGTTCCATTTGTTGCTCATCTAATAGCTATCTAGTGTAATTTCATGCATTTTTCCCTCTCTTTCGGTTTTTGATTCACTATTCTCATTATACGGCTTTTGCATAGTTTTTGGTACAATTTGGCTCGGGATGTTGTGCATTTGTGGATGGGTGCTATTTGATTGTTTGTTGATTGTGCAGGGCGTGAGAGAAGAGAAATTATCCAACAGCAGCACTGCAGCAAACTGGCATCCGGCGCAGCTGCGCCCCTTTTACAAAGGGCACCGGCGCAGCTGCGCCCCTCCTGCTCATTCCTTGCCCCCGGCGCAGCTGCGCCTGTCGCCAGCCAGCCATGCAGCACGTTCCATCCAGCGAAGCAGCATTATCAGAAAATGGGGTGGTGCCTGATTTTGAGGATTCAGTGGGTTCGAACTTTTGTAGTGGGAATCATAATAAGTCAAAATAAGACAATTCATGCATGCATTATTAGCCAATTTTGGAATTCAATTTGCAGCTCTCCTCCTACACGAAAAATAGAGTAGTTTACTGCATGTTAGCTTCAAAAATTAGAAATAGTCAGTTGATTATTTTTGGCATTGGGGAATTGAAGAATGGAGCTACATGGATGCTAAATTGGAGATTAAGAGCAAGGAATCAACTATCTACACAACTTGGAAAATCACCAGAAGTTGCAGAACGGAAACAGGGAGCTTGAATATTTTCTATTTTTGATTAATTCTCCAATTCTGTAATTATGATGATGAACCACTTGTGCATGATGAACTCTAGTATTGTTATTATGAACTAAATTTAATTCTTGGGATTATAATGGATCTTTTGCATGACTAAGAATTGAAGTGTTTCCTTATTTTTACTAGTTGGTTGTGAAATGAATGTCTAGTATAATCTATACTCCATGTTTAATTGCTTGATCACCAATTACTGTGATAATTTATATGGAATTGAGAAAGGAAGTATAAATTAAGATCTCATTATGCTAGCATATGTTCATAATTATTACATTCCTCGTGAAATTATGTTTCGTGCTTAGGATAGAGATATACCGAGGCACCATATGTGGCCAATGGAAAACTTGTTCTTAAACCCTTTTGATTGTAATTCACATAGGAATATAGTGCGTTAGTCATCTAGGGTGTTCACATTCATTCTAATCAATTGTGGATTTAGTGTGATATGGGTATGGTGCATCGAGAGATGGCCATATTTTACTTTCGTGTTTTTCGACCAACATTATATAGTAACCAACTAGCAACAATAGGAAGCATGGAAATCTAAATCTGCATTAAGTGAAATTATAATCCCAATCCCATAAAATCTATATTTTTTACAACCAAATTTGTTTGAATTGTTTCATTAGTAATTATTAGACTATTTCATCACTAAAAAACCGCTTGTTTAAAGAGACCGAACTAATTACAAAATCGGTGTTTGTAGTCATAAATGCAATTCAATTCCTCGTGGGATCGATACTTTACTTACTTTATATTACTTGTGGATCGCGTGCACTTGCGTGTATGAGTTTTATTTGTTATACATACAAATATCCCAACAATATACTTTGTCTTTGTCACTAAACCAGCAACTCTTTGCTGTTTAGAACTTTTTCAATTCACTGCACCACCTTTTAAGGTAACGATTTACCTTAAAGTGGAATTGTTATCGTCTTGGTCAGTCTGAAAAACTTGAGTCTGTTTAGCCCTCTAGTTTTAATTCAGACCTACCATGAATCATGATCACATCTTCAGTACCGGTTAAGTACCTAAAGATGTTTATCACTGTCTTACAGTGATCATCTCCAGAATATGACTGATCAATCCATAAATGGATCGTTGTAGTTTAAAACACGATTTGCTTCAACCTTTGAAATAAATTCCTCTGCCTGTATCATACATACATTCTCTGCAAGTCTTCATTGAGGAAGGGTGTATCCACATCCATTTTACCAAATTTCGTAATAAGCTGCAATCACAAGCAAAATCCAAATGGACTTGAGCATTACCTGGTAATAAGGTTTTATCACAGTTAACTCCTTGACTTGAAAAACCTTTTAAACAGGTCTGGTCTTATAGGTTTCCACCTTGCCATTTGCCCCAGTCTTTCTCTTAAAGACCCTTATTCACCCTCTAGGCACTATGCTCTTTTGTGGAGTAACCAGAGTCTATACTTGGTTCTCTTATATGGAGTCCATTTCGGATTTCATGGCCATCTGCCATTTCTCTAAGTGTCTTCTACTCATAGCCTCATCGTATATAACTGGATCATCATCCTCTATGATGTGTATCTCATCATCATTCTCTATGATGAATCCATACCTCCTAGGTATCTTTGGTACTCTTCCAGATTTACGATTCGGTTGTGGTACAATAGGTCTATCTACAGGTTCTTCGGTTCGACTTAAAGTGCTTTGTGGTTCTTGAACTCCTTCAAGATCTATTACCCTCTCACTAACTCCTTTAATGATAAACACATTTATCTAAGAAGACAGCGTGTAGGATTACAGTAATAATACCCTAAACTTTCTTTAGGATATCCCACAAATTTGCACTTATCAGATTTTGTCCCAAACTTATCTTTGAAACCTTTTCACATAAGCTTGACAACCCCTTATCTTAACATACTTAAGAGTAGGAATTCTCCCTATCCATAACCTTTATGGAGTTTTGGGCTTGGATTTTGAGGTTACCTTATTTTTGTAGATATGCAACCGTTTCTAGGGCATAACCCCAAATGGATACTAGAATGTCGGTAAAAATTATTATGGACTGCACCATGTCCAAGAAGGTACAATTTCTCCTTTTAGATACACTAATCAATTATTGCATATCAGGAGGTGTCCATTATGAGAAAATACCATTTTAAGATGATCTAGAAACTCATTGCACAAGTATTCCTTCCTCAATCTGATCAAAGAAACTTAATACTTTGTCAATATGTTTCACTTCTGAATTCTTTGAACATTTCAAATGATTCAGACTTGTATTTTATCAAATACACACATTCAACTCTTTGAATGACCATCTCCTTTTCTTTTATTAGTTTATTCAATTTGCAAAATATTTTTCATGTAAGTCAAGTATACAAAGTCTATCAAGTAATCTTCTAGTTTCAAATAAAATATTATCATTACAAATAGAACAACAATTGTTCTTAAATATAATACCAAAACTCTCCTTGTCCAACAACGAAAGTTCTAATATTTCTAATGAAAATTGGAACATAATAACAACTTATTAACTTAATAGACTTCCCCGTAGGCAATGCTAAACTATAAGTTCCTATGGTTAATGCAACAATCTTTGCTCCATTCCCACACATAAGATTACTTACTCTTAGTTTAGCTTTCTACTTCTGCTTAGTCTCTGCATTGGATTGCATTCGTGAGAACTATAGCCGGTATCCAATACCTAAGTTGAACCTTGATTTACAGAAAGATTTATTTTTAATCATGAACAAACTTGTATCTGTAACCGAAGCTTCACTAAGCTTCTTCTGGTTAGCCTCTGTAAGATTCTCCTTACAGTTTCCTTTCTAGTATCCAAGCTTATTGCAGTGGAGGCAAATTCCTTTGCTATCTGCATCAGTCTTGTTCTTATTGTCCTTTGTTTTTGCCTTTCATTTACCTTCTTTGAATTGTTCTTCTTTTAAGAAGATCCTTTGGCCCTCTTCCACTTCCTAGAAGAATCATCTACTAGTAAGACTTGGTCTTTCTTGGTTGGAAAGTGACTCTTTACAGTTTTCAACATGTTTAAGCAATTCAGGCAGGCTGACATATAGCTTCTTCATGTGGAAATTCACAACAATTTGTGAGAAAGAGTCCGGAAGTGATTGCAAGATCAAATCTTGGATCAACTCTCCATCCATTAAAACCCAGTTGTCCCAATTGTTCAATCAGATTGATCATTTTAGGACATATGTCTGTACTGTAGTGCCATCGGTCATTCTAGATCGGAAACGCTCCTTAGATATCTGATATCTAATAGTCCTACTTTCCTCACCATTCAACTCCTTGAAGGTGCCGGAGTACAGTAGGAGCATCCATAGTTTCATGCTGACACTGAAGCTCGTTACTCATGGATGCGAGCATGATGCATTGAGCCAACTGTGCATCATCTTGCCACTTTCTAAAAGTAGCAATCTCTTCCTCTGAGGCATTGTCTGCAACCATTGTAGGGATAGGCATATTAAGGACATAAGATAGCTTTTTAGCCTTGAGAACTATTCTCAAATTCTTTAGCTAGTCCGTATAATTCGGTCCGGTTAATTAGCATCTAATATGCTACGCAGTGATAGTGAATTAGACATTATAAAATTCTGTAAATGAATTTGTAATTTAACAACATTTTAGCATACATTCATTTCTTAATTAATTACCAAAATAAATTAGGTCTTTATTTTAAATTGGTATCTCTCACTTTTTCATCAAACTATATTACCCTCATTATCTAGTACGGCAAATCTAATTAAAGATTTGCTAATGAGAATAAGGATCTCATTTCAAATGTATATAGCCTTGTGTGTGCACAATAAACTATGTATAAATAAATAGGTAGACAACTATTGTCAATTACATTACTATGTAACTCCTTGTATTTTGCCTTCTAGATTATAATGATCAAGTGTGTGCACATCCGAACAAAAATAATCTAAGTTAAGTCCAACCTAGCACTTCCATATATGTGAAGAGAAAAAGACCACACTTGTGTGTGCACAACAAAGCAGTAATGTTCAATTCCTTAATAAGCATCAAATGTGATAAAACAACATCTTAAATATTTAATAATCGCCTTGTGTGTGCACAATAAACTCATATTAAATATTTAATACTCTATTGCTTTACCATGCTAGAAGGCGACGTTCGATATTCCGAATATCTTTGAACACTTATGACTCAATATGATTTCTTTGAGGGGCTTGTTATTATTAGTCTCATCTTGTTTAGCACGCATGCACATATATATATAAAATACGCGTCATATTATTTAACATGCGAAGCATGTTGTATAATATATAATATATATATATAGTAATCATGCACATATAGAATACTATTTTCTACCCGGATTGATTATGGACTTTTATTCTAGTTTGGTTCACTAGAGCCACCAAGTGAACCAAAAGGTCAAACCTAGGGTGCAAGAATAAAATTTAAATATAACTATTATATTTAAACTCGGGCTCCATTACAAAGGGGTCTTCATGCGCTCCTTGCTCCTTTGTCTCCAATTCTTCAAAATTAATTATAACTAGTCCTATTACATAAACTATTTACAATAAATAGAAACCTTGATCAGCAGTCAAGGGGAAGTACATAGGAGGGAGATAGAATTTACAGTAAGAAAAATTAGAAAAGACGAGGTACGCATACCTCATTTATAAAAACCCATACATTCAAGCATCCTCTAAAATAATTCCAATCAGACATTGGTCAATAGTCCATAATCAATCCCTATTTATTATCACACATATCTCTATATGTATCAATAAATAGCATTCATCCCATGAATATTAAAACCATTCCATATATGCATTGATATCAATTAATGGGCAAAAGTTTTGCAAATATTTAGTTTTGAAACAAAATAAACTCTTTTATTTTAATCAAAAACCAAATCCAAATTAAACTCCTTTAATATTAGCATTTTGAAATCCTATTCCAGATAAAATAAACATCTATATTTTAAACTTATATCAATTAAATAAACCATTTATTTTAATTGGAGGAAAAATTATTTTTTTTGGATTCTGCTGTCCGGCGCAGTTGCGCCCAGAATGAACTGGGAAACGGCGCAGCTGCGCTGAACCCCAGAAACGACTTTCTGGGTTTGGGCGCAGCTACGCTCCAGAATGAACTGGAAACGGCGCAGTTGCGTCGCGTAGCAGATTTAGAAAAACAGATTCTGCCCAAAAATTTCGATCCAATCGCATACCATACACACATGGAATCATCAAAATCAATAATTAGCACAAGGTTAGGCTCTGATACCACTGTTGGGTTTGTATATAGCGCGAACATGCAATCAAATTACATAAACAGTGCGGAAGCGCAATAAAACGGATTTTAAAATTTTTCATACAAACCATCACCATGATCATCTATGTGCTCAATTATCAATTAAACGAAAGAGATAGAGATATAGAATTATACCCTCGTGAATCAAAACTTCCTTAGGTACAAGTTCACCTCCAATTCCTTCGCGTTCTCCTTGAATTCCACTAACTAAATTCCTTTGCTTGATCAACGTTAGCCACCCAAGTGTTTGGCCTCTAGAAGTGATCCACCAAGGAATAATAGTTGTTCAAGAAGATGGGTGTTGGCAAAACCCTAGTTTCTATCTCTATAAAAATTGTAAGTACTCTCTTTCTCTAATTCTTATGAAAGAGTGTGTAACTGTCTAACCCTAAATCATGATAAGACTCCTCTTATTTATAGATATAGGGAACCCTCCTAAACTATTTAGGATTAGGGTTTTTATTTTAATTAAACTCCTTTAATTAATTAAACTCCTAATCCAATTAGGAATTTATGAGAGAGTACTTCTTTAATTAATTCTCAATCCCTATTAGGAATTAAATAATAGTAATAATAATAATAATAATAAGACTCCTCTTATTAATTTATATTTAATATTTCTAAAATATTAAATAATAAATATTAAGCTATTTAATTTATTCTATCTCCATAGACTAAATTAAATACACTTAACTTATTATTACAATTATGTCATTTACTTCTTAAACAAATATTTTGCTTTTGCGGTGTGACCCTTTAGGTTCTCTATATTAAAC
Organism: Aralia elata; assembly: GCA_034770075.1. Lineage (NCBI taxonomy): Eukaryota > Viridiplantae > Streptophyta > Magnoliopsida > Apiales > Araliaceae > Aralia > Aralia elata. The sequence goes on from CM068379.1 coordinate 31,756,066, forward strand.
CGGTTGTGAATAAATCAATTAGAATAATTCTAATCTTATTTAAATAAATAAATTAAACTATTTAAATTATTAAAATAAATAATATTTATTCTATAATAAGGGTAAGCCCCCTTAGCAATCAACGACTTTTCCGATAATATAGATTTCAACATTAATCACAAAAGAACCTTTGAGTGCATATTTACCGTACAATTCAATCCTTTTACCATACAATGTCCCAATTAAATATAAGACATGAAATTACTGTCAAGTCTTATTTTATTTAATTATATGTATTTCGATTCTCAAATGCACAACTCTAATAATGCAAATTAGAAACTCCTTTCTAATTTCATTCTGCTTTGGCCAAAGACTTCTGAGTCGTCATTTATCAAATCACATAGGACATTCACTCCTTTTACTAGAAGTGGTAGATTCTTTGTTGACCATTCACCTATCTCTATGTGCAGCGTATTATAACCCAATCATACCCTTTGATATACCCTAAGGGTCTTAAGGGACATGTTAAAGTATAACTCATCACACACAAGATACTATGATGATCTCATGTCCGAGGATCACTTGTACTACTATCACTAGAGGAATTCCTATTGACAGGCGAGTAAAACTCCATTAGGTATTCCTTAGCAAGCCACGTTCAGTGAACTTATTCTCTAATAAGCACCTACATACTTGCTTTAGTATCTCCACACAAATGATTATGAGATTAATCATCCTCTTCATAAGAGCAAGCAACGTATGTACTAATCTATCCAGATTCACTAATCCCCTTTTTAGTAATCCAACGATTAGGAACGATTTTAGTTTGTGAGCTATCTAGAATTTAGATCTCATTAGCATGAGCCCCATCATGATTCTAAAAGCATTGCTCAAAACTATGGGTTTATCACATTTAATATAACAGCACCATATAGATAAAGTAAAATGCCTTTAACAAACGAATAAGATTACAAAGTATAGCTACATCATATCAAATATGATTGGCTTGTGTGCATACTACTTTTATATAGTTCCAAATCGAAGTAAAGATTTGCTAGCGAGAATAAAGATCCTATTTAAAATGTATATAGTCATGTGTGTGCACAACAAACTATATATAAATAAATAGGTAGACAACTATTGTCAATTACATCACCATGTAACTCCTTGTATTTTGCCTCTTAGATCATAATGGTCAAGTGTGTGTACATCCAAACTAAAATAATTTAAGTTAAGTCAGACCCAGCATTTCCATATAAGTGAAGAGAAAAATACAGCCCTTGTGTGTGCACAACAAAATAGTAATGTTCAATTCCTTACAAACATCCAATGTAATAAAGCAACATCTTAAATATTTAATATTTGCCTTGTGTGTGCTCAACAAACTCATATTAAATATTCAATACTCTATCGCTTTACTTTGCTAGAAGGCTACGTTCGACATTCTCCAAAGTCTTTGAACGTTACAACTTAATATAATTTCTTTGAGGGGCTTGTTATTATTTATCTCATCTTGTTTAGTGTGCATGCACATATATATATATATATATATATATAAAATACGCGACATATTAATTAACATGCGAAGCATGTTGGATAATATAATATATATATATATATATAGTAAGCATGGACCTATAGAATACTATATTCTACCCGGATTGATTGTGAACTTTTATTTTAGTTTGGTTCACTAGAGCCACTAAATGAACCAAAAGGTCAAACCTAGGGTGCAAGAACTGATTTTAAATATAACTATTACATTTAAATTCTGTGCACCATTACAAACGGGTCATCAAACGCTCCTTGCTCATTTGTCTCTAATTCTTCAAGTAATTCTAATTAAACTTATTACATTTACTATTTTCAATAAATAGAAACCTTGATCAGCAGTCAGAGGGAAGTACATAGGAGGGAGATGGAATTTACATTAAGAAAAATTAGAGAAGACGAGGTACGGAAACCGCATTTATAAAACTCATTTATTCATGCATTCTCATAAAATAAAATTCAATCATCCATTGGTCAATAATCCATAATTAATCCCATTTATTATCATACATATCACCATATGCATCAGTAAATAATATTCATCTCATGAATAAGAAAACCATTCCATATATGCATTGGTATCATTTAATGGGCAATTTAAAGTTGTATTAAATCTAGTTTTGAAACAAAATAAACTCTTTTATTTTAATCAAAATGAACTCCTTTATTTTAATTTATCCAATTTTGAATAAAAATAAACTCTTTTATTTTAATCAAATTTCAAATTAAAATAAACTCCTTTATTTTAATTAACATGAAATCCAATTTTAAGTTCAAAATAAACTCCTTTATTTTAACTTAAAATTATTGAAAAAATAAAATATGTTGAATCCTATTCCTTAGCAAAATTAACATCTTTATTTTTAAGAAAACATGGAATCCTATTCCATATTTGAATAAACTCCTTTATTCTAGTTAACGTGGAATCCAATTCCAAATTAAAATAAAACTTTTAATTTTAATCATATTCCAATTCAAATAAACCTTTTATCTTAATTGAAAATAAATAAAATAAAAATAAAAATTTTCAAAAATCTACAGACCGGCGCGGCCGTGCTACACAGAGTTGCTGGTTTAATTGACAAAGACAAAGTATATATAGTTGTAAATGAAGCTGCAAGTTGATTTGTTTGGATGAAAAGTTTCATTACAGAACTAGGAATAGTTCCTAAGTCTCATCTTGGATTAAAACATGTGTTGCGGCACTTTCATTTGATTAGAGAAATCATTGAAAGATGAAAAGTCACTATAAAGATAGTGGACTATCGAGAATAACATTGCATATCCATTTACTAAAGCTTTATCCAATAACAGGATGATCGTCTGTAATACCCGAGAATTTTGAATAATATTATTATTGACTTTTCTATTTAAGTTGAATATTTATTCAAATATGAGTATATGTGATATGTCACCATAATAGTGATGCAATAAAATGATTTCTTGTTTATTCAATAAATGAGTGATTTAATAAGAAAAGAAATTTTTAATGCATCTTAATTAATTTTCGTGTGGCTAATAATCTCCTTTCATTTAATTAAATATTATGTGGCATGATATTTTTTTTGGTGTGACATTAGCATGTGTAAGTATTCATATAATTCATTAAATAAGGTGGGATATGCGTGACATTTAAATTACATGAACATCCCATGTGACATTTTGTTGTGTGATGTACATTTAAATTATATGGGGTAATTAATATTTGCTACATGATAATTATTTCCATACTTAAATATTATTATAATAAATGTATTATGAAATAATAATGTATATTGAATATTTGGGTGTTAGAATTAGATTTCGCTATAATTAATGTACATGGATTTTATGATATGTGTACATGTGACACTATTTGATACAATGTGGTAACATTTAATTATTTTCATATGACCTAAGTTTACATTTTAAATTAAAGCATGCTAACAAGCCTTGCTTAGAATGCTAAGTTTGCTCTTGTCCCATATTGTGAGTCCCTTCCCTTTATTACGTGAATAGACCAATGGCCTATCTTCCCTATATTGCTCAAACTCAGTAAACTCAAAGAGAGAAGAAAAGGCTATCTTATTCATCTTCTTCCTTGCAAACCCTAGCCTCATGATGGTGGGGGAGGTGGTCCAAATAGTGATCCACCACTATTCCACCAAACCTCCATTAACCAAGGTTCTTCTTCTTTTTCCATTAGGTGAAACCCTTAAGCAAAGTCATGAACCAGATTTTGATTTCCCTATAAATTGAAGCCTCCTCTACTCAATTCTTATTGCTAGAAATCTGAGGTAAGCTTCCATTAGAGAGTGAGGTTGAGTGATTTTCTATTAGTGGTGTCGACGCCGGGAGAATCTCTTATGCGGTGATTTGTTACCCTTTCCGATTTTAGCCTTTTGATTAGATGATTTTGTGGAAAAGGTCGGCTTTGAGTGTCGACGGGGTTTTGAAAGATCGTTTTTTATGATGAGCCAATTTGACCAGAGTCGCCAGTTGGTATATTTGAAATGGATGTACCAACTCATCCGAATTTCGTTTTTTATAAATCGATGGCTCATATGTGACTCTGAATTAATTGGTCTGCGAACCGAGATTCATAGAGTTCGGGGGCTTGCTTAAGCGAGGGGAAGGTGTTAAGCACCCCCCGACTTCCGTGAAACACGGTTACCGCCATCTTAATACTTTTCTATCCTTTAATTCATGAAATGTGTATGTGTGCGTGTGTGTGTGTGTGCCTAATGAATGTTGTGGTGAGTTTTGTATAAAAAAGGAATTCTTTTTTGGTGTTTTATGAAAGAGACGTGTTTTATTTTGGGAGTGCTCCAGAATGTCCTTTGGCCTATTCGAGAAAGCTCTATTTCTTTAATGAGAAAGGTTTGATTTTATTTGGCAAAAAGCTATGAGATTTTTCATTAAGTGTTGTTTTGGCAAAACACGAATTTGTTAAACCTTAGCCCAAATAGGAATCGAGATTTATACGTTGCTTTCATAAACGATGGACAATTTCTAAGATCTCTTTCGTCCTATGTATCAAGATTTAATAAAACATTTATTTCTTTTTGTAAAACCATTTTCATGACATTAAAAGAAAACAACTTCTCTTTAGCTTTCTCGTAAAATAGGAATCGACTTTCATTAGCCTTTCCAATTTTTAGCCTCGTGATACTAATATCCTACTTTGATTGATTTTATAAAAATCTTTATTGTTTTGGCTTTGAAATCCTTTGGTGTTACAAAACAAATTAAACACAAAACGCATAGGGGGCTATTCACGGGCATGTAAGCCATCAAAATAACCCCGAGTGCCGACAATCACATGTTTCACTACTACGGGGCCTTAAACCCGATTCTCGCCTTAGCGCCGTTTTAAGGCCCGACGATTACATGTTACAAAAACGAGCACCTTGAATCTATTACACGCATCAAAATGTCCATCATCGGATTTGGACCACGGGGTCGCGTTCCTAGGCTCACACCCGATATTGCTAATGTCCACGAAATGAATACTACATAAATAACCCAACCCGGATTTATCTAATACACCATGATACCCAACAATGACAATCTAAATAAATTACACCCACTAAATCATCATAAACGAGCTAGAAATTTCACCACTTGGATATCCTCGGGTTATTAGGAAGAATTTTGTTCCGATGGAACCCTCACTAATAATCCCTAATCCATGATTGCTCAACAATATACATGAAAATTACATTCAGCTTCACCAAATAATATGATATAAATTGCTATAACAAAGGGAATTTTCACCTTGCAAATGATCTCAAATGGATGAAAACTTGTGTATTTGAATAGGATGAGAAGTATATTTGATACAATCCCATTCAGAAGAATATAAATCCTCTCTTTTTTCTCTCTTTTCTTCCTATTTGATTGCAAAATTTGCTATTTTTCCCTTCTATTTCCGTGCTTCTTGCTGCTGCTGAATTCTTTCTTCTTCCCAAAACTGCTCAACCTTCCCCCTGTTGTATGCTGCAACAAAAATGAGCTAAAATAGGCTGGCCAAAGCCAGCCGTAGATTGATCTGCGGCTGGCCGCAGATCAATCTGCGGCTGGCTGGCCGCCTGCCTTCCACTCACCTGATTTTGAGTTCCGTGTTTCGAGTTTCGTGTTTTCAAAAGGCGCACTATTTGACCGCAGATCAATCCGCGGCTGGACGATTTGACTTTCTCGATTTTCGTACCACGCCTCGATTTTCGTGTCGTAACGTCGGTTTTCGCTGACAAGCTCGTATTCTGTCGTCCGGGAATTTTCCGGGAGACGTGCCACTTTATTCGGGAATGCCCGTTTCGGGTGGCCTTATTGTCATGTCAGCTTTGGTCGCCAATCATTGCGGTGGTATTGGACGTTCGCATTGGTGCCCACTCCTTCGTTCCCGCAAGCCGGTTCAATTGACGATTTTGCCCTCCTGTCATGGTTAGTACAGTGAACGCAAAAATTGGGTGTCTACAGCTGCCCCTCTTTATCATGTTTATGCAATGTTTAAATGAAATGAACAGGATAAAGAATAGACACTCGATGCATGAATGAAAATGCACAAGGATTACAATACATACGTGATGCAACCCACATGACTTATGGTGCAACGTAAGATGCAATGGATGCGAAACATTCAAAAAAGGGTGTCAATGCGGATGATCATCTTGTCGGGGCCGGGTTTCGTCGCCGGTCACCCATCTCGTAATCGCCGGGTATCGTCGCCGGTTGGTTATCTTGTCGGAGCCAGTTTTCGTTGCCGATCATCCATCTCGTAATCGCCGGTTATCGTCGCCGGTCGATTGTCTCGTCGGGGCCGGGTATCGTCGTCGGTCACCCATCTCGTAATCGCCGGTTATCGTCGCCGGTCGATTATCTTGTCAGAGCCGGTTTTCATCGCCGGTCATCCATCTCGTAATCGCCGGTTATCGTCGCCGGTCGATTGTCTCGTCGGGGCCGGGTATCGTCGCCGGTCACCCATCTCATAACCCCCGGTTATCGTCGCCGGTTGGTTATCTTGTCGGAGCCGGTTTTCATCGCCGGTCATCCATCTCGTAATCGCCGGTTATCGTCGCCGGTCGATTGTCTCGTCGGGGCCGGGTATCGTCGCCGGTCACCCATCTCATAACCCCTGGTTATCGTCGCCGGTTGGTTATCTTGTCGGAGCCGGTTTTCGTCACCGGTCATCCATCTCGTAATCGCCCGTTATCGTCGCCGGTCGATTGTCTCGTCGGGGCCGGGTATCGTCGCCGGTCACCCATCTCGTAACCCCCGGTTATCGTCGCCGGTTGGTTATCTTGTCGGAGCCGGTTTTTGTCGCCGGTCATCCATCTCGTAATTGCCGGTTATCGTCGCCGGTCGATTGTCTCGTCGGGGCCGGGTATCGTCGCCGGTCACCCATCTCGTAACCCCTGGTTATCGTCGCCGGTTGGTTATCTTGTCGGAGCCGGTTTTCGTCACCGGTCATCCATCTCGTAATCGCCGGTTATCGTCGCCGGTCGATTGTCTCGTCGGGGCTGGGTATCGTCGCCGGTCACCCATCTCGTAACCCCCGGTTATCGTCGCCGGTTGGTTATCTTGTCGGAGCCGGTTTTCGTCACCGGTCATCCATCTCGTAATCATCGGTTATCGTCGCCGGTCGATTGTCTCGTCGGGGCCGGGTTTCGTCGCCGGTCACCCATCTCGTAATTTATTTTCATTCAACAAGTCAAACGGCTGCAAGGGAGCCATGGGGGACCCACCAAGGCCAGCCGCAGATGGATCTGCGGCCAGCCGCAGATTGATCTGCGGCCAGCCGCAGATAGATCTGCGGCCAAGATCGGGTTTCTTAAGCGGCTCGCCACTTCCAGATCTGTCACTTTCAACTTCGTAGCCCACATAGATTCTTGGGATTTTGCTCATTTGCAAGGGCCTTTTGCCGATTTTTCCAACTTTCCCGCAAAAACCGCTCCGGTTAGATCGATCTACGCGCTACAGGTAACACTTTGACCGTTCACTCTTCAATTTTGTCAATGTTTTGCTATACATTTGGCTATTTACATGGTTAGAGAACAGAAATGTATACTTTACAATGTTATACTATGTATTATCGTATATACACACTATGTATCAACTGTGTGAGCCCTATTTCATGCTCATGATGTGGTCCCACATATCTGTTTGTTCCTTTTTGAAAGAAAATCATGCATTATGGTCCTTTACATGCTTTAATTACACATATGAATGCAACTTTGATTTGTTGTGGCTTGGGTTCTTTGAAAAACATGCCTGGATGCGCATGGGATGTCCATTTTACAGACGGAACTCTGCCGATTTTTTTTTTTTTTTTTATATAGTAAACATGCATCATGCTGCATTAATTATATGATGAGGGTAGGAATTTAGAATATTCGTGACATAATTCAAAAGGGAACTTACCTTCCTCTTCGCTTGTTCTATTCCAGCTATGGATCCCGACGCTCCCGACGCTCCTAGTAGCTCTTCTACGTCACGGACCTCGGGTGTTCGCCGTCGTAGGGCTGCACCTGCCCCTGTTCTTCCTCGGACCCGTCAGGCTCGTCGCTTGGCGGAGGCTGTCATCCGTCCCGATCACCCGGACGTTGAGGAGGCTGTTCTTCCGGAGGTTGCGGCAGAGGGGCCATCCTCCAGCACACCGGCCCCATCTCCTCATAGTGCCCCGTCTGGCGCATCTGTGCAGATACCCGATCTATTGGGTCGGGATCTCAGTCGTCACCCCTCAGCATCTCTCGTGGCTAACAAGGTATATTCAGTTCTATTCTGATTTTATTCTCAATTTCTCAATTCCCCTTTTATCTGGACTGACCCATTGGTGATTGCCCCAGGTGCCCGAGTTTACTCAGCTGAGGGGTAACTGGTTCAACATATATTCCCTCTATACAGCTCTGCACAGTGAGTATCGGGCGGTGGTGGACTCCTGGGGCTTTCGTCACTTCTTCACCATCATTCCCCGCCAGTGCCCCTGGGGTTACATGAGGGCCTTATCCGAGCGCTGGTTCCACCAGACGCAGTCCCTTCACCTTCTTGACTGCGAGGTTGTGCTGACTCCCTGGGACTGGAGGTACATCACGGGCATCGAGTTCACTAGATCCCGCGTCCCTCTGGATCTTGACATCACTCCAGCGGAGGTCCGGGCTTTATTGGGCTTCACCGCTGAGGACCGGGTCTTTAAGGCCCGTAGCATTCGGTCCGGTGCCTTGGCTGTCGATGCTGTCGGGGGTCTGTACGCACTGCCTATTCCAGCGGATCAGGGCACCCGGGACATTCTGCTACGACGCCTGTTCCTGACCATTATGAGGGGTTGTTTCCTAGGGAACAACTCCTCCACCATTCATTTCAGCATCGTAGGGGCAATCAGAGACGTGGACCGGATCAGTGACTATGATTGGGGGTCTTTCACCTTTGCTTATTTCCTCCACGGTCTGCGTCTACGTTCGGAGGGACAGACAGATGCTTGGCTCGGATTCTATCATTTCTTGCTGGTGAGGCTTCTCTTCCTCTCTTCTTACTGGACTTTCCTTCATTTATCTCCCTTTTCTGCATTTGTCGGGTACTCATGCTTTTCACTGTTTCTATTCACAGTTCTGGGCCTACGAGCGTCTCCCATGTCTGAGGCCTGTCACCACTCTTGGCCTGGACACTTATCCCCGGGGCCGGCGATGGCATCATAGCACTTTGGAGGAGGTCCCGGTATCTGGCAGCTTTGCGCACTGCCACATCTAGCTGGAGTTGATCACGGCTGCTGATGTCGTCTGGGTTCCCTACCTCTCCGAGCATCTGACTGCGGGGTTTGCTGATGGGCATCCTTCTGGCCCGGAGTTCGAGCTTTCCACCCGCCGCCTCACTTTGCAGAGTGTTGGAGGATGGGTGATGTACCTGGGGGAGCGCGCATTCAGATGCGTTACTGGAGAGATCCGCATCCCGCATTCCCTTCTTTTCACTACCTCCTGGCCGCTGGATTCTCAGCCTTTGGAGATCATGCTCGCAGGGGAGGACGACCGGATGCTCTCTACGGGTCCAGTGCGAGTGATGCTTTCCGTTCTTGGTGGGTGCCCCGTACTATCGGTCCTCAGACCCGGGCCACATTCTTCCTCGGGGATATGGTCCCTGGCTCAGTGATGATGACGGACTGGGCAGCCTGCGTTCGGAGTCCTACCCATGCTGAGCAGATCGCCATTCTGACCCGCCAGGTAGACCAGCTGTCCCTATATCTTCGGGTGTTAGGCCGGACTCCAGAGGATGCTTATGCCTACGATCCTGACGGTGCGGGTTATGATGTGGGCCCGAGCTCATCTGATGCCACAGCGCAGCCATACATCCCCGACATGAACTTCGGGCCTCCGACTTCGACGACCCCAGGGGATCAGTTCGAGGATCCTGCTTTCATAGATGAGATTGATTTTATTTAAATCAGGATAGGATAGGGCTTTTGTAACTGCACCTGTTTAGTTTTATTTTTTTTTCATTTTAGGCACTATGTACTGAACTCATTTACTCATTATGCACAGCTTTTAACTTTCATGTCTATGAAATTCATTTGTCTTATTATTATTTGTACGATGCATGCTTTTTATTTATAGACAGAAAATGACCCCTGTACAGTCTTTTGATATTATTTTTTCACAGATGTCGTCCTCAGATATCGTGGTACGTTTGGATTCCATTGCTCCCACAGGGTTGGTTGGCAGTCTCCTCCGCTGGATGGACAGTTTATTACCGGCTGACAGGGTCATCGCAGATGGTCTTTTGGGCCATTCTTGGTCCCTATTATCCTTCCAGGTGCCAGCGGGCTTTGTGGATGGTATTCTGAGCTATTGGGCGCCTGCCCGTCAGGTGTGCAGGTTAGGGACGGTAGAGCTGACCCCCACCCTCGAGGAGTATGCTCGTTTCACCGGCTTGCCTTTGGATAGACCTTGTGCTAGGGTTACAGTTGGTTCCATGCGCCGTCAATTCTTGACTTTCACCGGTTTGCGGAGGGCTGTCTTGTTACCGGTGATCACATCAGACCATATGGCTCCCCTTCAGTTCTTGATTGACCGATTTGGCTCACCTGACGGTTTTCGTCTTTTCTTCGGTGATTTTTCCGTGTCAGAGGAGCGCTGGGGTGCCTTGAGAGTGGATGTTCTGATGGCCTGTGTCATCTCAGTTTTGTACTTGCCTGCAGGACCCGATCATTTGGACATGCGGATTGTTGCGGCCGTTAGAGCCCTTCAGGAGGATCACACCATTCTTCCCATGATATTGGCGGATACCTACATGTCGGCCTCATATTGTCAGTCTTTTCGCGGCAGAGTATTTAGAGGGAGCTCGACTTTGTTGTACGTGTGGTTCATGAGTCATCTCAGTCCCATCGGCCATTTCCGTCGCCAAGGGTTTTGCTTCAGCCATGACATAGCCACGCAGTTTTCGTTTCGACCCGTGACCTGTACTGATGTGGCCTCCTGGACATCATTTTTGTCGGTCATTGAGGACCCCTTTCATCTACTGGTCTATTCGGGTTATTGCTCCTTTATGGGCTTCTTGACTCACGTGCCTGACCTGGACTTCATTCCTATTGCTGGCTTGAGGGGCGTGACGACTTATCATCCCCTGGCGGTCCTGGGGCAGTTTGATCAGACACAGGATTTTCACCCCTTCGCGGGCGCAGCCGCCTATCGATTCCTTATATCATCCCAGACAGAGAGGGATCTACTGCAGGTATACGATCTTTGGTCTCGCCGGATCTTTGCCGAATATAGTGAGAGCTGCCACATCCAGACATTTGCTTACGTGCAGTGGTTGCGCGGAGACTCGGATCCGGTTGGTTTGAGTCAGATCGGGGCCTTTGATGACTATGGAGTGATTTTCCCAGAGGATACCACAGACCACTCCATCTCAGCTGGTTTTGCCCATAGTCGGGTCACTGAGGATACCCGACTCCGCTTGGCCTTGATTACTACTGAGGCCGAGAGGGATGTCGCTTTTGTCGAAAGAGATGATGCCATTCTGGCTAGAGACGCTGCTATTGCTGACAGAGACGCCATCGTATTTCAGACCAGGGCAGTTATAGATGCTCATTCCGTGACTGTCAGCCGAGCCACCGCTTTACTGGATCGCATTGATATGATGGGACAGCAGATTGCAGGGGATGCTGATGCTTCAGATCTATCCACCACTTTGTCCATCCTGCTCCAGCTAGTTTCAGATTTGTAGATTATTTTATTTCCTGCATAGACTATGTTAGTTTCATCAGTTATCGAAAGAGAAATCTTGTAATAAAATAACTTATATATATAGACATGCATTTAAATTTAGTCATTTTCCCTTCTCGTCGTATCATTGCCTTTCATTGGATCCTCATTTTATCCAGTTGACCACGATTTTGACATTTCGCCTTCTTTCTCTTCTCAAGTCTTGATGGAGATCTGACAGATATTGTCGTACCCCTGTCGATTTCATCGGATTGAGTTTTAGATTTTGGATGACTGTTTGGTTGGGCTAGGTTTATGTTACTCGGGATGAATCTGATTAGGGCTGGTATCGGGAAGGTTTCGAGGGCAGAGGAGGGCCTTTTCTGGCTATTGGGAATTGGTTTGGGTTAGGGAAAGGATTATTATTTTTTTTAAGGGATCAGACCGTGTCATGATGGCTGCCTACGTACCCCCACAAGTTGGGAGATCAGGTCCTACGTAGTTCGTTTCTCAAGGAAAAGGGAGAATTGATGATTCAAGCGTAGAATCGCTTCACCGAATCGGAATTGAGGGGTTGTGGAAATACTTCACCATCCATTTCTTGCAATATGAGGGCTCCTCCGGATAGCATTTTCTTAATCACAAATGGCCCTTCCCTGTTCGGGGCGAACTTCCCCTTGGCTTCGTCTTGACAAGGCATGACTCTTTTTAGCACCAAATCATTTTCCTTGAACTTCCGAGGTCTTATCCTTTTGTCATATGATCGAGAGATCCTTTGTTGATATAACTGACCATGCCAAACAGCAGCCACCCTCCTTTCATCAATTAGGGCCAATTGGTCATATCGACTTTGCATCCAATCCTCCTCGCTTATCTGAGCATCGATCACTATTCTGAGGGACGCCATCTCAACCTCAATTGGCAGAACAGCCTCCATTCCATACACCAAAGCGTAAGGGGTTGCCCCTGTAGAAGTACGCGTTGATGTTCGGTATGCTAGCAGGGCGAGAGGTAGCAAATCTGGCCATCCCCGATGATTAGCGGACATTTTTGCCATGATCTTCTTGATGTTCTTATTTGCAGCCTCCACTGCCCCATTCATCTTAGGACGGTAAATGACGGAATTGAGGTGTTTGATCTTAAACTGGTCACACAGTCCCTTCATGAGGGCGTTGTTTAAATTCTTGGCATTATCGGAGACCAAGACCTTAGGTTGCCCATATCGACAAATGACATTATTCCTGATGAAACCGACGATGACCTCCTGAGTTACCTTGGGAAAAGAAGCCGCTTCTACCCATTTGGTGAAGTAATCGATCATGATGAAAATGAATCGATGCCCGTAGCTTGCTTTGGGCTCTATTGGTCCGATTACATCCATTCCCCACATTGAAAATGGCCACGGGGAGGTCATACAGTGCAATTCATTGGGAGGCGTATGGATCACATTACCGTGCGCCTGGCATTGATAACACCGTTTGACATGATCGTCGCAGTCGACTTTCAGCGTTAACCAATAATGCCCCGCTCGCAAGATCTTTTTGGCCAGCATCGGTCCACTCATGTGCGACCCACACACACCACCACGTACTTCATTCATAATCCTTTGGGCTTGTATTTCATCTACGCATTGCAACAGTCCCAACCCAGCATCCCTCTTGTAGAGTGAATCCCCACTCAGATAAAATTTCATTGCCATCTTTTGAATTCTCATCCTCTCAGTTCGGCTTGCCTGGTCGGGAATGGATCTATCCCTCAGATATTCCCTTATGTCGTGATACCAAGGCTGCCTTGGTGGAACCACTTCGTCTGATAATACTGCAACCTGTTCCTCGTATGCCGGGGTACTCTGTACTGCTATCTCAATTTGTGGAACATCTTTTCTTTTGATTATATGGATTAAGGAAGCCAGGGTTGCCAATGCATCGGCAAAATCATTCCGTCCCCGGGGAATATGTCGGAAAGCGATATCTTCGAACTCTTGCATTAATTGGACAACGCAACGATGGTATGGAAGTAACCGAAGCTCCTTGGTGTTGTACACCCCGATCGCCTGTCTGATTACCAATTCTGAATCCCCGAACACCGCTAGTCTCTTCACTCCCATGTCGCGGGCAAGGCGGAGTCCCAAGATACATCCCTCGTATTCAGCGGTGTTGTTCGAATTGCTGAATTTCAGTTTAGTGGCCACAGGGTATTGCTCTCCGGTGATAGAGACCAGGACCGCTCCGGCTCCTGCCCCCTCAGCATTCATGGCACCATCAAAATACAGCTTCCAGAACTGCCCTCCGTCATCACATTCGAGTGTGATACCCAAAATATATCTTCGCCGGGAAGAGGAGTTTCTAACGGCTCCATCCCTCCTGACGGCATTTCTGCCAACTGATCTGCAATCCCCTGCCCTTTCATGGCTTTCTGAGTGACGTACACCATGTCGAACTGTTGTAAGATTAATTGCCATCTTGACAGTCGACAGTTCAGCATGGGTCTTTCAAAGATATATTTCAAGGGATCCATCCTCGATATCAGGTACGTGGTATGCCCATAGAGGTAGTGCTGTAATCTACCTGCAGCCCAGGCCAGAGCACAACAGGTCTTCTCGATGGGAGTGTAATTCCGTTCACATTGGCTAAATCTCTTGCTGAGGTAATAGATGGCCTGCTCTTTACCTGCCTCATTTTTCTGTCCCAACATACATCCCATCGCGATGGCATTGACCGATATATACATAAACAGAGGGATCCCGTCCTTCAGGGGTACCAGCACTAGTGCCTCAGTCAGTTGCTTTTTAATGGTCTGAAAAGCCTCCTGACATTGCTCATTCCATTCTTGGGAAGCACCTTTCCTTAATAGTTTGAAAATTGGCTCGCACGTAGTCGTCAAGTGGGATATGAAACGGCTAATGAAATTTATTCTTCCCAGGAACCCTCTTATCTCTTTCTCTGTGTGAGGTGCTGGCATATCCACAATGGCCTTAATCTTTGCTGGATCCAACTCAATGCCTCGATCACTAACCAGGAATCCCAAGAGCTTACCCGACTGCACTCCGAAAGCACACTTTACTGGATTGAGCTTCAAATTATACTTTCTGAGCCGATCGAATAGCTTTTTAAGATGGGTTATATGGTCAGATTCTACCCTAGATTTCATGATAATGTCATCCACGTAGACCTCTATCTCCTTATGCATCATATCGTGGAACAGGGCCATCATAACTCTCTGATAAGTAGCCCCTGCATTTGTGAGACCAAAAGCCAATCGTCTATAGCAGAAGGTGCCCCAAGGGGTGATGAATGCGGTCTTTTCCCGATCTTCCTCCGCCACCATTATCTGATGATACCCTGCAAAGCAATCCACAAAAGAGTACATCTCGTACTGGGCTATGTTATCCACCAGGATGTGTATGAAAGGCACCGAGAAGTTATACTTGAGACTGGCCTTGTTTAGATCTCTATAATCTACACATACCCTCACCTTCCCTCCAGGTTTAGCCACTGGGACCACATTGGACAGCCATTCTGGGTAAGTGGACACCATAATGATTCCCGCCCTAAACTGCTTGATGATCTCCTCCTTCACTTTTAAGCTCCACTCCTCCGGTTTCAACTTTCTTAATTTTTGCTTGACAGGCCTGAAACCCTCTTTGATGGGCAACCGGTGTACCACAATGTCGGTGGATAATCCGATCATATCCTCATGAGACCAGGCAAAGACATCCTCATATTGGTTTATCAACTCAGTTATTTCTGCTTTTTGGCTGGGGGTAAGGTCTGTCCCTATCTTGAGTTCCTTTGGCTTGTCAGGGGTTCCGATATCTATAGTGATGGTTTGGTCCAAGTTGGGTTTGGGTTTATCCTCGACCCATCCTTTGATCTCGTCAGACGCATCGTCGTAATCTGTCTCGTCTTACTCAATGCCCATCAAATCGAAATCCAGCTCAATGTCAAAATCATAATCATCATTCAAATTTGAAAGACCGTTTGTTAGGCAAGGATTACTCAAATTGGTACACCTGACATGAAACAAAATACTTGTCATATATAAGTTATTTTTCACGACGATCACATTTTCAAATAACATGACGAAACGACATAATTATGCAAAATACAAAATAACAACAACAAAAATAAACTTCTTCATCCTCCCATCCTCTGGGGTTTACCACCCTGATGTCGGGTTTTACCCTTGTTTGGATATCACTGGTTTCATGGTCCAGTTGTCGACGGTCAGGTCAGATGAAATGCGCTGGATAAAAGGGGGCTTCACATCGGACACTTCCCCGATGACTATGGCTACATCACCTGAGTCCCTCCTCCTACCTTCTTCGGGAATCACTAGCCCTGCCCAATCAATGACAGGCACTCCTTGTTGGGCTCCCAGTGGCGTGACAACATCCGTCCCCTCTCTACTGCTTGTTAATTATCCGGGGATATGGGACTTGGTTTCAAACTCTCTTGAGACCTCTTGTAGGAAACTCTCCCTCTTGGCCGATTTATCACTTGCGGGGGTTAATTCTTCATCCCCTGACTCAATCACAGGCTCACTTATCCCCGGTTCATTGTTGACCCTGGTCACCAGACTGCCAGCCAGTCGAATCGGGGCCACACTTTGACGGTATCTCTGTGCTATACCTTCACGATATCCCAACCCTGCTTTACCTATCTGATGGGGTAGCTGAATGGGTTCGGTGATTCCTTGGCTACTCTTTCCTAACCCCTGTCCAGGTTGGAAATCCATTTTCATCATTTCCTTTGCGACGAAGGTAAGCTCTGGAGAGATCTTAGGTTTCACGGCTGGGGCTCCCAGGCATCTGTAGTGGGGAGTGTTGATTTCCAGCGCCTAAAAACTGGCAGGTGCCGCCGACTCGTCCACATTAATAACTGGCAGGCCATTCCTGGGAGGAGAAGGGTCATCACATTCTGCCGAGATCGTTATCAGATTCCCGTCGATGATTAGTTTGATTTGTTGGTGTAGCGTGGAAGGAACTGCCCCGGCCATGTGTATCCACGGCCTCCCCAATTACAGGTTCTAACTGGCTACAATGTCTAGGACTTGGAAAGAGATATCAAAAGTACAAGGTCCGATTTCCACCGGTAATTCTATCTCTCCAATTGTATCCCTCCAGGAACCATCGAAAGCTCGCACCACTACATGACTGGCCCGTAGGCGCTTGGGATTGATGTTCATCTTCTGCAATGTACTGAGGGGACAGATATTCAATGCCGATCCCCCATCAATCAGCACCCCATTCATGATATAACCCGAGGAGATTACCGCGATATGTAGCGGTTTTCGGTGCCCCCTTCCCTCCTTGGGGATGTCATTATCTACAAAGGATATTACGTCACTCTCCAACAGATGGCCCACCAGATGGCCGAAACCTTCCTCACTAATTTCCTAGGGCACGTATGCCTCCTCCAAGACTTTCGCCAGGGTTTTGCAGTGATCATTGGACGATAACACCAAGTCCATGATTGATGTTAGGGTCGACTCCTCATTTAAAATCTGGATCCCTCTTGTTTCCGGGTGATCCATCCTTTTCAAGAATTTTATGGCCTTCTCCTCGGAGATTTCTTCATTTTTCTTCGTTTGGCTCTCAAGGACTCGCCCGGGAAGATACAAGGGGTTCCCTTTTGTCGTCACAGAAGCACAACTGGCCGCTTCCTCTGACATCCCTCCATAATTCCATGGTACTGTCTTTAGACTACTGATAGGGATTTGCGGTCTTGCTGTAAGGATGAGGGGTTTCGGTGCCGCCAAGTTGACAGGTCCCTCAGTGGTATTTCTACTTACACCCATCAACCTAATGGGCGCTCCCCGCGCACTCCCGTGATCATTTATCATGTTGATCATTTCATCAATTTTCTTCACATAGTTCAGCCTTGACGGCCCCTCGGCTTCATTGGCCTTCGCCACATTTACCCCCCCTCCATCATGTCTTGGTAGGGGATTTGCCTTAACATTCGGGGAGTCCGGCTGCTCTACCACAATTTCCCCATTGTCAATCATGTTCTGAATTATATGTTTCAACGTCCAACAATCCTGCGTATCATGATCCGGGGAACCCGAGTGGTATGCGCATCGCTTGCTTGGGTCAAACGTTCTTCCCTTCGGGTCACTTGGGGGCGCCAAATTGATTATCTTCTTTTGGGCCATCAATACCGCTAAAATCTGCTCGAGAGGCTCCCCGAGTGGGGTGAATACTCGATTTTGCGATGCCTCAAATCTCCTTCGCCCCTCCGCCCTCTGATCAGCGAAGTTAGGCTGTCGGGATGGCCCCACTCTCTGCACCTGTACTGGGAGATGGTTTTCTGCCTTTCTGGATGACCCCTGCAGGATGAGGGAAACATCCTCCTCCTTTTTCTTTTGCACCCTACGGGAAGTGCTGCCATAATTTCCACTCTGTATTTGTTCTGCAACTGTCTCCAAAGCAGTGAAATCCTGAATCTTACCAGATTTCAGACCCATATCCACCATTTCTCCGTGTTTAATCATCTCGGCGAAAGGCCTACCAATCCCTGAAATAACCCGCTCATAATACGGGGCCTCCTAAATATCTACGAAAGTCATCACCATCTCTGACTTGCTCATCGGGGGATTCACCTGTGCGGCCATACCCCTCCATCGCTGTGCATAATCCCTAAAGGATTCCCTGGGTTGCTTCTTAACTTTTGTCATTTGGTATCTATCCGGGGCCATTTGTGCCTGGAAGCTATACTGTGTTAAGAAGGTGTGGGTCAATTCCTCCCAATTGTGGATCCGGGCATTGTCAAGACGGGCATACCAGATTCTCGCTTCTCCCGTCAAACTCTTTTGAAAAAGTTGCATTCTTAGACCCTCGTCTTCTGCATAAGATCCCAACTCCCCAATGTAGATTTTCAAATGTGTATAAGGATCCCCTTTTCCGTTGTATTTCTCGAACTCAGGAATTTTAAATTTCTCCGGATATCTGGTTCCGGGGAAGACACAAAGATCTGAGTAATTCACCCTGCCTAGGGACCCTATGCCCTTCATAGATTGGATAGTTTCCTCCATTTGTTTCATTTTCTTTCGCAGGTCATCCGTATCTCCCTCTTCTGGGATAGTAATCACTGTCTTGTTAGGTACGGGAATGGCCTTCGGGGCGACTGGTTCGCCTTTATGTTGGGGTGGGTCCTCTTTAGGGGGATCCTGTCGAGGTATCAATTGTTCTCTCAGCATGATGGCCATTTCTAACATCTGTTTTTTGAAGTCATCAAATTCCTCCCTAGATATGGAATCAGGATTAGTAGGTGGGAGATCAGCCATTTCAGATGTAGAGTTTTGGGCTCTTTTAGACTGCGAACGGGTTTGAGGAGTAATCCTACAGAAACAACAGTTTGAAGTTTAGTCCTGGGCAATGAGAGGATATGGATGCATGCTAAAGCGGTAACTTTTGTTTTTCGGGTTTTTTAATCTTTCCTTGTAAAATAGAGAGTTAGTAGTCCTTTAATGGCATAATAACTGATAGACATGAATTATTACGCTTCCCCAGCTATTCCCTGCAAAACGTAGAGGTTAGTACTTTCTTTTGACAGCAGGGAAGGCATATGATAGTTGTATGACATTTGATAAAAGAGCATGAAAAAGCTTCCCTTTCGTTAGGTTTATCAGAGGCTGACCTATCCTAGGGTTACTCTCGCGGGCTTTTCGGCATGAAGGTCCCCATATCTTCGCAATCTACTCGTTTGAATCCTTTCGATTGGAGCGGATATGGGTGGTGCGTTTCCTGAGCCATCTCCGGGGAGCAGCCCCTTCGAGTCCAGTAATAAGCAACCGACAGGTTCGCCTCAGGAGGAGGTACAATCTCAACATACATTCATATTCATCGTCCTCACCGTATGCAAATGATTAAAAATAAAGCAAATCCATTCAATCATTCATTTATTGGGCAAAACACACATTCACACAACAAGAGTAAAAAATCAAAATATCGCACACACACATTTTATGAATTTTAGAAGGATATGATAGCATCAAGATTTGCACGCGGGTTAAGCCCTCTAATTGATCCCCAGCAGAGTCGCCAGCTGTCGACGCCGGGAGAATCGCTTATGCGGTGATTTGTTACCCTTTTCCGATTTTAGCCTTTTGATTAGATCATTTTTTTGGAAAAGGTCGGCTTTGAGTGTCGACGGGGTTTTGAAAGATCGTTTTTTATGATGAGCCAATTTGACAAGAGTCGCCAGTTGGTATATTTGAAATGGATGTACCAACTCATCCGAATTTCGTTTTTTGTAAATCGCTGGCTCATATGTGACTCCGAATTAATTGGTCTGCGAACCGAGATTCATAGAGTTCGGGGGCTTGCTTAAGCGAGGGGAAGGTGTTAGGCACCCCCCGACTTCCGTGAAACACGGTTACCGCCATCTTAATACTTTCCTATCCTTTAATTCATGAAATGTGTATGTTTGCGTGTGTGTGTGTGTGCCTAATAAATGTTGTGGTGAGTTTTGTATAAAAAAGGAATTCTTTTTTGGTGTTTTATGAAAGAGACGTGTTTTATTTTGGGAGTGCTCCAGAATGTCCTTTGGCCTATTCGAGAAAGCTCTATTTCTTTAATGAGAAAGGTTTGATTTTATTTGGCAAAAAGCTATGAGATTTTTCATTAAGTGTTGTTTTGGCAAAACACGAATTTGTTAAACCTTAGCCCAAATAGGAATCGAGATTTATACGTTGCTTTCATAAACGATGGGTAATTTCTAAGATCTCTTTCGTCCTATGTATCAAGGTTTAATAAAACATTTATTTCTTTTTGTAAAACCATTTTCATGACATTAAAAGAAAACAACTTCTCTTTAGCTTTCTCGTAAAATAGGAATCGACTTTCATTAGCCTTTCCAATTTTTAGCCTCGTGATACTAATATCCTACTTTGATTGATTTTAGAAAAATCTTTATTGTTTTGGCTTTGAAATCCTTTGGTGTTACAAAACAAATTAAACACAAAACGCATAGGGGGCTATTCACGGGCATGTAAGCCATCAAAATAACCCCGAGTGCCGACAATCACACGTTTCACTACTACGGGGCCTTAAACCCGATTCTCGCCTTAGCGTCGTTTTAAGGCCCGACGATTACATGTTACAAAAACGAGCACCTTGAATCTATTACACGCATCAAAACGTCCATCATCGAATTTGGACCACGGGGTCGCGTTCCTAGGCTCACACCCGATATTGCTACATGTCCACGAAATGAATACTACATAAATAACCCAACCCGGATTTATCTAATACACCATGATACCCAACAATGACAATCTAAATAAATTACACCCACTAAATCATCATAAACGAGCTAGAAATTTCACCACTTGGATATCCTCGGGTTATTAGGAAGAATTTTGTTCCGATGGAACCCTCACTAATAATCCCTAATCCATGATTGCTCAACAATATACATGAAAATTACATTCAGCTTCACCAAATAATATGATATAAATTGCTATAACAAAGGGAATTTTCGCCTTGCAAATGAGCTCAAATGGATGAAAACTTGTGTATTTGAATAGGATGAGAAGTATATTTGATACAATCCCAATCAGAAGAATATAAATCCTCTCTTTTTTCTCTCTTTTCTTCCTATTTGATTGCAAAATTTGCTATTTTTCCCTTCTATTTCCGTGCTTCTTGCTGCTGCTGAATTCTTTCTTCTTCCCAAAACTGCTCAACCTTCCCCCTGCTGTATGCTGCAACGAAAATGAGCTGAAATAGGCTGGCCGCCTGCCTTCCACTCACCTGATTTCGAGTTCCGTGTTTCGAGTTCCGTGTTTTCAAAAGGCGCACTATTTGGCCGCAGATCAATCCGCGGCTGGACGGTTTGACTTTCTTGATTTTCGTGCCACGCCTCGATTTTCATGCCGTAACGTCGATTTTCGCTGACAGGCTCGTATTCTGCAGTCCGGGAATTTCCGGGAGACGTGCCACTTTATTCGGGAATGCCCGTTTCGGATGGCCTTATTGTCATGTCAGCTTTGGTCGCCAATCATTGCGGTGGTGTTGGACGTTCGCATTGGTGCCCACTCCTTCGTTCCCGCAAGCCGGTTCAATTGACGATTTTGCCCTCCTGTCATGGTTAGTACAGTGAACGCAAAAATTGGGTGTCTACAAGTGGTATTGGAGAGTACTCAATTAACTTCAAGAGGTAATTTCTCTTTAATTGTGTTCCTGAGTTCTATATATAAATTTCTAAAATTTTTCCATGAATCTCTGGTTAGTTGGTTAGTAGTTGATGTATATAAGTTGTCAAGTTCATATACATGCGTTAATCATGTTTTATGCTATCAAACTTGAGTTTTATGAATTCTCAGAAAATAACATGTATACATGCTCATAATGTACCAAAAATGATTGAGCTAAGTTGTGGTAATCTGTAAGTGGATGGTATACATTGTTAGTATAGTCTAATACGAAAACAACGAAAGTTAAACGAACCATTTTGGTTCAGAAACGAGTTCGTAGCATGATAAATCGCTAAGTATGCGAAAATATGGAGAAATAGCATGAATGTTGAATTTAATTCTTGAACTTAGTTATTTACTTGTTTTAAGTTGTTAAAATCATGCTAGGTATGTCTAATATCATGGTTATAGACTTTATGTGAGATGGGTATGCTCAGATTATGGTTTGAATTGGTTTTGGTTGTGAAAAATTTTGCCATACAGGGAGTTTCCTGGTTCTGCCGAGGAGTAAACGCGGCCGCGCTACTCCCCAGGCAAAACCAGACGCGGCCGTGCCGTGCCCCAAAATGAAATTCCAACTTTTGATTCTTTTGATGTCATGAGCATGTTAGTTTAGCTTAAATAAGCCTAGGTGTGTATCTGGTATGTGATCTACGTATGGTCTTGCATGAAATGTGTTGAGTTTACGAAATTTTGAGGTAAAACTTAGAATTTGAAAACTAAACCTTATGAAAGTGATGCCTTTTTGACTCTGATCCTTTGAGCATATGTAACTAGCTTAGACATATATGAAAACACGTCCAATGTATTACTTAGGGTTACCTTGCATGACATGAGTTGTGTTAGCTCAGTTCCAACGACTTTTTAAAAGAGAACTTGAAGTGTTGGAAGTGAAACTTAGCGAACTTTGTATGTTGGATGTTCTGAGCTTACAAGCATGAATAATAGGATTCATTATGCCTCTAGAACATGTTGACATGAGCACCATCTAGCTAAACATGGATTCTACATATGGTCGCATGTTCAAGAAAGTGACATTCCAATTGTAAACTATGTGATTAATGTGTACACGTGTTATATATGCACGAGCATGCTTATTAAGTATGGTCTAGTCTCATTATGTGGTATCATAACTATAATAGTTGATCCTTTGCGAGATGGATTTGATTGGTTTAAAATATAGAAGTTTCTAACATAACACCTTATAACTTTGGATCGAATTTGGCATTAGCATGTTAGGTTTTGAACACAGACTAATAACCTTATGAGTATGTGTATTTGAGTTATATCAGTAGCCTGAATGTTAGACAATAGACTCGGATTTCCACCTGAGTAAAATTACATTTTAGGTCTGCCCAGAGGGTGGCGCGGCCACGCCACTCCTAAGGCAAAAACCAGCATGGCCGCGCCGGTCGCCAGAACTACCCAGTTGTTTTAATTTGTAAGTAGAGTCTTGCAGCATGTATGTATGAATGTTTTAAGTTGTATTGCATGATTGAACTGATATACCATGTGTTTGAGCTTATGTTGATGCTTAGAGTCGAGGTATTCTAGGTTTGCTTACTCATTTAGCTAAGATGAGAAACTACGAATATGGACTTTGTAATCATGGTTCCACCTACGTGGTTGTGTGTTACAACTATGTGGTGCGTAACCACTTGTAAGAATATTATACTAACTAAGGAACCGACTTATTAATGATTAGGTCGTTTCAACGCAATTTAAATTAAAGCTAGATTACTGGTAGCTGAGCAAACAGGCAAGTTTCCTTTAACCCTACTCAATTTACATTCGAGCAGGATATGGTATATTGTGCAAGTATTCAAACTCGTTCTCTTTATTGAGCAAGCATGTAAACTTGTATATTCATGTATCGTAAAAGTATGTGACAATGACTCTTATGCTTTATAAAATGTCATTTATATTCTAAAGATTGGTTTAAGATTAATATCCCTTAAACCTCATTACGAGTATTGGTATTCATTAAATCATTGAATATGATTGTCTAAACCATTGTTCCGGTTAGACTATTATACATGTGTTAGAAAGCTATTCCAAACCAATTGTCTTGGTGAGGACTCTTATCTACTGAGATGAACAACCCTCAACAAAAAGGGGAAAATTATATATTGTCGGGGAACCGACGTGCGCACTTACAAGCATGTGACAGTTATGCATAATATGGGGTACTATAGGCTGATCACCTGTGTACTTGTTTTTATTGGATTTTCAGTATAAAATTGTTAATTCTAGCAAAAGTTCTTAGTCCTTTAGTGACTACTCAGTGTTCATATTCTTGGACTTGAAATGATTAGATGCAAGATTCCTATTGATATTCTTCAGTCCATAGCGACTCTTATGTATAACAATTGATTTTCCTTATTATCCTTACTGTCATACCCTTGAAATTTGAACTTTATATTGTTCACCCTCATTGTATATACTTGCTGGGCAAATTTGTTGCTCATTCTTGCTTTCTTTAAACCTTTCAGTTAAGGCAGAGCGAGGTGAACCTTCAGGCAAGGATAAGGGAAAGGGCAAAACTACGGAGTAGCTTTGTTCTCCCTTAGGAAGGAGATTATTCACTATGTTGTTTAAGTTTTCTAACTTTGGTTATGTAATAAGCTTAGGCACGGATTATGTATTAGTACTATGTTTCAGTTTAAATTAAGACTTTTGGATAGTATTGTAGTATCAGTTGCGAGACTTTGGGACGAGAATAATTATATTAAATCAATGTAATTTATTCTATCTTTTCCGCTGCATTAGTTTTATGTCATTATTGTGTTAGAACGTGACGAACCAAATTCGAGACAGTGACTTTAGAATTTGGGGGCGTCACATCGTCACTTAGAGAAGAAGGGTATTAGATACCATGACGATTGACTTTAGTGCAAGTGGGAGATTGAAAATAATATGCACACAAGCCAATCATATTTGATATGATATAGCATATACTTTGTAATCTTATTCGGTTATTAATAAAAGAATTAATTTATTAAAGGCATTTTCATTATCTACATGATGCTATTATATTAAGTGTGATAAACCCATAGTTTTGAGCAATACTTTTAGAATCATGATGATGATCATGTTAATGAGATCTAAATTCTAGATAGCTTAAAACTAAAATCATTCCTAATCGTTGTATTACTAAAAGGGGATTAGTGAATCCGGATAGATTAGTACATACTTTGCTTGCTCTTACAAAGAGGAAGATTGATCTCATAATCATTTGTTCGAAGACACTAAAGCAAGTATGTAGGTGCTTATTAGAAAATAAGTTCAATGAATGTGGCTCGCTAAAGGAATACCTAATGGAGTTTTATTTGCATGTCAATAGGAATTCCTTAAGTGATAGTAGTACAAGTGTTCCTTAGACTTGAGATCATCATAGTATCTTGTGTATGATGAGTTATACTTTGACATATCCCTTAAGATCGTTAGGGTATATCAAAGGGTATGATTGGGTATAATAAGTTGTACATGGAGATGGGTGAATAGTCAACAAAGAATTTATCGCTTCTAGTAAAAGGAGAGAATGTCCTATGTGATTCGATAAATGATAACCCATAAGTTTTTGGCCAAAGCGGTATCAATAATTCTTAAGAATTTTTGGGTTGTCACATTCACCCCATCTTCTAAGAATTTCGTTCTCGAAATTACAGTATACTAATCTCTGCTCCTTTTATCCATCAAAACTAGGTTTTCAATTTAACCTTTATCTGATCACATCTGATTGCATTCTCAATTTAATGAGTACATGATATCTCCTTCTATGAGGATCTTTTCCATCATCACATTCTATCATGACTTCTCTCTAAGGAGTTAAAACTTTTCATATTATACTGAGGGGTCATAAAAACCATGAACTCTCAGGTTTAACGGTATTTACCGCAACTAAATCTAAAAACTTGTTGTACTAGGTATGTTTACAATCACGAAGAAGGTAAACTACCTAGTCGGGTACGTTAGGTGTTCAACCTATTGCACCTTAGTTTTTGGAATGACTATATGCGTTCTTAAATTGGAATATATTATCCAACCGGTATACCCCTATTTTTCGGGGTTGTTCACCTCAGACTTAGCATAAGACTCCGCACCAAAACAATTTGGTTCGGGATAAATTCTCAAAGAGATTACTTGAATTTTCATAAACATTTGTCTAGCTAAATCAAATAGCTTAGAAGTATGTTAATAATTCGAATATCAATCGAAATATTTGTCTAGCCATTTAAATTGGCACTAACTTTCCTTTAACTGGTCTAAAATTCTGAAAATTATTTTATGACGTCATGATATCGCACTGTATTTACAGTCCGTTGAGGATTCCGTTATTTTGTGACTTTGTCATACTACATCATACCATAGTGGATTGACGATACTATGATCACATCCAACACTAGGTTAATCTGCATTGATGACTCCATTATCTGTCATTTTACACCAAGTTCCATGATGTATTGATGACTATTTAAAAATTCATTTTGATATTTAAAATCATTTTTTCCTAGCCGAAACAAATAGCGTAGACTCTTCTTTAAACAATTCAAAACCCAAAAAAAATCATTTTTGGTGTTATCATGTCACAACAGGTAACGATGTGATAATGGCTTAAAGTCCATCTACACACCCTTGTCACTTTGTTTTGAGGATAACAAAATTTTTATTTTTATTTTTAAAGGCACATTAGTGCGAATTTGGCTTGATATCAAAAATTTTGAAATATAGCATAGCTAGAAGATTTGGAATACCTATGCTTCCACCATCAATTTCAATTTCTCTAATGATCCATTGCTTAATAATTCTATCTATTTCTATCATCCTTAAAGCTTACTATACTAAAAATCCTCAAATTCTTCATCCACAACCTTTCTATACTCCAGTATAGTTCATCAAACATATCACATGTTATGAGTTCAGGAACTTACCACAATTATATGGGTTTAGGAACTTGTCCTAGTCAGACCAAAATCGTCCATTCGCTGAGGGGTTCCACCATACGATTATGAGTCACGAATTTACCATATGTATGTGTTTAAAGAACTCGCACCTAATCTTAATATTCTCTAACTATCAAATATATATATGAGAAAAGAATCACCTTCTCGTCATACGTATATCGATAGCGTGACACCAATATTTCAATGATTAACAATATAGGAAGCTAAGTGGTTGTCAAACCAAGCACAAATTCCCTGCCCATATAAGGAATTGTAAAACTCAGCCACTAGCATGAGTCCTCCATTGAAATCCCACCTAATTCTAACTTTCCCTTTACTCAATACGAATTTCATTTATTTCATATATCAACATTAATCATTCTTTCATGACTTTAAATAGTACAATTTCATAGTACAACTTTCGTACAACAATTCTGCTATAACATTTCCAATCAATAGATTGATCCTCTGGCCTTTTTATGACCTCACCAGATCACGTTGTGACCTTTTCTTATAATCGTATTATATTACGATTCTTTTCTATCTCATGATCGTTTTGTTTTACGATCTTCTTAACTTTCCCTTTAATCATATTATATTATGATTTCCTTTATATTTTTAGTCTTATAGACTTTGTGTATTCATCATTACTCGTCCTCTTTATTATCAGAGTCAGGTAACTCCGGATTCTTATCTTTATAAATCTTTAAGATTCTTCTTTGAATCTTCTTTATCTTTTTCTTTACTTAATAATGAATTTTCAAAAATTTATCTTTTAGCACTTAAACTCTATTTGAGTTTATTCCTTATCCTCATCCATGCAGTTATACCCTAAGGTATCCCTACCTAAGGTTTATAACCTACAGCTCTGATACTAATTGTGAACGCCCCCAAACCCGGGTCCCTTGAACCTCGGACCTGGTGCGTCATGATACATTATATTTACAACTATTGCGGAAGATACAAATATAATTTGTGTATACAATTAAATTTATAACATATCCCAAGGTTTCTAACCTTAGCTTAATACATACCTTCACTAACTTAAAAGGTTTACAATATCATTTACATCAAATAACTAAATAGTTAACAACTATCTAATCTTGTCCTTTACTTCTGTCTCTGTCTTTCCTCGAACATTCGTATTAATCTGAAATTTGTTATCGTGATATAGCAAGGGTGAGCAACTACTTTGCTCAGAAAGTTTAAATACAATAAAGATATATCATGATTGAAAGAATGAATAAGCGTTAGAATTTTTCAGCAATATAATAATTGTGAAAGAGCATGAATCATAATTTCAATAATTGAATAACTAAATTAATAATTCTGGATGTCAATAATGACCATGAACAATTTAACTGAACCTTATGGTAATGAAGGTGATCAGCCTTTCATACCTGATGGACATATGCAACATGGACTATGTGTGAATCAATAATTTAAGGAGGTGGAATAATTATAAAGAATTAAACCACTAACATGCTTGAAACATAACAACTAAATTTTGAGTTAACTTAATCTCTTATGAAATACCTATCATTTATAAGATTGATCTTTCAATTAGCATTACATATATCACCTAATAATATCACTTCTTTATCAGTAAATTATCTAACATTTAACCACATAATCAAATATTAGATAACACCTTAGCACCATACGCATTCATAATTCTAAAACTAGCTCACATCGAGTCTTTAACAGTGTACAATATAGTATGCTGAGTGATTTCCCATAAACAACCAACAAACTAGTTTCCTTCTCGTTTACACTGTTTTCACAGTGAGTTAGATCGGTTGCTAGTTTGTATATACCTCCGCTCCCTAAAGGAATTGTTTAGCCGAGATACTATACATCAACTATTAAAGAGTACGACTGTACCACTACTTTATTATAAACCTTATGACTTAACATTAAGTTTTTCATTTTATAAGTTCTTCTTTATAATTCATTAAGCCGAATACCTTATCTAGCAAATTGGATTATCCAAACATACCAATCCAGCAAACTGGATTCTAACTGACATCTAATCCAATAACCTTGATTCAAACTATCCTATAATCCAGCAACCTGGATTCACTAATTCAGCAAACCGGATTCATTAATTCAGCAAACCCTATTCACTAATTCAGCAAGCCGGAATCAATAATTCAGCAAGTCGAATACTACAATCCAACAAGCTGGATTCACACTGTAATCCCTTTTTAACATACCGAATTTCTAATTCATCAAACCAAATAATACTACAGCAAATCGAATGCTAATACAGCAAACCGAATGCTAAAACATTAAACCAAATATGAATATAGCAAACCGGATTGGAAGTTGTATTCTTAAAATGACTTAACCTCTTTTAATAATCGATTTTTATTTTCTTCAAGTCTTGCCACACATATATACATATATTACATACTCAAAAATACTTTCCTTATGAAATTTTTCAATTTTCTTTTAACATTTTTTTCAAACGTCCGTTTTAACTTTCGAAACTAAGAAAAATGATCATTATCTTGCACAACTCGGATGACTCCAATTTTTTGATAGAATCTTATACACATTAACACGGGGTTTCAATTAAAATTCCGTGGCCATCGGAGTTATAGAACTACAGTTATAGCTGTTTTCGTCGGAAAACTCTTAGTTTTTGTTTTGGCCATAACTCGATCGATACAAGTCGGAATTTGACCATCTTTGGACAAGAGCTACATAACTCCCTATATTTTCAATGGCAAAAAGTCCTGAATTTATTTCCTTTGGTGAAGGGTCCAAACAGTGCACGGTAGTGATAGGACAGCGAGAATTGTCCATTTTTCACAACCTCATTTTCTGGACAGTCTTACTAAATAATTTGTTTCAAAAATATTTTGCTCCATAAAATGACTCAATCTCACGATTCTAACTATAAAACTTCGAGATCTACAACTTTTGTGTTTACATGATCTTTAAATTCCAAACACACGAGGCTGCACACCTCAAGGAATGACTAAATTAAAACTGTCTTACGAGAAAATTGGCTGACAGACCCTAGCTCGCTTAAACAGTCATAACTTCGTCATTTTTTACAATTTTTGGGTGATTCAAGCGGTCACGCGAAGCTAACTTCCGTATCTACAACTTTATCCTACTGAAAGTTTTCAACTCCGAACACATCAGTCCAAGAATCTCATACAAGGGGACTGACCCAAATCCATTTTTCAGATCTAGATAGATTCGACATGCCGCCTTTGAAATATCATAACTCCTTGCTCTAAAGTCAGAATTAGTCTGTTCCAGAGTCTATAGAAAGTGTATTCAATGTAATATAGCATACCAAAAGCTCAGAAGTTTCTAGCAACTCTAGCTGACCCCGAATTATTTTGTTTAGGGACAGCAGTCCACTAGTTCTTTTTGTGAGCGCCCCCAAACTCAGGTCCCTTGAACCTCGGACCTGGTGCGTCACGATACATCATATTTACAACTATTGCGGAAGATATAAACATAAATTATTTATACATTAAACTTTGCTACATATCCCAAGGTCTATAACCTTTATTTTAATACATATTTACCTTTAAATTCATAAAAGGTTTACACAATTAATTACATCAAATAACTAATTTAGTTATCATGCATAACCATCTAATATTATCCTTTGCTTTTGTACTGTCTTTCCTCGAACATTCGCCTTAGATCTGAAATTTGTTATCATGATATAGCAAGGGTGAGTAACTACTTTGCTCAGCAAGTTTAAATACAATAAAGATATATAATGATTGAAAGAATGAATAAGCTTTAAAACTTTTCAACAATATAATAATTGTTAAATAGCATAAATCAGAATTTCAATAATTGAATGACTGAATTCAATAATACAGGATGTCAATAATGACCGTGAACAATTTAACAGAACCTTAGGGTAATGAAGGTGATCATCCTTTCATACCTTATGAACATATGCAACATGCACTATGTGCGAATCAATAATTTAAGGAGGTGGAATAATTATAAAGAATTAAGCCACTAACATGCTTGAAAATAATAACTCAAGTTTGAGTTAAGAGGAACTTGCTCAATATAAAAGTTGAGTAAGATAGAACTTGCCTGCACCGTCGATTACTACTACGCAATCTAATTTAACCTCTTATGAAAGACCTATCAGTTATAAGATTGATCTTTCAATTAGCATATCATATATCACCTTATAATATCACTTCTTTATCAATAGATTATCTAACATTTAACCACATAACTAAATATTAGATATTATCTTAGCACCATACGCATTCATAATTCTAAAGCTAGCACACATCGAGTCTTTAATAGTGTTCAATATAGTATGCTGAGTGGTTTCCCACAAACAACCAACAAACTAGTTTTCGTCTCGTCTACACTGTTTTCACGGTGAGTTAGATCGATTACTAGTTCGTATATACCTCCGCTCCCTGCAGAAATTGTTTAGCCCAGCTACTATACATCACCTATTAAAGAACACGACTGTACTACTACTTTATCGTAAACCTTATGACTTAACACTAAGTCTTTTATTTTATAAGATCTATTTATAATCCATTAAGCCTGAATACCTAATCCAGTAAGTTGGATTATCTAAACATACTAATCAAGTAACCTGGATTCAAACTAGCATCCAATCCAGCACCCTAGATTCAAACTATCTTACAATTCAGTAAGCTAGATTCACTAATTCAGCAAACCATATTCATTAATTCAGCAAACTATATTCACTAATTCAGCAAACTATATTCACCAATTCAGCAAACTGAATACCACAATCCAGCAAGCCGAAATATGAATACAGCAAACCGTATTGGAAGTTGTATTCTAAAAATGACTTAACCTCTCCTAAAAATTGATTTTTATTTTCTTCAAATCTTGCCACACATATGTACATTTATTTCATACACAAAAATACTTTCCTTATGAAAGTTTTCAATTTCCTTTAACATTTTTTAAACGTCCGTTTTAACTTTCAAAACTAAGAAAAATGATCACTATCTTATACAACTCCGATGATATCAAATTTTTGATAGCATCTTATACATATTAACACGAGGTTCCAGTTAAAATTTCGTGGCCATTGGAGTTATAGAACTCCAATTTTAGCCGTTTTCGTCAAAAAACTCTACGTTTGTATTTTAGCCGTAGATTCTTCGTTACAAGTCAAAATGCAGCGATTTTTGGCCAAAAGCTACATAACTTCCTATATTTTCCGTGCTAAAAAGACCTGAATTTATTGCACTTATTAAGTGGTCGAAACAGTGCACACAAGCAAGGGGTCAGCGGGTTTTGTCCCGTTTTCTAACTTGAGGTCCTTCGCCATAAAATCCATAACTTTGATTCTACAAGGCCAAAAATTCTCAAATTTTTACACGACTCATATAACTTATCATATTATCACTCTAAAGTTTTCCAAAATTTTTAGAGTATAAAAATTGGACGAAAATGCCCCTGGATGGGACTGCCCTGTAGCAGCCCCTTTCCTCTTTTGAACCATCTGGACTGTTTTTACCAAAACAGTCCCCACGAATTTTGTATATATTATTTTTGACTTCTACCACTTGGATTTAATACTTAACTTATATGTCTAGCACCATTATTTGACGGATCGCAAAAAGAGTGAATAGATTTCAAGTGGTACTTATATAAAGTGAGAGAAAGTTAGGGTTTTTTAACTTTTGAAAAACTAGTTTTCATTTTCTTACTTGAAATCTAACTTTTGACACTCAAAAGTGATAGATCTACACATAACACACTTATTAATATGTAGATCTAAGATTTTAGAATTTAAAAATATAAACTCAACATTTATTTTAAAACAACCACAATAAACATAAAGATGTAACTTAAGGTAGGAGTTTAGAGACTTTTAAACCTTTTTGGTTCTTCTTCTTTTTCTTCCTTTAATCACCAAGCTATGGATTCTCCTCACTTACTCCCTCCACACCATTTCGGCAGCCCACTCTCTCTTTTCTCTCTCAAAATATCATTTTAGAAAGAAGAAGAGAAAGAAGTAGCTTTTAATTCTATTTTCTCTCTCCAAGCTAACAAAAATTAAAATGATCAAGACTTTTGCTTTACTAATTAACTAGCTACTTACATAATTAATAGATATATGTATTATATCTATATATTTAGCCATCATTTGGAAGTACACTTCTCTTACACACTTGACAAGTTGGTGATAGCTTGTAATTAATTATTGGTACTTGCTTTTTCATCCTTACAAGCTAACTCCTAAAAATTTAACACCTCATCCTCTTATAGGACCATATGGGCGGCTGACCCCTTCCTTTTTTTGCTTAAATTTTACTTTTCTTTTATTGTTTTAATGGATTAATTAAGTTGCTAAGAATGTGATAGACTCCACGGCACGCTTGCGTGAGGTGGTCGTCGCCCGGATCGTTTCCAACAAGTTGATAGGATGGATAGCTTGCAACACCTTAACCCCTCTCCTATATGTAGACGGTAATCTTGGTACAATTGCTTGCCAATGAAATTTGCGTAGGATGGACACCAACGACACTTCGACCCCTCGCTTATATTGAAGCGGTAATCTCGATACAATCGACGATTGATGCGGTAGAAGACGCCACACACAACTATGAATGGTTGTATGATAAGTCAATTATGAATCTCTAAAGAGAACTAAGGAACACTTAGGAATTCTTCAAAGAACCACAAGTAGAGAAACAAACTCACAATAATATTGATAATGCTGAAAATTGGTGATGAATGATGTTTACAATAACACCTATTTATACTAGTCTAAGAAATAAACTAGAAGCTTCTAGAAGCACACACTTATTGAAATACAAGCACACAATTGTTAAAATATAGCAATCATAACACATGTAATTGAACCTAAATACTGATATCATGTTTTGGGTGAAAGAAGGTTCGAAAATCAAGGAAGTCAAAAAATGACAAATTGCATCCAGGAGGTTCTCGCCGGGGCGAGAGAAATGTGCTGGAAATTCTCGCCGGGGCGAGCCTCTCTCCGGGGCAAGAGATTTGGCTTGGCAAAAACTCGCCGAGGCGAGATTCTCGCCGGGGCGAGAAAATTGGCCTGGAAAACCTCGCTGGGGCGAGCTAGCCTGTACCATGCAAACTGTTTTCTTTCCTCGTTTTGATCGCCACGTCCATTCGTAACATGTTTACAGGTTTCATACGTTTGGACTCCACCTCCATAACTTCTATACTTG
The DNA here is from genome assembly GCA_034770075.1 of Aralia elata. Lineage (NCBI taxonomy): Eukaryota > Viridiplantae > Streptophyta > Magnoliopsida > Apiales > Araliaceae > Aralia > Aralia elata. The sequence goes on from CM068379.1 coordinate 31,790,110, forward strand.
ATCCAACTTCGTTCCATAGTTCACGGATCATCCCGTTAAGTCCATCTTTGAAGGTTTTAGCTCGAGCTCTAGTAACGGGTCCAAGTGGCAATTGCAATGGGTCTTCTCTGGTTGTGTCATGGGTTTCTGGATTATGGATGTCCTCATCATACCTCTCCTCTTGAAAAGGATTTGTCCTCAAATCTTCACCTACATCAAACGGGCTTATATCAGAAACATTGAAAGTTGCACTAACAGTATACTCACCGGGTAAGTCCAATTTGTACGCATTGTTGTTAATGCGTTCAAGCACTTGAAATGGTCCATCTCCTCTCGGGAGTAGTTTCGAACGCCTTTGAGCAGGAAATCTTTCCTTACGCATGTGTAGCCATACCCAATCCCCGGGTTCGAAGATTACTTGACGCCGACCCTTGTTGGCATGTTTGGCATATTGATCCGTCTTCTTCTCAATGTTGAGTCTTGTCTTCTCATATATCTGCTTAACAAAATCAGCTTTGTTTTTGCCATCCATGTTAGTATACTCAGAAATAGGTAATGGTGACAAATCCAAGGGTGTTAAAGGATTAAAACCATACACAATTTCAAAAGGTGAGAATTTAGTAGCAGAGTGAACAGACCTATTATAAGCAAACTCAACATGTGGTAGACACTCTTCCCAAAGCTTAATATTCTTTTTAATGATAGCCCTCAATAAAGCAGATAGAGTCCTATTTACTACTTCTGTTTGACCGTCAGTTTGTGGATGACAAGTAGTTGAAAACATCAGTTTAGTTCCTAGTTTACACCACAAAGTTTTCCAAAAATAGCTCAAGAACTTAGTATCTCTATCCGAAACAATTGTTCGGGGCATGCCATGCAGACGCACAATTTCTCTAAAGAATAAATCGGCAATATGGGATGCATCATCAGTCTTATGGCATGGGATAAAGTGTGCCATTTTTGAAAACCTGTCCACAACCACAAATATAGAATCATGACCATGCTTAGATTTAGGTAAACCCAATACAAAGTCCATAGGCAAGTCAATCCAAGGTTCGCTCGAAATAGGCAATGGTGTGTATAACCCATGGGGTTGAACACGAGATTTAGCTTGACGACATGTAATGCATCTATCACAAATTCTTTCCACATCTCGTTTCATATGAGGCCAATAGAAATGTTCTTTTATCACAGATAAGGTCTTATCAACACCAAAATGTCCCATCAAACCACCTCCATGTGATTCTCGAACCAATAACTCACGCAAAGAACAAGCAGGTATACATAACCGGTTCTCACGAAACAAGAATCCATCCATCTTGAAGTACTTACCCACAACATTCTTTTCACAATTTTTAAACTCTTCACAGAAATCATGGTCATTATCATATAATTCTTTGATTTGTTCAAAACCAAGTAGTTTTGTGTCAAGAGTATTTAACAACACATACCTTCGCGAAAGAGCATCGGCAACGACATTCTCCTTACCTTGCTTATACCGAATGACATATGGGAATGTTTCGATGAACTCCATCCATCGTGCATGTCTCTTGTTCAACTTGTGTTGGCCTTTCAAATATTTCAATGACTCATGATCCGTGTGAATCACAAATTCCTTAGGCCACAGGTAATGTTGCCAAGTCTCCAATGATCGAACTAAGGCATATAACTCCTTGTCATAGGTAGGATAGTTCAAAGCTGCTCCACTCAATTTTTCACTGAAATATGCCACTGGTTTTCCTTCTTGCATCAATACAGCTCCAATGCCTAAACCTGAAGCATCACATTCAATTTCAAAGGTTTTAGTGAAATTTGGCAATACAAGTAAAGGAGCGTTAGTTAATTTTTCTTTAATCAAATTAAACGCTTTTTCCTGTGCATCACCCCACTTGAATCCTACACTCTTTTTGATTACTTCAGTGAGTGGTGCTGTGACTTCGCTGAAATTCTTTACAAACCGTCTATAGAAACTCGCGAGTCCATGAAAGCTACGAACTTGACTAACATTCGTAGGAGTTGACCATTCTCAGATTGCCCTTAGTTTCTCTTCGTTAACTTGCACTCCCTGCACACTGACAACAAAGCCAAGAAACACAACTCGATTCGTACAAAATGTGCATTTATCCATATTAGCATATAATTTTTCCTTTCGAAGCACATCTAGGACAGATTTTATATGCAATGCATGCTCACCTAAATCCTTACTGTAGATCAAGATATCATCAAAGTAGACAACTACAAATTTTCCAATGAAGGAACGCAAAACATGGTTCATTAATCTCATGAACGTGCTAGGAGCATTAGTTAAACCAAAAGGTAAGACTAACCACTCATATAACCCATATTTTGTTTTAAAAGCAGTTTTCCATTCATCTCCTTCATGCATTCTAATCTGATGATAGCCACTCTTTAAATCAATTTTAGAAAACACACAAGATCCATGCAATTCATGTAACATGTCATCTAACTTAGGAATGGGATGCCGAGATTTTACCGTGATGTTATTTACCGCTCGACAATCAATGCACATACGCCACTTCCCATCTTTCTTAGGTACTAAAATAACTGGAACCGCACATGGACTCATGCTTTCCCTCACAAAACCTTTGTCCATTAGCTCGTCAACTTGCCTTTGCAATTCCTTTGTTTCCTCGGGATTGCTTCGGTATGCCGGGCGATTTGGTATGGTCGCGCCTGGGACAAAGTTAATTTGATGCTCAATTCCCCGAATTGGTGGTAATCCCTATGGAAGTTCCTCGGGAAATACATCCTGATAATCCTGTAAAAGAGCAGAAACAATACTAGGCAAAGAAGGATTATTAGCGTTAGTATTTAAAAGTACCTCCTTATACCGAAGTATAATCATTGGCTTTTTAGAATCCAAAGCTCGCCTTACATCACTCCTTTTTGCAAAAATATTTGTTTTTCTCTCTTCTTTCTTTTTTTCTCTCTCTTTTGTTTTCTTTTCATGATCTCTCTGCAAGTGTATTTGATCCTCATGCACTTGTTTTGGTGACATAGGACACAAGGTAACTTTTCTTTGATTGTGAACAAAAGAGTACTCATTAGTAAAACCGTCGTGTTTTACTCGTCGATCGAACTGCCAAGGTCTCCCATGTGACGCCCCCAAATTCGGGTCTCCAAATACCCGGATCTGGTCATCACGATCCAAAACAAACATTCACCTTTAACAACATATGATATCTAAAAGTGCGGAATATAATAAACATACGTTGTTCATTACAAGGTGTTACTAGTCCCAGAATACGAATAACCTTAAATGTTTACACAATCCATACCCTAAATAGCTAGCAGGGTTTAAATTACATTAACAGAAAAGTAACTAACACATGAATCTAAGGTCAGCTACGAGACGTTTATCATTTCATCTTTTCTTTCCCTTTGTTCTTCCCTGACGTCTCGGGTTTAGCTGCAATGAAGTCATGATATAGCAAGAATGAGCAACGAGTTTGCCCAGCAACTTTAATGTGCAACAATAAAGATATATCATGATGAAGGAATATTAAAAGGATTTCAACAATAGAATAATCAGAAGCAAGAACATTAAATGCTTTTAGAACAATTGATAGTCAGATAGACTTTGAACGATAACTTCCAGAGGAGTTAATAGCTGGTTGACCCTCTGGTTACTGGCTACAGAATAACGTACTTGAGGGGATCAGCCTCGCGTACCCTATGTATATGCATAACATTTAATTCTGCTATTTGTACCTTATATACGGTACGTGGGGTACTTCCCTATAAATAAAGGGGTGTTCATACAGTCTAAGAATCCTTACCATTGATTGGTTCGGATAGCTTTTATAAATTCTCACATAATTGTCTGACCGAACAAGGGTTCAGACTTAACCATGAATGGTTTATAAATTCCTGAATTTAAATATACGAATTTCAAATGCACGAGTGCGAATGTCAATAAATATACAGATGTGGAATAATTTGAAAGTAATTAGACCACTTAAAGCATGCTTGGAGGAAAATTCAAGCTTAAAGAATAACTTGCAATAATGTATACCTTTTTGCATGAATTAAAATACTGCATAAGGTTTTAGGAGTATTGCTCAATGTAAAAGTTGGGTAAGGAAGAATTTGCAATAATGTAAGAAGTTTAGGGTTAGGAACTTGCCTGTTTGCTCAGCTACAATTTAAATCTTAGCTTTAATTAATTGATCTCGAGTGACCTATCATTGGGTAAAGTCGATTTATCAATTAACAGTTGTATATTGGCACTTCTCACTATACCTTTTACTCAACAGGTAAAATTCATCATCTATATTTAATTACTAATTAACATTAGCTAAACAGAAATTTATTGATGATCTTTAGCTATTAGAAATAATTGTTAGCTAATCATGATTACTATTCTTGAGGGTTCAGATTATTACCCTTATTGTCCCTAAATATGGGTCAACAACCTTTATAAATTCATCATGGTTTAATGACAACTACTAATAGTTGGTTACTTATTTAATTACACTTAATTACTATTTACTATTAATAAAATAATCTTTAAGTGTTTTATCCCCATTATTTAATAAGGACCAAAATAAAAAAAATCAGCTTATTAATCCCCCTTATACTTAATCATTATTTCAGCAACGATTAAGTAATTCTCATCCTTATTACTCAACAACTTTATTCATACTTAATTATTATTATTAAATAATAATATTTATTATCTTTATTTATTATTTAATAATAAATAATAAATAATTATTCTATTAACTTTATTCATATTTAATTATTATTATTATTAAATAATAATTAAATATTTATTATCTTTATTTATTATTAATAAATAATAAATAATTATTTTATTAACTTTATTCATATTTAATTATTATTATTATTATTAAATAATAATTAAATATTTTATTATCTTTATTTATTATTAATAAATAATAAATAATTATTTTATTAACTTTATTCATATTTAATTATTATTATTATTAAATAATAATTAAATATTTATTATCTTTATTTATTATTAATAAATAATTATTTTATTAACTTTATTCATATTTAATTATTATTATTATTATTAAATAATAATTAAATATTTATTATCTTTATTTATTATTAATAAATAATAAATAATTATTTTATTAACTTTATTCATATTTAATTATTATTATTATTAAATAATAATTAAATATTTATTATCTTTATTTATTATTAATAAATAATTATTTTATTAACTTTATTCATATTTAATTATTATTATTATTATTAAATAATAATTAAATATTTATTATCTTTATTTATTATTTATTTAATAAATAATGAATAATTATTTTACTAACTTTATTATTATAGTTTAAACAATAATCAAGTATTTATTGTCTTTATTTATTATTTTATTGATAAATAATAAATAATTATTTACTAACTTCACTCATGTTCGATTATTGTTTAATACCAATTATCCAATAATTAAATAATTAACTTTGTTTACACCTACTTATTATAATAATTAAATACTCATTATAATACATAGTTGGCAACATTTTATCGGTGCATTATTAACTCCAATAATAACACCAGAACTTCTTAATCGCAATGAACCAACATAGTGCAATACCAACTGATGTCAAACCCTAGTTAATTTGTTTCACTAACAAAGATCATTACCCCAACACTGATACTGACAAAAAATTTAGCAAAACCTGCATTTAATCCTATTGAGTTCCACTCAATAACCATCCGGTCATCATGGTATCAAAAAGGGAAACTAAAACCTGATTTGAGTATCAGTTTGAACACCAAATGAGCATTTCAGAGTTTGACAGTAGATTGTATTCAACACATATCTGAAGGCCAGAACCATTAAGGTTCAACCGGTTCCTAATCAACATACACTTACACACAGTACGAATCCCAAATTCAAGCTCAATCAATAGGATGCATTTCCTCCCAAACTTTTAATCCAATACCATAAATACTATAACCAATTACAAGATGGGAAATTAAACAAACCCATCACAGTTGCTATAAACGAATCCAATAACTTATTATCAGGTTTCCCAAATTAAAACCAAATAAACTGATAACAGATTTTGAACCCCAAAATTATAATAAGGTTTCCAACAATACAATTATACACTGTGTAAATGCAAATTGATTAAGCTAATACAGTCGCTCGATACCTTGGTGTAGACCGGTTTGCCGTCTTCCTCCTCCTTCCGAAATAATCAGTGTAATGTTGGGGCATTTACAACCAAATTGCCTAACTAATTTTTCTTTTTTTTTTTTTTTCCCTTTCTGTGTGGCTCACTCCCAGTTTGTACCCACAACACTGAAATTGGGTTTAGGGTTTGGGGGCTCAAATTTATAGACGAAATTGGTGACTCAATGAACCAGGTATTACCCAAATCGGTTCATTAAGACCCACCGGTATGAGGGGGTGAGCTGTCGACTGAGGCTACACATCACCCATCAACTCTGTGACTTACCGGCAGCTCCTTGGGCCACGCGTGCCCTCACCAGTCAACTCACCAGTCGCGTGTTATCCCTTGGTCCCGAACTTCGAACTTCCGGTCGCCCGTAGCTCTCCCACCTTGTCCGCTGATCGTTCCGTGGAATCGCCGGCGCCCTTCTCCCGTCACTGATTGATTGGGCTGCTAGGTGCGGCTGGCCTACTTCCTCTCCTTAGTTGATTCGATTTAGATGGCTAGGGCTTTAGAACCTCCTTCTGCCGCTCGTAATCGACTGATTGACGGAGAACTTGGCTATTGATTTGAGAGGGTTTGGGATTTTACTCGTTGGTTCGACTGATTCCCCAATTTGATTTCGTTTTCTTTGAAGCCCTTCCCAACGATTTCGCCGGTTACTTCCTTTTAATCAAAACAGATCCAACCCGCCTTAACAGGGACGGGTTCGACCCGGATGGAAAGGGTTTGACCCGGCTGGTTTAGAGGTTGGGTTCAGCTTATAATTTAGTTTGGCCCAGCAGGGAATTAAAATATGGACTCAGCCCAATAGGAAATAAAAAGGGAATTTGGGTTTAACTTAGAAATAAGGAAATGGGCCAATCTAAATAAAGGAAGTGGGCTAAATTAATATAAGTGTATTGTATTTCTAATATTTACATTTAGTAGCTAATCCAATAAATTAATTATTTTAAAGTATTTATTTTCACCATAATTATTCATTCGAATTTATTAAATCCGATAATGTAAAATTATTTATTAATTTTCCCAATTTTCTTGTCAATCAGTTGTTAGGGTTAACTTATTAATTTATTCAACCTATTAGTGAGCCCCTTTAAAGCAAAGAAAATTTATTGGACCCTATTTTAGATATAATTAAATAATAGTACCCACATGGATCCAATTAAATTTATAAAATTATATAAAATGAATTTATTTATAAAAATAAATTGGATACAATGCTTTGAAATTCCTGGACATTACATCCCAAGTAGTAAATGACCTGCCTGCATAGGAACTACATCACAAAGGATCTCATCAACATACTTCCCAATTGTAAACGGCACTGATACTTACTTGGTAACTTTAATGTCGCCGCTGTCATTGAGCCACTGCAATCGGTATGGGTGAGGATGTTTAGATGTTGTAAGTCCCAATTTCTCCACCATTTTGATGCTTGCCACATTTGTACAACTCCCACCATCAATTACAACACAACAGATCTTACCATTTACCATGCATCTAGTATAAAATAGATTCTCTCTTTGCTCGCTGCTTTCTTCTTTTACCTGTGTACTAAGTATTCTCCGTGTAACCAACACTTCGCCATGCATAGCAACCTCTCTATCTTCCTCCAATGATGGCATAGAGTCATGGTCACTATCTTCTTCCTCGGTCTCTAAATCCCCATTATCACGTAATAACATAGTTCTTTGATTTGGGCATTGATTTGCAATATGTCCCCTGCCTTGACATTTAAAGCATACAATATCTCGAGTACGACTAGTAGAAGGTGTATTAGTTTTACCTTGTACTACTTGAGTAGCCGCTCCTTGCTTGATTTCTGGCTTTGGTTTGAACACAGTTGGTTTTTCCTCACGCTTCACATTATTGGATTTCCATGATGAACCTGTGGTAGGATTTGTTCGTTGGCCACCTCTCCTCTTAAGTTGCTTCTCTATTTTGATAGCCATGTGCACCATGTCTTCCAATACCACATAATGTTGACGCTCCACCAAATCTGCAATATCCCAATTTAAACCTGTTGAAAATCGGGCCATGGTTGCCTCATTATCCTCGTCGATGTCAGCTCTAGACATTAGCATCTACATCTCCTTGAAGTAGTCCTCCACACTCTTGCTTCCCTGTCTAAATTTTGTAAGTTTCGAAACAGATCTCGATAGTAATGGCTTGGGACAAACCTCTTTTTCATTATAGCTTTCATTTCTGCCCAAGTCTCTATTGGACATTCTCTACACCTCCTTCGGTTGGTCATTAATTGATCCCACTAAGTAATTGTATAGTCTGAAAATTCGGTAGCTGCAATTCTAACTTTCTTGAGATCCGAGTAGTTGTGACAGTCAAAGATCCACTCCATTTTCTTCTCCCATTCTAGATATGCCTCGGGGTCACTTCTGCATTGGAATGTGGGAATTTTCATTTTGCTGCTATCGAGATTGTTGTCCTCTCGATTTCGGCCGCCTCTATCCTTTGCAAAATGTCTCATAGGGATAAAGTCAGTTTCTCGATCCTCTTCCTCACTAAACCTCTCATCATAGTAGTTTGTATCCTCTAGCCTTGCTTCCTTTTGTTGGGTCTTTCCTTTTGGGCGCCCACCCGGAGGGATTTGAGTTCGTTCCCCTCGAGTGTCACTCAATTGATCGATGCGATCATGCACTTGTTCCATAGCCATCCCCAATTGTCTAGAAAATTCTTTCATCATAGCCTCCATCATGAGTTTTGGGTCAAAATTCGATGTAGAAGGTTCATTTTCAATTGTCTTATCTCTTGTGTTAGACATATTTCCTGCAAAATAAAGATTAGTAGAAAACAAGTTTCTCACCACGCCACACTTCCCCTTGCGTGTTTCACTCAAACAATATACCACACAAATAGGAAACGCTCGTGTATCACACAATTAGGCTTTTACCCTCAATTAAACTTACTACTCTTGCCTTTTTCCGCTCGTAGTTCTCTCTAATAGGTTCTTTTTGAATTCTCACAAATATTACCTCAATTCCATAATTACAATCCAATAATAACTTATCAAGAATACAATATAGAAAGTACGACTCTCCACAAGACTTCCAAACGCCAAATATGATTCTTGCAAATGAAAATCCCGATGATAGCAATTCAATAATACAAATTTTCTGCTATATATTTTATGCAATTTTTTTTTTGACTATATTTCAACAATAAAAGTAAAGATAAGTAACTTGATAGGAAACTTAGCTTTGATACCAAATGATAGACTCCACGGCATGCTTGCGTGAGGTGGTCGTCGCCCGGATCGTTTCCAACAAGTTGATAGGATGGATAGCTTGCAACACCTTAACCCCTCGCCTATATGTAGACGGTAATCTTGGTACAATTGCTTGCCAATGAAATTTGCGTAGGATGGACACCAACGACACTTCGACCCCTCGCTTATATTGAAGCGGTAATCTCGGTATAATCGACGATTGATGCGGTAGAAGACGCCACACACAACTATGAATGGTTGTATGATAAGTCAATTATGAATCTCTAAAGAGAACTAAGGAACACTTAGGAATTCTTCAAAGAACCACAAGTAGAGAAACAAACTCACAATAATATTGATAATGCTGAAAATTGGTGATGAATGATGTTTACAATAGCACCTATTTATACTAGTCTAAGAAATAAACTAGAAGCTTCTAGAAGCACACACTTATTGAAATACAAGCACACAATTGTTGAAATATAGCACTCATAACACATGTAATTGAACCTAAATACTGATATCATGTTTTGGGTGAAAGAAGGTTCGAAAATCAAGGAAGTTAAAAAATGACAAATTGCATCCAGGAGGTTCTCGCCGGGGCGAGAGAAATGTGCTGGAAATTCTCGCCGGGGCGAGCCTCTCGCCGGGGCGAGAGATTTGGCTTGGAAAAACCTCGTCGGGGCGAGAAAATTGGCCTGGAAAACCTCGCCGGGGCGAGCTAGCCTGTACCATGCAAACTGTTTTCTTTCCTCGTTTTGATCGCCACGTCCATTCGTAACATGTTTACAAGTTTCATACGTTTGGACTCCACCTCCATAACTTCTATACTTGATCCAACTTCGTTCCATAGTTCACGGATCATCCCGTTAAGTCCGTCTTTGAAGGATTTAACTCGAGCTCTAGTAACGGGTCCAAGTGGTAATTGCAATGGGTCTTCTCTGGTTGTGTCATGGGTTTCTGGATTATGGATGTCCTCATCAGAATGTCTCCCAAATGGGCTAGCAATTGGGCTTGGTTTTAAATACATTTGGGCTCATTTTTACTTAGTTTGGGCCACTAGTTTGCCAAGATTATTAATCCATGGATGGCTACTAATTTAATAAGTGTTGGGCTAATTTAATTAGTCCACACATTAATTGTCTAAGTCCATGATTAATTAAATAAGCGGGCTTGGTTAGTAAACTAATTAGGCTAGTCCATTAGCTTTTTTCTTACTAATTGGACTATTAAAATTAAATCATCCATATAAATCATTGTACAAAATTTATTCACTCACTATATTCACTTTAATTGAATATTTAATTATCTTATTATCTTATCAATTGTTTGATATAAAAATTCTTAGGTTAGTCCACTAAATTAAATAACTATTAGTGGAACCTTCTCTAACTAACAATGATTTGGGTCATATAAATTAGCATGGTCCACCACTTTCAATTTTTATCCTACCCTAATTATTTAATTAGGGTTTTCATTCTCCTCCTTTAGAATTTAATTCCTTGCTCATGTACATTTAGTATTATAACCCAACTAACTTTCTTCAATTAGGTTCAAAATAAATAGTACAATTGAGATAATAAAAATTTATCACTTAGATTAGTATATATTTTAAATACTAAAACTCTCCAATATTATAACCCTTAGGTTACTTTAATTTTTATACCTAATATATAATTAGGTTACACTAGTTTTCTTTTATTTGTTTATTATATAATAAACAAATATAAACAATCACATAATATTCATATTCATTCACTTACATATTCACACCAACTAATTTAATAAAATAAATCTCTTAGATTAGGTCACTAGTATATAATTAAAATACTAATACCACTAAATAAAAATAATCTTTTTGTTCACATCAAATTTATAGGTATTGTAATACCTTGTCATTAATATTCATTCAAGTACTTATAAATTTATTTCTACGGTTTTGAAATTTTGTAACCCATATTTTCTTTATTCTCTTTCAAATAGTAAACCATATAGGTTTTTCTTAGAAATTTTAAATAAATCCACAAATTTCTATCTAGGTTTTATTCTTTAACCTTTAATTTAATCATTCAAGATCTTATAAATAAATCTTATAAATTTTTGGGTTGTCACATTCTTTTCATACTTGCTTTAATATATAATAAAAATAATTTTATTATATATAAAAAAAAAGTTCATACATAAAATTTCTTGTTTTAATATATCAAAATCCTTGGGTTATTACACTTTTAACTTTAGAAGAATAACTAGTTTTTCTTACTTAAAGTTATATGCATCAAAATCAGATTATTTTAAGTTATATGAACTCCGAACTCATAATATTACAACATATTAAATCTAAAAACATTTACATAACCATTTACTTAGCGTATCTAAGGATCAAAGAGGAAAATGGGGGTTTAGAGTTTAAAGAAATTATTTCTTTGATTCAAGCTTAACCACCCATAAAATTGCTAGATCTAAACATGAAACCTCACAAATCATGAAGGTCTACCATTATCTAGTCTAATAACAATAACCCAATTTAAAATACAATAAAATAGCTAGAGTTTTGGGTTTATACCTCTTTCGATTTCATTTCCTTTCTTTTTCTTTCATGGATCTTCTTCCATGACTACCTTCCTTTCTTCTTCCTCCATCGATGGCGGAAATCTTCTCTCTCTCTCTCTCTCTCTCTTCGGTCGGTCTTCTCTCTCTCTCCTTTTTTCTTTCTTTGGTTTTCATCCGAGAATGAGAAATGGGAGTGAATGAGAAAAATATTAATTTCCTTACCCTTTTATCTTTCCTCCTCTCTTGTCTCCTTTATATTTGACTTATTTTAGCCCAATTTAATTTTATTAATCTATTTAATAAAATGACTAATAAAGTCTCTCCACTTATGGCTAACAATATAAGCCATTTAATTTATTATTTGGACTTCCTAATTTAATTAGGACCACATCTTGGGCTCTCATTTAATTAACTCATTTGGGTCATGTGAAATCACATAGACAAACTCATATATTTTATCTTATCCTAATTATTTAATTAGGATTTCTATTCCACTAAATTTGGAATTTAAATAACTATTTATCATATAACTCAATTAAATTCTTCCTTAATTAAGTTAAAATAAATAATAACTGAGATATATCAAAAATAAGTCTCTTAAATCAATCTACTAGTATGCAAATTTGAATACTAGTATTCTAGCATTACTAGACCATCACTTGGGCTACTAGTTTATTAAATCTTTTGATAAACATTCTAATTGGGCTAAGTTAGTAAGTCTACGTATTAATTACCCAAGTTCATAATCAATTAAATAAGTGGGCTTGATTATTTAACCAATTGGATTAGTCCACTAGTATTTATTTATTAGTTGGACTATTAATATAACACTTAAGTTTATTAACTCCTCATATTTATAATATTTATAAATATGTTACATAGCTTTCCTTTTCATTTATTTGTCACTTAAATTAAATAAATTTATTAACTTATTTAATTCACATAACACATATTCATTCATATTTACTTACAAATAAAAATTTATTCAATAAATAAGATATTACAATTAAAATAATATTCCCTCTTCATTAAAATAATTCAATGATAGAATTTATTTTAATATCCTTTATTTAAAGTAATACAATATTTCCGTATACTAAACTAATGATTTAATTTCGTAATATAAATTGTTTCATAACAATTTATTCATGCGCAATAAATATACTTATTTATCATCATCACTCCTCTTGCTACAATATATATAGCACATTACTAAGTATATATATGTACCAATATACCTTTTCTTTAACCTTATAGCATCCCTTCATTTAAAAATTTATTTTCTTAATAAATTTTCCACTTGTATCACTATAAAATTTCTTACACCATTTAGTTCATATCAAATTTATAGGTATTGCAATACCTTATCCATAATATCCCTTCAAGTACATATAAATTCATTTCTAGGGTTTTGGAATTTTATAACCCATATTTTCTCTATTATCTTTCAAAAAATAAACCATATAGGTTTTTCTTAAAAATTTTAAATAAATCCACAAATTCCCATCTAGGTTTTATTTTTTAACCTTTAATTAATCATCCAAGATTTTATCAATAAATCTTATGAATTTTTGAGTTGTCACATTCACCCCATCTTCTAAGAATTTCATTCTCGAAAGTATAGTATACTAATCTCTGCTCCTTTTATCCATCAAAACTAGGTTTTCAATTTAACATTTATCTGATCACATCTGATTGCATTCTCAATTTAATGAGTACATATTATCTCCTTCTATGAGGATCTTTTCCATCATTACATTCTATCATGACTTCTCTCTAAGGAGTTAAAAGTTTTCATATTATGCTGAGGGGGTCATAAAGACCATGAACTCTCAGGTTTAATGGTATTCACCGCAACTAAATCTAAAAACATGTTGTACTAGGTATATATGTTTACAATCACGAAAAAGGTAAACTACCTAGTCGGGTACGTTAGGTGTTCAACCTATTGCACCTTAGTTTTCGGAACGACTATATGCGTTCTTAAATTGGAATATATTATCCATATGATATACCCCAGTTTTTCGAGGTTATTCACCTCAGACTTAGCATAAGACTCCGCACCAAAACAATTTAGCTCGAGATAAGTTCTCAAAGAGATTACTTGAATTTTCATAAACATTTGTCTAGCTGAATCAAATAGCTTAGACGTACGCCAATAATTCGAACATCAATCGAAATATTTGTCTAGCCATTTAAATTGGCATTGACTTTTCTTTAACTAGTTTAAAATCCTAAAAATTATTTTATGATGTCATGATACCGCACTGTATTTACAGTTCGTTGAGGATTCCGTTATTTTGTGACTTTGTCATACTACATCATACCATAGTGGGTTGACGATACTATGATCACATCCAACACTAGGTTAATCTGCATTGATGACTTCATTATCTGTCATTCTACACCATGTTCCATGATGCATTGATGACTATTTAAAAATACATTTTGATATTTTAAATCATTTTTGTCTAGCCAAAATAAATAGCGTAGACTCTTCTTTAAACAATTCAAAACTAAAAAAAAAAAAATTATTTTTGGTGTTATCATGCCGCAACAGGTAACGATGTGATAATGGCTTAAAGTCCATCTACACACCCTTGTCACCTTGTTTTGAGGATAATAAAAATTTTATTTTTATTTTTAAAGGCACATCAATGCGAATTTGGCTTGATATCAAAAATTTTGAAGTCTAGTATAGTTAGAAGATTTGGAATACCTATGCTTCCACCATCAACTTCAATTTCTCTAATGATCCATTGCTTAATAATTATATCTATTTCTATCATCCTTAAAGCTTACTATACTTAAAATCCTCAATTCTTTATCCACAACCTTTCTATACTCCAATATAGTTCATCAAACATACCACACGTTATGAGTTCAGGAACTTACCACAATTATATGGGTTTAGGAACTTGTCCTAGTCAGACCAAAATCGTCCATTCGCTAAGGGGTTCCACCATACGATTATGAGTCACGAACTTACCATATGTATGCGTTTAAAGAACCCGCACATAATCTTAATATTCTCTAACTATCAAATATATATGCGAAAAGAATCACCTTCTCGTCATACGTATATCGATAGCGCGACACCAATATTTCAATGATTATCAATATAGGAAGCTAAGTGGTTGTCAAACAAAGCACAAATTCCCTGCCCATACAAGGAATTGTAAAACTCAGCCACTAGCATGAGTCCTCCATTGAAATCCCACCTAATTCTAACTTTCCCTTTACTCAATACGAATTTTATTTATTTCATATATCAACATTAATCATTCTTTCATGACTTTACATAGTACAATTTAATAGTACAACTTTCGTACAACTTTCGTACAACAATTCTGTTATAACATTTCCAATCAATAGATTGATCCTCTGGCCTTTTTATGACCTCACCAGATCACGTTGTGACCTTTTCTTATAATCGTATTATATTACGATTCTTTTCTATCTCATGATCGTTTTGTTTTACGATCTTCTTAACTTTCCCTTTAATCATATTATATTATGATTTCCTTTATATTTTTAGTCTTATAGACTTTGTGTATTCATCATTACTCGTCCTCTTTATTATCAGAGTCGGGTAACTCTGGATTCTTATCTTTATAAATCTTTAAGATTCTTCTTTGAATCTTCTTTATCTTTTTCCTTACTTAATAATGAATTTTCAAAAATTTATCTTTTAGCGCTTAAACTCTATTTGAGTTTATTTCTTATCCTCATCCATGCAGTTATAGCCTAAGGTATCCCTACCTAAGATTTATAACCTACAGCTCTGATACTAATTGTGAACGCCCCCAAACCCGGGTCCCTTGAACCTCGGACCCGGTGCGTCATGATACATTATATTTACAACTATTGCGGAAGATATAAATATAATTTGTTTATACAATTAAATTTATAACATATCCCAAGGTTTCTAACCTTAGCTTAATACATACCTTCAGTAACTTAAAAGGTTTACAATATAATTTACATCAGATAACTAAATAGTTAACAACTATCTAATCTTGTCCTTTACTTCTGTCTCTGTCTTTCCTCGAACATTCGTATTAATCTGAAATTTGTTATCGTGATATAGCAAGGGTGAGCAACTATTTTGCTCAGAAAGTTTAAATATAATAAAGATATATCATGATTGAAAGAATGAATAAGCGTTAGAATTTTTCAGCAATATAATAATTGTGAAAGAGCATGAATCATAATTTCAATAATTGAATGACTAAATCAACAATTCTGGATGTCAATAATGACCATGAACAATTTAACTGAACCTTATGGTAATGAAGGTGATCAGCCTTTCATACCTGATGGACATATGCAACATGCACTATGTGCGAATCAATAATTTAAGGAGGTGGAATAATTATAAAGAATTAAACCACTAACATGCTTGAAACATAACAACACAAGTTTGAGTTAAGAGGAACTTTCTTAATATAAACTTGAGTAAGGTTAAGGAAACTTGCCTGTACCGTCGATTACTGCTACACAATCTAACTTAATCTCTTATGAAACACCTATCATTTATAAGATAGATCTTGCAATTAGCATCACATATATCACCTTATAATATCACTTCTTTATCAGTAAATTATCTAACATTTAACCACATAATCAAATATTAGATAACACCTTATAACCATACGCATTCATAATTCTAAAACTAGCTCACATCGAGTCTTTAACAGTGTTCAATATAGTATGCTGAGTGGTTTCTCACAAACAACCAATAAACTAGTTTCTATCTCGTCTACACTGTTTTCACAGTGAGTTAGATCGGTTGCTAGTTTGTATATACCTCCGCTCCCTAAAGGAATTGTTTAGTCCAGATACTATACATCAACTATTAAAGAGTACGATTGTACCACTACTTTATTATAAAATCTTATGACTTAACACTAAGTCTTTCATTTTATAAGTTCTTCTTTATAAATTCATTAAGCCGAATACCTTATCTAGCAAATTGGATTTATCCAAACATACCAATCCAGCAAACTGGATTCTAACTGACATCCAATCCAATAACCTTAATTCAAACTATCCTATAATCCAGCAACCTGGATTCCACTAATTTAGCAAACCGGATTCATTAATTCAGTAAACCATATTCACCAATTCAGCAAGCCGGATTCAATAATTCAGTAAGTCGAATACTACAATTTAACAAGCTGGATTCACACTGTAATCCCTTTTTAACATACCAAATTTTTAATTCATCAAACCAAATAATACTACAGCAAATCGAATGCTAATACAGCAAACCGAATGCTAAAACATTAAACCAAATATGAATACAGCAAACCGGATTAGAAACTGTATTCTTAAAATGACTTAACCTCTTTTAATAATCGATTTTTATTTTCTTCAAGTCTTGCTACACATATGTACATATATTACATACTCAAAAATACTTTCCTTATGAAAATTTTCAATTTTCTTTAACATTTTTTTCAAACGTCCGTTTTAACTTTCGAAACTAAGAAAAATGATCACTATCTTGCACAACTCCGATGACTCCAATTTTTTGATAGAATCTTATACACATTAACACGAGGTTTCAATTAAAATTTCGTGGCCATCGGAGTTATAGAACTCCAGTTATAGCTATTTTCGTCGGAAAACTCTTAGTTTTTGTTTTGGTCATAACTCGATCAATACAAGTCAGAATTCAACCATCTTTGGACAGAAGCTACATAACTCCCTATATTTTCAGTGGCAAAAAGGCCTGAATTTATTTCCTTTGGTAAAGGGTCCAAACAGTGCACGGCAGTGATAGGACAGCAAGAATTGTCCATTTTTCACAACCTCATTTCTTGGATAGTCTTACTAAATAATTTGTTTCAAAAATGTTTTGCTCCATAAAATGACTCAATCACACGAGTCTAAATATAAAACTTCGAGATCTACAAGTTTCGTGTTTATTTGATCTTCAAATTCCAAACACACGAGACTGCTCACCTCAAGGAATGACTAAATTAAAACTATCTCGCGAGAAAACTGACTGATAGGCTCTAGCTCGCTTAAACAGTCATAACTTCTTCGTTTTTTATAATTTTTGGGTGATTCAAGCGGCCACGCGAAGCTAACTTCCGTATCTACAACTTTGTCTCGCTGAAATATTTCCAACTCCGAGCACATCAGTCCAGGAATCTCACGTAAAGGGACTGACCCAAATCCATTTTTCAGATCTAGACAGATTCGACATGCCTCCTTTGAAATATCATAAGTCCTTGCTCTGAAGTCAGAATTAGTCCATTCTGGAGTCTATGGAAAGCTTATTCAATGTACTATAGCATACCAAAAGCTCAAAATTTTTTCGCAACTCTAGCTAACCCCGAATTGTTGTGTTTAGAGACAACAATCCACTAGTTCTTTTGTGACGCCCCCAAATTCGGGTCTCCAAATACCCGGATCCAGTCATCACGATTCAATACAAACATTCACCTCTAACAATATATGGTAACTAAAATGCGGAATAAAATAAACATACGTTATTCATTACAAGGTGTTACTAGTCCCAGAATACAAATAACCTTAAACACATACACAATCCGTACCCTAATAACTATCAGGGATTAAATTACATTATAGTAATTAACTACACATAATTTTATCTTCTGCTACATGAAGTCTATCACTTCATCTTTTTCTTCCCTTTGTTCTTCCCTGACGTCTCGGGTTTAGCTGCAATGAGATCATGATATAGCAAGAATGAGCAACGAGTTTGCCCAGCAAGTTTAAAGTATGACAATAAGGATATATCATGATGAAGGGATATTAAGGAATTTCAACAGTAGAAAAATCAGAAGCAAGAACAATAATTGCTTTTAGAACAATTGATAGTCAAATAGACTTTGAACGATAACTTCCAAAGGAGTCGATAGCTGGTTGACCCTCTGGTTACTGGCTACAGAATAACGTACTTGAGGGGATCAGCCTCGCATACCCTATGTATATGCATAACATTTAATTCTGCTATTTGTACCTTATATACGGTACGTGGGGTACTCCCCTATAAATAAAGGGGTGTTCATACAGTCTAAGAATCCTTACCATTGATTGGTTCAGATAGCTTTTATAAATTCTCACATATTTGTCTGACCGAACAAGGGTTCAGACTTAACCATGAATGGTTTTATAAATTCCTGAATTTAAATATACGAATTTCAAATGCACGAGTGCGAATGTCAATAAATATACAGATGTGGAATAATTTTGAAAGTAATTAGACCACTTAAGGCATGCTTGGAGATAAAAACTCAAGCTTAAAGAATAACTTGCAACCGTATTGTAGACACCCAAATTTTGCACTTCGTATACTAACCTTGACAGGAGAGCAAATTCGTCAAATGGACCGGCCTGCGAGAGCGAAAGATGGAAAAAGTACAGACGCTCGACGCCACCATGATAATGTGCAACCGAAATCGACGTGACAGCAAGGCCATCCGAATTTGGCATTCCCGGAGGGTGTGGCACGCCTCCCAATGATTCTCGGACTGTAAAATACGAGCCTGTCAGCGAAAACCAGCGTCACGGCACGAGAATCGAGGCATAACACGAAAATTGAGAAAGTCAAGCCAGCCAACCGCGGATTGATCTGCGGCTAAGTGGGTGCGCCAGCACGGAAACCAGGAAATCAGCACTATCAGCTGAGTGCGATGGGAGGTGGGCCAGCCAGCCACAGATGGATCTGCGGCCAGCCGCAGATCAATCTGCGGCTGGCTCTGGCCAGCCTATTTCAGCCCAGTTTCATGCAGCATACAGCAGTTTTCTTGTAACAATTGAGAGAAAAAGAGAGCAATTTTCCCTTATTGTGGGATTCTATCAATACATCTCATACTTCACTCAATACACAAGTTTCTACACAATTTTGGTATCATTTGCAAGGTGAAAATCTCCTTATTTTTGCAACTTCTATCATGTCATTTGGTTAAATTAAATTGTAATTTTCAAGAATATTGTTGAACAATCATGGATTAGGGATTATTGGTGAGGGTTCCATTGGAACAAAATTCTTCCTAATAACCCGATGATATCCAATGGGTGAAATTTCTAGTTTGTTCATGGATATATATTAGGCGTAGTTTAATTGATTGTATTTCTAGGATGTGTTAGGCAATCCACGTGGTTATTATTGTAGTATTCCTTTTGTGAGCGCATGGTAATCGTGGTTGTGAGCCTAGGAAAGCGACCCCGTGGTCCAAATCCGATGATTGGACGTTTTTTTTTTTTATGTAAATAGTAAGAATGATGTAGCTTCCGTAGTAAATCTGTAATCGTCGGGCCTTAAAACGACGCTAAGGCGAGAATCGGATTTAAGGCCCCGTATTAGTGGAATATGTGATTGTTGGCGTTCGGGGTATTTTGATGGCTTACATGCCCATGAATAGCCCTTACGCGTTGTGATGTTTAAATTTGGTTTGCAATATCAAACAAAAGATTTCAAAATCAAAACAATAAGGATTTTTTCTAAAATCAATCAAAGTAGGATATTAGCATCACGAGGCTAAAAAATTTGGAATGCTAATGAATGTCGATTCCTATTAAACGAGAAGGCCAAAGAAAAAATCATTTTCAAACATCACCAAAAATGGCTTTTATGAATAAAAAATGAAATATTTTAGTAAACCTTTGTGCATAGGGTTAAAGACATCCTAGAAATTGCCCATCATTTTACGAAGGCAACGTATAGATCTCGATTCCTATTTTGACGAAGGTTTAAAACTCTTGTTTTGCCAAAACGACACCTAATAAAACCTCATAGTTTTGATAATAAAAAATCAAACCTTTTCTCATAAAGCTTTCTCGTGTATGCCGAAAAGACATTTCGAAGCATTCTCAAATTGAAGCACGACTTTCCCTAAAAATCCAAATGATTCTTTCATACAACTCACCATAACATTCACATAAGCACACACACACACACACCTGCATATATACACATTTCATGAATTAAAGGATAGGACAGCATCAAGATTGCGGTAACCGTATTTCACGGAAGTCGAGGGGTGCCTAACACCTTCCCCTCACTTAAGCAAGCCCCCGAACTCCATGAATCTCGATTCGCAGACCAATTAATTCGGAGTCACATATGAGCCAGCGATTTATAAAAAACGAAAACTCGAATGAGTTGGTACGTCCATTTCAAATATACCAACTGACGACTCTGATTAATTGGCTCATCATAAAAGGCGATCTTTCAAAACCCCGTCGACATTAATGCCGACCTTTTCCAAAAATCATGTAATCAAGAAAGCTAAAATTGGAAAAGACTAAAAGGACCCGCGAAGGGAAAAAACCGGCGTCGACAGCTGGTGACTCTGCTGGGGACAAGTAGAGGGCTTAAGCCGCTTTCAAATCTTGATGCTTTCTTATCCTTTAAAATTCATGAATATGTGTGTGTGTGCGATATTGTGATCTTTTGAACGTTTTGTTGTGTGAATGTGTGTTCTGTCCAATAAATGAATGATTGAAAGAAATTGCTTTACTTTCAAGTAATCATT
Organism: Aralia elata; assembly: GCA_034770075.1. Taxonomy (NCBI): domain Eukaryota; kingdom Viridiplantae; phylum Streptophyta; class Magnoliopsida; order Apiales; family Araliaceae; genus Aralia; species Aralia elata. The sequence continues at coordinate 31,811,568 of CM068379.1, forward strand.
TGCATGCGGTGAGGACGATAAATGTGAATGTATGCTGAGAGAATACCTCCTCCTGAGGCGAACCCGTCGGTTGCTTATTACTGGACTCGAAGGGGCTGCTCCCCGGAGATGGCTCAGGAAACGCACCACCCAAATCCGCTCCAATCGAAAGGGCTCAGACGAGTAGATTGCGAAGATTTGGGAACCTTCATGCCGAAAAGCCCGTGAGAGTAACCCTAGGATAGGTCAGCCGCAGATTAACCCTACGCAGGAAAAGTCTCTTCATGCCTTTTTTACATTTCACGCATAAATGTCATGATATTATTCATATTCGTTTTCCTTTTGCCGAGAGAAATTACTAACCTCTATGTTTTGCAGGGAACAGTTGGAGAGCTTAATAAAGCCATGTTTAGCATTTGTCATTGCATTAGAGGATTACTAACTTTCTGTTTTGCAGGGAAAGATTAAAAAACCCCAAAAACACAAAAATTACAGCTTTAGCATGCATCCGCATTTTTATTCCCCACAACTAAACTTCGAACCTTGGTTTCTGCAAGGATTGCTCCTCAAACTCGTTCGCAGTCTAGGAAGGCCCAAAACTCCATATCTGAAATGGCTGATATTCCATCTACCAATTCCGGTGCCATATCTAGGGAGGAATTTGACGACTTTAAGAAGCAGATGTTAGAAATGGCCATAATGCTAAGAGAGCAGTTGATACCCAGGCAGGAATTACCTAAGGAGGATCCACCTAAGGGCGAGCCAGTCATCCCAAAGGCCATTCCCGTACCAAACAAAACAGTGATTACTATCCCGGAGGAGGGAGACACAGATGACTTGCGGAAGAAAATGAGACAAATGGAAGAAACCATCCAATCTATGAAGGGCATAGGGTCCCTCGGCAGGGTTAACTATTCAGATTTATGTGTTTTCCCCGGAGCCAGATACCCGGAGAAATTCAAAATCCCTGAGTTTGAAAAATACAACGGGAAGGGGGATCCCTACACCCATTTGAAAATATACATTGGAGAACTCGGGTCTTATGCCGAGGACGAAGGGTTGAGAATGCAACTGTTCCAGAAAAGCTTAACGGGGGAGGCAAGAATTTGGTATACCCGCCTTGACAACGCCCGAATCCACAACTGGGAGGAATTAGCCCATACTTTCTTAACCTAATACAGCTTTCAGGCCCAGATGGCCCCTGACAGGTATCAAATGACAAAGGTTAAGAAACAACCTAGGGAATCCTTCAGGGAATACGCGCAACGATGGAGGGGCATGGCTGCACAGGTGAACCCCCCGATGAGCGAAGCAGAGATGGTGATGACCTTTGTAGACATTCAAGAGGCACCGTATTATGAACGAGTCATCTCGGGGATTGGAAGACCCTTCGCTGAAATGATTAAACATGGAGAGATGGTAGATATGGGGTTGAAATCGGGTAAAATCCGGGATTTTACTGCTTTAGAAACTGCTGTCGAGCAAATACAGAATGGAAACTATGGCAGCAGTTCCCGGAGGGTCCAAAAGAAAAAGGAAGAGGATGTCTCCCTCATCCTACAGGGGTCATCCAGAAAAACAGAAAGCCATCTTCCGGTACAGGTGCAAAGGGTAGGGCCATCCCGACAGCCAAACTTCACAGATCAAAGGGGCGAAGAAGATATGAGGCCTCGCAAAATCGAGTATTCACCCCGCTCGGGGAGCCGCTTGAACGGGTATTAGCGGTATTAGTAGCCCAAAAGAAGATAGTTGGTTTGGCACCCCCGAGTGACCCAAAGGGTAGAAGGTTTGACCCGAGCAAGCGATGTGCATACCACTCCAGTTCCCCTGGCCATGATACACAAGACTGTTGGACGTTGAAGCATCGAATCCAAAACCTGATTGACAGTGGGGAAATTGTGGTGGAACAGCCAGACTCCCCGAATGTTAAGGCAAATCCCCTGCCAAGACATGATGGAGGGGGGGTCAATGCGACAGAGACGGGTGAAGCTGGGGGGCCGCCAAGGTTGAACTATGTGCAGAAAATTGAGGAAATGATCAACGTGATACATGATCATGGGAGTGCACGGGGAACGCCCATCAGGTTGGTAGGGGTAAGTACGAATAGCACGGAGGGACCGGTCAAGTTGACGGCTCCGAGGCCCATCATCCTTGCAGCAAGGCCGCAACTCCCTATCAGTAGTCTAAAGACTGTACCCTGGAATTATGGGGGCATGCCAGAGGAAGCGGCCAGCTGTGCTTCGGTGACGACAAAGGGGAACCCCTTGTATCTTCCCGGGCGAGTCCTTGATAGCCAAAGGAGGAAAAATGAAGAAATTTCCGAAGAAAGGGCCATTGAATTCTTGAAAAGGATGGATCACCCGGAAACAAGGGGGATCCAGATTTTAAGTGAGGAGTCAACCCTAACATCAGTCATGGACTTAGTGTTGTCATCCAATGAGCATTGCAAAACCCTGATGAAGGTTCTGGAAGAGGCATACGTGCCCAAGGAAATTAGCGAGGAGGGTTTCGGCCAGCTGGTAGGCCACCTATTGGAGAACGATGTAATATCCTTTACAGATGAGGACATACCCAAGGAGGGAAGGGGACACCGGAAACCGCTACATATTGCGGTAATCTCCTCGGGTTATATAATGAATGGGATGCTGATTGATGGAGGATCAGCATTGAATATCTGTCCCCTCAGCACCTTGCAGAAGATGAACATCAACCCCAAGCGCCTACGAACCAGTCATGTGGTGGTACGAGCTTTCGATGGTTCCCGGAGGGATACGATGGGAGAGATTGAATTACCGGTGGAGATAGGACCCTGTACTTTTGATATATCTTTCCAGGTCCTAGATATTGCAGCCAGCTATAACATGTTATTGGGGAGGCCATGGATACACATGGCCGCGGCAGTTCCCTCCACGCTCCACCAACAAATCAAGCTAATCATCGATGGGAATCTGGTCACAATCTCGGCCGAATGTGATGACCCTTCTCCTCCTAGGAGTGGCCTGCCAGTGATCATTGTGGATGAGTCGGCGGCACCGGCCAGCTTTTAAGCACTGGAGATTAGCACTCCCCACTATAGATGCCTGGGATCTCCAGCTGTGAAACCTAGGGTCTCTCCCGAACTTACCTTTGTGGCAAAAGAAATGATAAAAATGAACTTCCAGCCTGGGCAGGGGTTAGGAAGGAGCAGTCAGGGAATCACCGAACCCATCCACCTACCACAGCAGATAGGCAAAGCAGGGTTGGGATACCATGAAGGCGTAGCACGGAGACAACGTCGGGGTGCGGCTCCGTTTTGACTAGCTGGCAGTCCAGTGACCAAAGTCGACAATGAACAGAGGATCAGCGAGCCTATAATTGGGGCAGATAATGAAGAGTTAACCCCCGCACGTGATGGGTCGGCCCGGAGGGAAAGTTTCCTGCAGGAGGTCGCAAAAGAGTTTGAAACCAAGTGCTATATCCCTGGACAATCAACAAGCAGTGGGGAGGGGACGAATATTATCGCACCACCCGAGGCCCAACGAGTTGTACCTGTCATCGATCGGGCAGGGCTAATTATTCCTGGAGAGGATAGGGAGAAGGACTCAGGTGACGTATCAGTGATCATCGGGGAAGTGTCCGATGTAAAGCCCCCTTTTATCCAGCGCATTTCATCTGACCTGACTGTCGACAACTGGACCATGAAACCAATAATATCCAAACAAGGGTAAAATCCGACGTCAGGGTGGTAGACCCCAGAGGATGGGGGAATGAAGAAGTTTCATTTTGTTGTTGTTTTATTTCTGCATAATTATGTCGTTTCTTCGTGTTATTTTGAAAATGCGATCGTCGTGAAAAATGATTTATATATGACAAGTATTTTGTTTCATGTCAGGTGTACCAATTTGAGTAATCCTTGCCTAACACAATGGTCTTAGCAAATTTGAATGATGATTATGATTTTGACATTGAGCTGGATTTCGATTTAATGGGCATTGAACAAGACGAGACAGATTACGACGATGCGCCTGACGAGATCAAATGATGGGTCGAGGACAAACCCAAACCCAACTTGGACCAAACCGTCACCATTGATATTGGAACCCCTGACAAGCCAAAAGAACTCAAGATAGGGACAGACCTTACCCCCAGCCAAAAGGCCGAAGTGACTGAGTTGCTAAAACAATATAAGGATGTCTTCGCCTGGTCTCATGAGGATATGATCGGATTGTCCACCGACATTGTGGTACACCGATTACCCATCAAGGAGGGTTTCCGGCCTGTCAAACAAAAATTAAGAAAGTTGAAACCGGAGTGGAGCCTAAAAGTAAAGGAAGAGATCATCAAGCAGTTCAGGGCGGGAATCATTATGGTGTCCACTTACCCGGAATGGTTGTCCAATGTAGTCCCAGTGGCTAAGCCTGGAGGAAAAGTAAGGGTATGTGTAGACTACAGAGATCTAAACAAGGCCAGTCTCAAGGATAACTTCTCGGTGCCCTTCATACACATCCTGGTAGATAACACAGCCCAGTACGAAATGTACTCTTTTGTGGATTGCTTCACGGGATATCATCAGATAATGGTGGCGGAGGAAGATCGGGAAAAGACCGCATTCATCACCCCTTGGGGCACTTTCTGCTATAGGCGATTGGCTTTTGGCCTCACAAACGCGGGGGCCACTTATCAAAGAGCCATGATGGCCTTATTCCACGATATGATGCATAAGGAGATAGAGGTCTACGTGGATGACATTATTGTAAAGTCGAGGGAAGAATCTGATCATGTAACCCATCTCAAAAAGCTGTTCGATCGGCTCAGAAAGTATAATTTGAAACTCAATCCAGCCAAGTGTGCTTTCGGAGTGCAGTCGGGTAAGCTCTTGGGTTTCCTGGTTAGTGATCGGGGCATTGAGTTGGACCCAACAAAGATTAAGGCCATTGTGGATATGTCGGCGCCTCACACAGAGAAGGAGATAAGAGGATTCCTCGGAAGGATAAACTTTATCAGCCATTTTATATCCCACTTGACGACTACATGTGAGCCCATTTTCAAACTGTTAAGAAAAGGGGTTTCCCAAGAATGGAATGAGCAATGTCAGAAGGCTTTTCAGACCATTAAAAAGCAATTGACTGAAGCACCAGTGCTGGTACCCCCGAGGGATGGGATCCCTCTGTTTATGTATATATCGGTAAATGCCATCGCGATGGGATGTATGTTGGGACAGAAAAATGAGGCGGGTAAAGAGCAGGCCATCTATTACCTCAGCAAAAGATTTAGCCAATGTGAGCAGAATTACACTCCCATCGAGAAGACCTGTTGTGCTCTAGCCTCAGGGAGATTACAGCACTACCTCCAGGGGCATACGACGTACCTGATATCAAGAATGGATCCCCTGAAATATATTTTTGAAAGGCCCATGCTGAATTGTCGATTGTCAAGATGGCAGTTAATCTTTACAACAGTTCGACATAGTGTACGTGACTCAGAAGGCCATGAAAGGACAGGGAATTGCAGATCAGTTGGCAGAAGCCCCGTCAGGAGGGATGGAGCTTTGGAAACTCCTCTTCCGGGCGAAGATATATTTTGGGTATCACGCGAGAAATGTGATGACGAGGGACAGTTCTGGAAGCTGTATTTTGATGGTTTGCATGAATGCCGAGGGGGGCAGGGGCCGGAGCGGTCTAGTCTCTATCACGGGAGAACAGTACCCCATGGCCACTAAACTGCGTTTCAGCAATTCGAACAAACACCGCTGAATACGAGGGATGTATCTTGGGACTCCGCCTGGCCCGCGACATGGGAGTGAAGAGACTAGCGGTGTTCGGGGATTCAGAACTGGTAATCAGACAGGCAATCGGGGTGTACAACATAGGGAGCTTCGGTTGCTTCCATACCATCGTTGTGTCACCCAGTTGATGCAAGAGTTCGAAGATATCGCTTTCCGCCATATTCCCGGGGAGGGAATGAATTTTGCCGATGCATTGGCAACTCTGGCTTCCTTAATCTACGTAACCAAGAGCAAGGACGTTTCCACAGGTTGAGATAGCAGTAACAGAATGCCCGGGCATACGAGGAGCATGTGGCAGTAGTATCAGGCGAGGTGGTTCTACCAAAGCAGCCTTGGTATCACGACATAAGGGAGTATTTGAGGGATAGATCCCATTCCCGACCAGGCGAGTCGAACTGAGAGGATGAGAATTCAAAAGATGGCAATGAAATTTTACCTGAGTGGGGATTCACTCTACAAGAGGGATGCTGGGTTGGGACTGTTGCAATGCGTAGATGAAACACAGGGCCCGAAGGATTATGAATGAAATACATGGTGGAGTGTGTGGGCCGCATATGAGTGACCGATGCTTGGCCAAAAAGATCTTGAGGACAGGGCATTATTGGTTAACGCTGAGGGCGACTGGCGATGGATCATGTCACAACGGTGTTATCAATGTCAGGCGCCGGTAATGTGATCCATACGCCCCCCAATGAACTGCACTGTATGACCTCCCCGTGGCCATTTTCAATGTGGGGAATGGTACATGTAATACGGACCAATAGAGCCCAAAGCAAGCAACGGACACCGATTCATTTTCGTCATGATTCGATTATTTCACCAAATGGGTAGAGGCAGCTTCTTTCCCCAAGGTAACTCAGGAGGTCATAGTCGAGTTCATCAGGAATAATGTCAATTATGTCGATACGGGCAGCCTGAGGTTTTGATCTCTGACAAATGCCAAGAATATTTTAAACAACGCCCTCATGAAGGGACTGTGTGTGACCAGTTCAAAATCAAGCACACTCAATTCCGTCATTTACCGTCCTAAGATGCAATGGGGCAGTGGAGGCCTGCAAATAAGAACATCAAGAAAAATCATGGCCAAAATGTCTGCCAATCATCGGGGATGGCCGGGAACTGCTAGCCCACCTCACTCTGCTGGGCATACCGAACATCAACGCGTACTTCTACAGGGGCGACCCTTACGCGTTGGTGTATGGAATGGAGGCCGTTCTGCCAATCGAGGTTGAAATGGCATCTCTCAGAATAGTGATCAATGCCCAGATAAGCGAGGAGGATTGGATGCAAAGTCGATACGACCAATTGGCCCTAATTGACGAAAGAAGGGTGGCTGCGGTTTGGCACGGTCAGTTATATCAACAAAGGATCTCTCGATCATATGACAAAAGGATAAGACCTTGGAAGTTCAAAGAAAATGATTTGGTGTTGAAAAGAGTCATGCCTTGTCAAGACGAAGCCAAAGGAAAGTTCGCCCCAAACTGGGAGGGGCCATTTGTGATTAAGAAAGTGTTATCCGGAGGTGCCCTCATATTGCAAGAAATGGATGGTGAGGTTATTTCCACAAACCCCTCAATTCTGACTCGGTGAATGCGTTTCTACGCTTTGAATCATCAGGTCCTTTTTCTTGAGAGCGAACTACGTAGGACCTGATCTCCCAACTTGTGGGGGTACGTAGGCAGCCATCATGGCGCGGTCCGATCCCTTAAAAAATAATCCTTTCCCTAACCAAAAGCAATTTTCGATAACCAAATAAAACCTTCCTACACCCCTCAAAAACCTTCCCAAAACCAGCTGCCTAACCAGTTTCATCCCAGGGGACATAACCCTGATCGAAACCAAACAGTTATCCAAAATCTGAGATTCAATCCGATTGAAATCAAAAGGTGTGCGACAGTCTCTGTAAAATCTCCATCAAGACTTGAGAAGAGAAGGAAAGCGAAATGTCAAAATCAGGATCAGCTGGATAAAATGGGGATCCAATGAAAGGCAATGATACGACAAAAGGGGAAAATGACTAAATTTAAATGCATGTCTATATATATAAGTCATTTTATTACAAGATTGCTTTTCGATAACTGATGGAACTAACATAGTCTATGCAGGAAATAAAATAATCTACAAATTCCGAAACTAGCTGAAGCAGGATGGTCAAGGTGGTGGATAAATCTGAAGCATCAGCATCTCCTGCAATCTGCTGCCCCATCATATCAATACGATCCAGTACAGCAGTGGCTCGGCTGACCGTCCTAAAATGAGCATCTACAACTGCCCGGTCTGAAGTACAATGGCCTCATCTGTCAGCAATGGCAGCGTCTCTAGCCCGAATGGCATCATCTCTCTCGACAAAAGTGGCATCCCTCTCGGCTTCAGCAGTAATCAGGGCCAGGCAGAGTCGGGTATTCTCAGTAACCCGACTCGGGGGCAGGATCGGCTGAGACGGGGTGGTCTGTGGTATCCTTTGGGGAAATCACTCCAGAGTCATCAAAGACCCCATCTGACTCAAACCAGCCGAATCCAAATCTCCGCGCAGCCACTGCACGTAAGCAAATGTCTGGATGTGACAGCTCTCACTATATTCGGCGGAGATCCTGCGAGACCAAAGCTCGTATACCCGCAGTAGATCCCTCTCTGTTCGGGATGATATAAGGAAATTGATAGGCGGAGGATTGCACCCGCGAAAGGGTGTAAATCCTGTGTTTGATCAAAACTGCCCATAACCGCCAGGGGATGATAAGTCGTCATACCCCGCAAGCCGGCAATAGGGATGAAATCCAGGGTGTGGCACATGAGTCTAAGAAGCTCATAAAGGAGCAATAGCCCGAATAGACCAATAGATGAAAGGGATCCTCAATGATTGACAAAAAGGATGTCCATGAGGCTACATCAGTACAGCTCACGGTGATTGAAACGAGAAACTGCGTGGTTTATGTCATGGCCGATGGGACTAAGATGACTCATGAACCACACATACAACAAAGTCGAGCTCCCTCGGAATACTCTGCCTCGGAAGGACTGACAGTATGAGGCTGACATGTAAGTATCCGCCAATATCATTGGAAGAATAGTGTGATCCTCCTGAAGGGCCCTAACGGCCGCAACCACCCGCATGTCCAAATGATCGGGTCCTGCGGGCAAGTACAAAACTGAGACGACACAGGCCATCAGAAACGTCTACTCGTGAATGCGACTCCTCAGCGCTCCTCATGGATACAGAAAAATCGGCCGAGGAAAAGACGAAAAACTGTCAGTGTGAGCCAAATCGGTCAAATCAAGAAACTGAAAGGGGAAACCATGATGGTGCTTTGATTGTGATCACTGTGGGTAACAAAACAGCCCTCCGCCAAACCAGGTAAAAGGGTCAAGAACTGAATGGCGCATGGAAAACCAGCCGTGACCCTGGCACAAGGTCTCATCCAAAGGCAAGCCGGTTTGAGGGTGAAGCGAGGGGGCAGTGGGGATGGGGCGGAAGGAAGATGTGGCATTACTCCTCCAGGGTGGGGGTCAGCGAGCTCTACTGTCCCTAGCCTATAAAACATCCTGAACGGGCAGTGGGCCCCAATAGCTCTAGGAATACCATCCACAAAGCCCGCTGGCACCTGAAAAGGTCAAATAAGGACAAATAATGGCCCCAAAAGGACCATCTAGCGATAAACCCCTGTCTGGCCGGTAATAAACTGGTTCAAATCCAGCGAAGGTAGGACTTGCCAACCAACCCTGTGGGGGAGGAATGGAAATCCCAAAATGGTTCCACGGCATCTCGAGGACGACATCTGTGAAAATAATAGTAACAAAGAAGGGACTATTAACAGGGGTCGATTCTCTATCCATAAATAAAAAAAGGGCATGGCATGGTCATACAATTAAGAAAAATATTATAAAAATAACCAGTGAATTCCCATACAAGATAAAAAAGGGGAATGTTGCATGAATAGATTAAAATGAGTTCAGTAACATAATGCAAATAAATGGAAAAGAAGTCTAAAACACGTGACAGGTTAGGAAAAGCCTCCTATCCTATTCCTGATTCTAAATAAAGTCTATCTCATCGAATGATGAAAACCGGGATCCTGGAACTGGATCCCCCCGGGTCGTCGAAGTTAGCGGAGGAGCCGAAATTCATGTCAGGGGGTGATGGTAATGGCCGCAGCGGGTGGCATCATCAGATGAGCTCGGGCCTGCATTCATAGCCCGCACCGTCAGGATCATAGGCGGTAAGCCTTCCTCCGGGGTCTCCGGCCCTAACACCCGAAGAAGAAAGATAAATTACCGACAACTGCTCCACCTGGCGGGGTGCAAAAGTATCTATGCATACTCAGTGTGGGTGGGGGGGACTCCGAACGCAGGCTTTGCCCCATGTCAGTCATCATCACCAAGCCTGGGGACCATGTCCCCCGAAGGAAGAAGAAGGGCTAGCCCGTGTCTGGGGACCGATGGTCACGAGTGGGTACCCACCAAAAGTCCTGAAAGGCCCTCGCTCGTTACTGGGGCCTGTGGCAAAGCATCTCCGACCGTCCTCCCCGTTGCGAGCATGATCTGCGGGAGGGCTGAGAAATCCAGCGGCCGAGGAAGTAGTGAAAGGAAGGGAGTGCGGGGAATTGCGGAATCTCTCCAGGTGAACGGCATCTGAATGCGCGCTCTTCCCAGATACCATCACCCAGGCCTCCAACACTATCTGGCAATAGTTGAGGGAGGCGACGGGTGGGAATAGACTCGGAATCTCCTGAGCCAGAAGGATGGCCCGTTCAGCCAAACCCCACAGTCAGAATGCTCGGGAGTGGTAGGGAACCCAGACGACATCGGCCGAGCCTGGCTGAATCAACTCGCAGCTGAAATACGACAATGTGCAAAGCTTTTGCCCGACACGGGGATCTCCTCCAGAGTGCTTGTGTTGGGTGCCATCGATCCGACCCCGGGGATAAGTGTCCAGGCCCAGAGTTTAGTGATAGGCCTCAGGACATGGAAGACGCTCGTATAAGCCCAGAGAACTGGCGAACAGAAACAGTGGTAAAGCATGAATGATAACCGATAAATGCAGAAAAGAAAAAAAAATGAAATAAGGGAGAAAGTGCAGTAAGTAAAGAGGGAAAGAAGGCTCACCAGCAGATAAGTGGTAGAATCGGAGCAATGCAATCTGTCTGTCCCCTTTCCGAGCGCAGACGCAGACCGTGGTTGGAGGAAAATAAGCAAAGCGTGAATGAACCCCAATCGTGAGAGTCACCGATCCGGTCTACGGTCTCTTATAACAGCCCCTACGGGGGGGACGCCATTAAAAGTGGATGGTTAGAGGAGTTGTTCCCTAGGAAACAACCCCTCTTGATGCGTCAAGAACAAGCGTCGTAGAGCAGGATGTCACGGAGTGCACTGATACGCTGGAATATGGCTGTGCGTTATAAACCCCCACAAGCATCGACGGCCAATGCACCGGACCGAATACTACGGGCCTTAAAGACCCGATCATCAGCAGCGAAGCCCAAGCAAGGCTTCGAACCTCCACTGGAGTGATATCAAGATCGCAGGGGGACGCGGGACCCGGTGAACTACTATGCCCGTAATGTACCTCCAGTCCCAGGGGGTCAGCACGCGATCTCGCAGTCGAAAGGGAGATGAAGAGAGTGCGTTGATGGTGGAAACCATCGCTCGGAATAAAGCCCTCATGTA